>OX328112.1:33327561-33721622 GCA_946811185.2 Hippopus hippopus
ATTTTGTCATTAATTGCTCATTCATTTTCTAGGCAATAACAACAGTCTGGGGGAATTTAACTCAACCAGGTAACAATGTTTTGAACCAAATGGAGAGCATTTAAAAATGACAAAATTATTTATGTCTGAAATGAAGATATTGCGTTTTGGGAGGGTCTCGAACTTGGAACTGAGAACCTCTGATATGAGTAGCAAAAACTCTATGCCATAGCTCTTGTCCTAATGACAAAATTTTAGACCTGTCCAAATTGAAAGCATTTGCAGATGACAAATTGGATTACAATTTAGCAGAAGCTGATGGAATTTGTCTTCAATAGGATTGAAAACGTATGGGGAAAAGGAGAAAATGCTGGTTACCAGCATTTTCTCCTTTTTCCACTATGTTTTCTATTGGATTTTTCTCAGGGTCATTAAAACTTGGGATTGTGTGGCAAAGGGTTAACTTTTATCTCCCACGACTAAAAGCAAAATCCAGACCAGGCAAAAAAAGCATGTAGGTATTTTTTTTTCATCTTTGTCCCAAGTCACACATACAAAAGTTACTTGACATAAGCTATCAGGGCATATTATTTTGGTGACTAATGAAGTGTCATCAGGGATAATTTGTATGTACAGGTATAAAACGGACTTAAATGTCAACACATGACCAGCGAGAATGATGTAGGACGAGGATTGGTTTGATGGTAATGGGGGGGGGTCAAATATAGGTAGCGCAAGTAATGCTGTACCAAACAATCCTGAGTTTTAATGACCCTGAGAAAGAAGCCTTTTGAAAACATTGTGGGAAGAGGAGAAAATGTTGGTAAGCAGCATTTTCTCCTTTTCCCAGAATGTTTTCTAGCCTTTTTAGGACTAAGGCACCATTATCTAATTTATGATCTGCACATGCTAGTGATTTGGACTAATCCAAAATTTTGTTGTTGTAGAGACTTAATATTTGTACCAAACAACAAAATGTTAGACTGGTCCAGGTTGAAAGCATTTTCAAATATGGCCCCAAATTACAAAATTTGTTCTCACGAGGGTCGAAAACATAGTGAAAAAAGGAGAAAATGCTGATTACCAGCATTTTCTCCTTTTCCCATAATGTTTTCAAAAGGTCTTTTTCCACAATGTCATTAAAATTCGAGATTGTGTTGTAAAGGGTAAACTCTTCACCAAATTATAGAATTTGAGGCTTTCCCAAATTAAAAGCATTCACAGTTCTAAGACAAAAAACATAGTGTAAAGAGAAAAAGCTGTTTACTAGCATTTTCTCCTTTTCCTTCAATGTTTTCAAAAGCTTGAGTTTGCTACCATCAAAACTTCAGTTAATTTAGGTCTTAGATCTATATTGTCAACATAAGGACATGCATACTTAACCTTTAAAGCCCTGGAACCCACTGTTGTTTTTTTTTTATGAACAGTGTAGATCAAGGTCAGACTGCACAAAAAGTGGAATCTGATCTAAGATTTACACTGTTTGCTACTGTGTTTCATAGTCTAACACAAATAGGAATTTTTCTAGCTAGTTTTCGGAATTAAAAAGGTCCAGATCACTAATTTAGTGCTTTACCGTATTTCCCCTAAGTATTCGGACACCCAAAATTTTCGGACAGCATTAATTATTTGCCAAAATAATTTATTTTTTGTCCCTAATTTCGGACACTTAGTAAAATGTCTGTCCCTTAATTTTCGGACACAAAATTATAATGGTTTAGAAGTTTGACGAAGACCCGCAATACTCTTTCCCAAAGGACAAATTTTAGACCCTTCCAAACTGAAAGAGTTTGCATATGACAATTTTAAATTTTAAAAGTTATTAAAATGGTGGAAAGTTCTCCAAAGGGGTAGAAAACACGGTGAGAAAAGGATAAATTGCTCGTTACGAGCAATTTCTCCTTTTCCCACAGTGTTTTCATAAGACTTGTACTGCAGACACGTAGAAACAAAGGCATGTTTGGGAGGAGGTTAATTAGCAAGTACCTGAGAATCGTAAATTGATCTTTGTTTTAAAGATTAATCCTTTGTATGGCATCTGATGATCGTGGTAAACTGAATACGAGTGCTAATTCGTGTTACACGGGCTAGATATTTATGTCAAAAACCGTGACACATTAAAGTCATAAATTTTAGCAATAAACGCTGTAAGATACACTTTCAATGCATAACGGTATTGATAGTTGCAACGCCTGTACACAGTTCGACATGTTGACATGGAGACAAGAATGTGTATGAACGACGTAACCCGGTTTGGTTAGGTCAAGATTAACCCTTACCAATAAACCCTTACCCTTACCAATCAATAACTGATTTTCACAATGTATTAATCCAATCGGACGTGTATTAAAATAGTGTAAAAGGGGCCTGAAATATATTTTTTCCAATTTAAATATTTTCCAGGTGTAGGTACAGAATCGCATTGATAGGTAAAAATTGACAAGAATAAATGATTGGTTATCACTAATCCAACCAATCAAATTACTAACAAGTGAGTATGTGCGGTACTTGATCAAAGATTCGGCAGCATACTACGTCATCCTCTTTGATCTTGGATTGTGTAGGGGAAATAATCAAAGCGTATTTCAGTGAGAAAAACATTTGCAAACATTCGTACTGTCATTAAACTTTTAATTGGGAACTACCTTGATTGACAGGTATTATTTGTCATACTTACTGTTAATTGACACCGCAAACCTGTAGATAATGGATCGTTAATAATTAAAATGTTCTTCGATACAGTGCGTTAGGAACCGAAGTTTTCCGATAGAGATTTCCATCATCAATTCATCCCTAAATTTTCGGACAGTAAGACAATTATTTTTGTAAATTTTCGGACACCAAAATAAATAATTATTTTTTCCCGTCCGAATACTTAGGGGAAATACGGTAATTCTTTTAGTACAAGAAAAATTCCAAATTGAAAGCATTTGCAGACAACAAATTAGGAAAGAAAGTTAGTCGCAACCGGGTATCAAACTTGCAACACCAGGTCATGAGTCAGATACTCAAGTCACTTAGCTACCCGGCTAGGTGTGACAAATGTAGTGGACAATATAGATCAAAGTTCAGACTGCAAGTTTTTTGGTGTCTGACCTTGATCTACACTGTACGCAAACGCCACATGTGCTTGGTGCTGTAAGTCTTAACTCTTTACCACACAGTCCCAACTTTAACCCTTTTCCGCACAATCCCGAGTTTTAACGACCCTGAAAAAGAAGGCTTTTGAAAACATTGTGGGAAAAGGAGAAAATGCTGGTAACCAGCATTTTCTCCTTTTTCCCACAATGTTTTCTACCCTATGAAAAATATTCCACCATTCGAGTCATATTGAAATTAACGTCTGCAAATGTTCTCAATTTTGACAAGGATAAAATTTTGTCGTCTGGTAAAGGGTTAAATGACTCTAAAGATGAAGGCTTTTGAAAACATTGTTTGGGAAAAGGAGAAAAAGCTAGTAAATAGCATTTTCTCCTTTTCCCACAATTTTTTCCTTTTAAAGAAAAAAATCCACAATTTTGGCCGGAGTTTTCATCTGCCACCATTTGGGTTTTGACAAGCAGGAAATTTTTCCATGGCATAGAGGGTTGATGGTTGGAATTAGTGACAAAAGTAGTGGAAAATGTAGATCTAAGACCAGATTGCAAGTTTCGTGCTGTCAGACCGTGATCTTAGATGTTTGCAAAAGCAACACAATTTGTGCATACTATTGTAAGTGTTAAAGTCAGATTCACTTTTGGCAAAGGTCACATGGTTTAGATAAAAACCACAAAACTGTATTCATAATGGTTTCTTGGATGAGTCACTTACTGGCTTAATATTGTTCTGGTTTGTATTTCTGCTGTTCTTTTTCTAGCTAGGTCTAATTGGGTCATTGTGGTCCTTACTGTCAACCCTTTACTATTAATTCAGACTTTTAACAACCTTGTAACCAGCATTTTCTCTTTTTTCATCAATGTTTTATGCGCTTCCTAACATGTTTCGATTTTTGAGTCACATTTATTTGTTTGTCAGCAAATGCTTTCAATTTGGACAAGTCTAGAATTTTATTGTTTGGTATAAGGATAAGTGTATGCACAACAAACCATGTAGACTTAGCAGAATTAAAAGCCTTGCAGATGTCAGTTTAATTTAATGTAGCTCAAATTGTGGAATTCATTGTTGATGGGGTGGAAAACTTAAGGTCTACAGCCCCTAACTCATCAGTAAACATAGACATTTTCGTAAAGACCATTCGGCCAATCTCAGCAGCTTCTGTCTTTTAATATGAGAGTTAGGGGCAGTAGACTCACTAATTCATCGGTAAGTAAATATCGCGTAACATAGACGATTTCGTGAAAGCTTTTTGGCTGATCTTGGCAGCTTCCATCTTTTAATATGAGAGTTAGGGGCCATAGACCTTAATGTGAAATGGAGAAAATGCTGGTTACCAGCATTTACTCCTTTGCCAACAAGGTTTTCAATAGGCTTTTTCATCAGGGTCTGTAGAACTAATGGATTGAAAAGCCCACTAAATTCCTCATCAATGACTAGAGAGCACATTAAGGGGAGATAACTTGTGATAAGATCCTGTCCAATATCATTACACCATTTTTCAGACATAATGACCTTATCAGTTGCTTTCATCGAAGGCTGGATTTCTCCTATTTATTTTATCTTGGCTACAGATAACCATTCTGCCTACCACAAAATTTTGGACCCATCGATGCTTAAATCTTTACCAAATGGCAAAATTTTGGATTTGTCCAAATTAAAAGCGTTTGCAGATGACAAATCAATGGCTGATATAATGAAACTTCTATTTGATAGGGTAGAAAACATTGTGGGAAAAGGAAAAAATGCTGCTCAAATTGTTGTCTGCAACTACTTTCAGTTTGGAAAAGTCTAAAATTTGTCATTAGGTAAAAGGTTTAAAACCCTTTACCACATAATCAGGATTTTTAACGACCCTGAAAATGGAAACCTTTCCAAAGCATTGTGGGAAAAGGAGAAAAATGCTGGTTACCAGCATTTTCTCTTTTTCTCACAATGTTTTCTACCCTGTCAAAGACAAATCCCATCATTTGAGCCACAATTTATCTGTTGGTTGCAAATGCTTTCAATTTAAACCAGTCTGAATTTTTTCTGAAGAGTTAAGTTACGCTGGTAATTGGGGAAAGAAGGCGGAGGGGGGGGGGTGGGGGCGCAGTTGAGCGAGTGCATTGCTTTTGTTTTGATGAGTTTCCAATGTTTTTGACTTTATTGTGAAAGTGCTGATAAGCCATGCTGGCAGAGAGTGTAGATAGATTGTTACAGTCTTCTGCCAAGGATTATTTGGAGAGGGGACATTTGTCTTATATCCCTGCAGAAACAGGGATACTTATTTCACCCTTAAAGTGCCTTTCACTACTATAGTTGCCTCTGCAGACAGTGTAGATCAAAGATCAGACTGCACAAAATGTGCAGTCTGATTTTTGATCTACACTGTCTACTTTGCTGAAATAGTACAGACAAAAGGCAGCCACAAAATCAAAATTATCTGGGCCTTATTCTAGAATAAAAATGTCCATCAGGTGATTGATTGAATTTGTGTACATTCATTTATTGTTGCCAGTGGTTGCCCATATGGACAACGCCCCCTGAAGGTTGTGAGTATTGTTACGGGGGATAGTGCAGATATAGGACGAAACCCATCTTAAGTTACGCCTGGTTCTTTTACGTGCTCGGTGTATAGTACCGTCACATGGGACCTTGGTTTAACGTCTCATCCGAAAGACTATTAGTAATTTTAGATGGCCAGCCATGGGGATCGAACCCACTCCCTCAAGTGACTCAAAACATCACGTTCACGAGTCCTACGCTCTACCTATTGAGCTATGCGGGCTGGTCAGTGTCCATTAGATGTGCTATTGGTTAACTATTAGAGCAGGGAATTAGCCCAACAGAGAGTTTTACCCTTTCATTCTGAAAACATGCTTTAAAGCGGGCTTCTATATACATTATATCTATGACTATAACAAACGATTCTTACAAGTAAACTTGTACTACGACACTACGAGGGGTGATCAGAAAGAACGCGGACCAGTGCCTTTATCGGAATATTGTTATAAAAATCAACTTGGAATGTTTACTGTTTTTCAAAGTAACCTCCTTTGTGTTCTATGCACTTATTCATTCTTGATTCCCATGCGCGAAACACGTGCGCGAGCCCGTCACGTGACATCACTCTCAACGACCCAGTCATGGCATGGGTTAGCCCCTCTCTGCTCTCGTAGCGCGTGCCACGTAGAGAATCTTTCAAAACAGGAAATAGCCAAAAGTCACATGGGGCCAGGTCTGGACTATAGGCAGGATGGTCTAATGTTTCTATGTTTAGTTTTTTCAAAACTTCCTGTACAAGTTTGGCTTTGTGAGCGGGAGCATTATCTTGATGTAAAATGACGCCTCTCCATAGAAGTTCCGGCTGTTTTTTTCGGATGGCCTGTATTAAATTCATTCGAATAATGCTGGCATAATACTCAGCATTGACTGTAGTATGTATAGGTACAACATGATTTAGAAGAAAACGTTGAGAAGAGAAAAACATGATGCACATAACTTTACCAACAGACTTAGAAAGTTTGGCTTTAATAGGGGACGGCGATGTTGGATGTTTCCATACACTGCTTTGTTGTTTAGATTCGGGCTCGTAAAAGTGTACCCATGTTTCATCGCATGTCACAATACGATCAGTAAAGTTTGATCCTTCTTTCCTAATGCGTTCTAAAATTTCAGAACAAATTTCGACCCTAACCCCCATTTGCTCGGGGGTCAGTAGCCGAGGCACCCACCTTGCACAAACACGCGACATTCCAAGTTTGTCAGTTAAAATCTCCTGTGCACTTCCATAGGAAATGCTAAATGTGTCAGCTATTTCCCTGACAGTAACTCGACGATCTTGCTTTACATGCTGCTGCACATCCGCGATAGTTTTGTCCGTTACTGATGTTGATGGACGGCCAGATTTAGGGTCATTTTCAACGGTTTCGCGTCCTTCTCTAAATCGTCCAATCCATTTACAAATACTGGTTTTCTTAAGTGCTGAGTCCCCATAAACTTTATCTAAATCGGCCTTAATTTCCGATGAAGACTTTCCGAGTTTAACGTAAAACTTTATAATCACTCTCTGCTCAAATAAAACGTCATCCGACATTGTGAACTGCTAACGCAGTATGTGATGTCATTGAAATGACGTCACTCTTTTCTTATTTGCCTATGACGTCATTTAAACGCTTGAGTAAGTAACCAGGTAATTGATGTTCATCTGTGCAAATTTTTGTTATCTTAAGTAAAGTAGTTTTTGAAATAATCGGGTGGTCCGCGTTCTTTCTGATCACCCCACGTATGTAACCAAAAGTTAATTACAATGTTAAAAACAAAGCAAAAACATTCTTTTAAAGCATTTTCGAGGCAAATAATGACTTGAAGGGTGGGATATTCTGCAGAGGAAGCAAAACAATGCTAAGAACAAAAGGGCCAAGTGAGGCTTTTTTTTTTTTAAGACGTTGAGGTTTCTGTCATTGCCAAATGTCAGCTACTTCTTAGTCGTAAGGCAAACACTTGACATTTTCTCATATTGTATTATATCTGTAGATTTTCTTCAAACTTGAACTAGTTGTTAACTGTCAAAATGGCAGCCTGTAATAGAAGGGCGTGTAACTCAAACACATTTTTGACACAGTTATGCCTCTTTTTCCACTAAATTTCATCCTAAAAGCAACCAGGATTGAGTGTTGGCACCACCATGTGGTGCTCTTGTTATTTCTAGAAATAATATTGTTATACAACCAATTAAAAGATTACTTTTGTTCAGAATGTTGAAGCAGGTAGTGCAGGTCAAAGATCAGACTTCACATTTTGTGCAGTCTGGTCATTTACTCCGGCCCATATGTGAAACTTTTTGCCAAGTGCATCAACAGGTCTGTATGCAACCATTTAACAATCAAGTCTGTGGAAAACATTGTAGGAAAATGAGAAAATGTGACAGAGAGGCTAGGCAGCAAAGCCTCACGGGAAGAAAATAAATTTAGGCATTCTTGAACTTCAAAAATTGGCTTTGTGAGTACATCACTTCAATGAAAAATTTGCGTAAGTTTTGTAACTTGTTTGTGTTAGAGGTTCAACATTCTGTAAACCATTTTTTTTTTTTCCGTAAAAGGCATGCGAAGGAGTTTCAATGTTACACATTTGCGTACGTGCGTATACCCAGCTTCGCCATTGATCATGTTATGAAATCTGAGCCAGTACAAAACCGCAGACCACAGAAAAATAATGAATATTTATTGTTATGCACACTACCCTGTGGTACTTGGGTTTCAGTAACGTAATGGTCCGTCTTGTTTATTTGGAAATTTAAGGGATGATAAACTGACAAAAAAGGCTATGACAAAACGGTCCAGGGTTTTATTGTCGTCCCACGCACTATGCTTAAATCTTTACTTGTGCAAATACGACTTTTACCTGACCTGCCGTCTACATCTTTTCAAAATATCATGGGAGTAGCATTTCAAAACATTTGTAGGAAAAGATGCATTCTGCTAGTAACTTGCAAATTGGTGTTTTTTCCCCATAATGATTTCCATACTACTGGCATAAAATGGTGTTTTTCTTGCCTTCAATTTATAGTCATTTGTGTAAATCGTAATAATTTTTTGTTGGTTAATCCTTTACTACACAATCCTGAGTTTAACAACCCTTAAGAAAAAGGCTTTTGAAAACATTGTGGGAAAAGGAGAAAATGCTGGTAACCAGCATTTTCTCCTTTTCCCACAAAGTTTTCTTCTCCATCACAGCCAAATTTTATAACTCTAGCCAGATTAAAGTTGTTGTCTGAAAATGCTTTCAATTTAGATGAGTCCAAAGTTTTGTTGTCTGGTAACAAGTTAAGAGTTTACCTGTATTGAAATGGGTCATATACCTTTCTCACTTTATTATACATATTTAATACAAAGGACAGGAGAATGGTGAAATTGTGCATGTCATATTTGAAAGAAATAGTCAAAAAAAGGTAATAAAGTATAATGTATTGCTATGTATGTAGGTAAATATTTGCAATAGGTGTCTGGAGAGCCCTTTCTTTCTGACTTGCATCTTTCTTTTTTCTCTCTTTCGTGTACTGTATGTTTCAGCTTAGAAACCGGTAACTTTTAGGCAGTCAAATAGACATTTCTTTGTAGGCAAATTAAAACCGTCTTGCAGGACTTTTAACTTTTCACCACACCACCCAGAGTTGTAAAGACCCCGAGGAAAAAAAGGTTTTTAAAAAAATTGTTTTCACCAGTGTTTTCTACCTTTTTAAAATCAAACTTCAAATTTGAGCCAAATTTACCTTTTTTTTTTTTTCTGCAAATGCTGTGAGTTCTGAGAAGTCTAAAACTTTGTCATCGGGTAAAGGGTTAAGCCTTTTACCGAACGAAAAAATCTGAAAGCAAATTAAAGCAAGTTGACACATTTGAACGCTAAAGTTTTATTGTGACTCGGTGTTCAAAAATTTTTTGTGAAAAGGTAGAAATTATTGTGGAAGAAGAAGAGAACGCTGGTTATCTACATTTTTTCCTATTCCCACAATTGTTTTGTAAAGCCCTTAACCCCTGGACGTTAAAACACAGAATTAAGTGATAATAGGAGTAACCGTGTTGCAAAATATTGAAAAACTGGGGATCGATGATCAGATTGCCAATTCTGTGCCGTCTGATTCTCATCTATACTGTCCACAGCAGTATCTTATTTTATCCTTAGAACCATGTGTCCAGAAAAGAAGCTGATGTTTTAAAAGGGGCATGTTTTCAAATGGTTCACCGTCGACAAACATTTTTATGATCTTGCTTGTTGCAAGTAAATTTTTATATGGAAAATTACTTTGCATGTATTTTAAATTTTTCTTTCCTTTATATCATGAATATTATGAGTTGTCAACCCTCAAGAAAATTGTTGCAACTTTGCTTCAAGTTGGCAAAATTGTGAGAAAAGGAGCCAGTGTGTGTGACTCCAAATTTACTTATTGTTTATTTGGCTTTTTCACTATATAATTCTTAACTACACAATCTGTTGAAGAAAAAGGGTTTTAAAAACTTTGTGAGAAAAGGAGAAAATGCCAGTAAACAGCATTTTCCCATGCTGGTAACCAGCATTTTCCCATGCTAGTAACCAGCATTTTCCCACAATGTTTTCTACTCTAAGTACCCTTTCAAAGAAATTTCTCTCCATTTTAGCCACATTTAATTCTTGTGCAAATTTGGACAAGTCCAGAATTATGTTGTTTTACCAAAAGACAAAGTTTTAGAAAGCCCAAATTAAAAGCTTTTGTAGACAACAGATTAAATGTGGCTCAGAAAATGGAATTTGTCTCTGACAGAGTAGAATATGCTGTGAAGAAAAGAGAAAATGCTGTCTACCAGCATTTTCTCCTATCCCCACAATGTTTTCCCCAGATGCTTCTTCCCCAGAGTCGCTTAATACCGTGATAATTTGGTAAGGGGTTAACTCTACTAATGACCAAATTGAAAGGATTTGCAGACGACAAAATAGATAAAATTTGAA
The DNA here is from genome assembly GCA_946811185.2 of Hippopus hippopus. Lineage (NCBI taxonomy): Eukaryota > Metazoa > Mollusca > Bivalvia > Cardiida > Cardiidae > Hippopus > Hippopus hippopus. Next base: position 33,338,098 of record OX328112.1, read on the forward strand.
TTGGGAAGGATATAAAACATTGTAGGAAAAGGAGAAAATGCTGGTTACCAGCATTTTCTCCTTTTCCTACAGTGTTTTCAAAAGCCTTCTCTTTACCCTTTACCACACAGTGCCGACTTTTAACAACCCTGGGAAAGAGGCCTTTCGAAAACATTGTGGGTAAAGGAGAAAATGCTGGTAACCAGCATTTTCTCCTTTTCCCACGTTTTCTACCCACACACTGCCAAAAGCATAATTAAAGCCACAGTTGAATTGTTGTCGGTAAATGGTTTCAACTTGGATGACTACAAATTTTGTTGTTTGGTAAAGAGTTAAGGGTCGTTAAAAGTCTGGATTGTATGGTAAAGGGTTAAAGCGTCCTAACAGTACTGTGTGTGTGTAAGGGGTTTGATGATCTTACCTGGTTACCGTGATGACATCCTTAGTTTCATCGCTATGACAATATCTAGCGGGGTCATTCATGATGTCACTAAATGGAGACATAGCAATTTATATACAGTTCACGAAATGACAAAAAAAATGTTTTTGTTTTGGCCTACTGTGGTTATCTTTATGGGCCCCCGAGAACAAAGAAAATGGGCTAATTTTTGCCACAAGGGGTGAGGGAAAATCAACCTTGCGATGGCCTTGTGAAAACAGGGCTTTTTTTTTACTCTTTACCAAACAACAAGATTTTAGACTGCTCCAAGCTATAAGCATTTTCAGATGACAAGTTAAAGGTGGCTCAGACACTGAATTTTGCCTTTGGAAAGGTAGAAAACATTGTTGCAAAAGAAGAAAAGCAGGTTACAAGCATTTTCTCCTTTTCCTGCAAAGTTTTTCAAAGCCTTGTCAGGATCTTTAAAACTCTGGATTGTATGATAAAGGGTTAAATGCAGGCTATAGATTTAATAGCTAATCACAGGTCCTGCGTGGCCCAGTGGTAAAGTGTAGGAATTGTGACCTCGAGGCCCCAGGTTTGAGCCTCACTGGAGTGTCCTAGGGTAAGATACTTTTCAGCCCTAAACTAGTAAGGATGAAACATAGGAAATACATGAATATGTGAACTGTCATCATGATATGACTGAAATAATGTTGAAAGCAAAGTAAAATACCATTCAATCAATCAATCAATCATGATTCCTTTAACAGTAATATTCAATATTTTCTCTTTCTAAAAGTTCTTTCAAAATGAGTTGATAAATTTTATGTCACTGGAACTAGAGGGGGATTGTCAAAAAGGAACATTTTGGTTACCCTTCACTCATTACCGAATGACAACATTTTAGACTTGGCCAAATTTGAAAGCATTTGCGGACGACAAAATAAAGTGATTAAAAAAAAACTGAAATTTGTTCTTTGTAAGGTAGAAAACATCGTGGGAAAAGGAGAAAATGCTGGTTACCAGCATTTTCTCCTTTTCCTACAATGTTTTCAAAAGCCCTCTATCGCATGGTCGTTAAAAGTCAGGATTTTTTTGTAAAGGGGTAAGTTACAATGCCAAATGAACTCAATGGACATTTTCAGTCAAGAAAAAAAAGATTCGTTGTATAAGAATATGATTATGTCATGGTCGCTTTTATCAGTCTGGTGATTCAGCAAAGCGTAGAGCGTAGATCAAAGATCAGACTTCATGTTTTGTCTTGTCTGATCTTGATATACACTGACTGCAACTTTAGGCAACTATAGTTGTTACCAGCATTTGTTCCTTTTTCCACAGTGTTTTCTTTCCTTTCTAAGATAGAAATCCTTTTTTAACTCTTTGCCAAAACTGCAAAATTTTAGACTGGTCCAAATTGAAGCATTTTCAGATGACAGATTAAATGTGGCTTAAATGATGAAATTTGTCTCTGAAACTTAAAGAGTATAAAACATTGAGGGAAAAGGGGAAAATGCTGCTTCCCAGCATTTTCTCCTTTTCCCGCAGTGTTTTCAAGACTTCCTCCAAAGGATAATTAAAACTCTGGATTGTGTGGTAAAGGGTTACAGGGCATTGACCGTCATTTAGGGTCCTACATCACACAGTGGTCAAGGCTTTGGGTATGATAATCAGGAGATGATGGTTTGATCCCAGCAGGCAGGACTGGCCTTGGGTATGTTTGGCACAGCAGGGCTGGGGTCTAGTGCTGGTAAAAACCAGGATTAATTGGTATTTAACAGAGTTTTTAATATCTCAATTATATCGTCACAGCCAGTGCACCTATCCATGCTTTCCTGGAGTTTCTCGTACCAGTACTCCGCACAACGTTCTTTCAAAGCCACTGGCTGCTTTCCTGCATAATCATCATTGAAAAAACTTAGAATGAATCCTGCAATTGTGCATCCTATATAAGAAACTACCACTTTAGACTGCAAAATCGATAGGAAAAAAGGCAGTTGTGGACCTAACTGAAATGTTCTTAAAAATTTTGTAGGAATTACATTTCCTTTTTGATGTTATACTTCTTTCCACTCTGTGAAGAATTATGTAGACCCAACAAAATTAATACTTGAACAGTTTGACAGTGGTCCTTTAGAATGGTAAGTGGTTGAGATAGGTGCATTTGCCGCTGTGAATATCTCTGAACTGTTGTTTAAAGTTGCATTTATTTTTGTTGTTACACTTCTTTCCGCTTTGACAAACAATGTGCATATTCAATTAGCTCTTGAACAGTTTGAAATTGGCCCTGTAGACCCATATAGTAGTTCAGATAGGCGCATAGGCTGCTGACAACATATTTTAACCCTTTATCACACAGTCCCAAGTTTTGATGACCCTGGGAATGAAGACTTTTAAAAATATTGTGGGAAAAGGGGAAAATGCTGATAACCAGCACTTTCTCCTCTTCCCACAATTCTTTCTACCCTGTCAAAAAAGTTACCGGTATATTCATTTGTGTGACTTTCAAATTTGTCATCTGCAGATGCTTTCAATAAGGAAGGGTCTAAAATTTGTCGTTTGGGAGAGACCCTTCTAAATTGAAAGCTTCTGTAGAAGACAATTTGAAAGAGATACAAATGAACTGAAGTTCTTTGACATGGTACAAAACATAGTGGGAAAAGAAGAAAATGCTGGTTACCAGCATTTTCTCCTTTTCCGAAAATGTTTTCAAAAACCTCCTTTAGGGTTGTTTAACTCTTTAATACACAGCAAAATTTTAGACCTGTCCAAATTAAAAGCATTCACAGGGGACAAAAAAAAAGTGTTATTTGAAAATTAAGTTTTGTTTTTGGGAAGGGTAGAAAACATTGTGGGAAAAGGAGAAAATGCTGGTTACCAGCATTTTCTCCTTTTTCCACAATTTTTTCAAAAGCTCTCTTTTCCAGGGTCTTTAAAAGTCGGGATTGTGTAGTAAAGGGTGAAGTACTTTTAAATATTGTGGTTTCTGAAAAAAAAAATTATACTATGTAAATATAGTAACTATGCTGATAACCTGTATCACCTTTTTTTTATCCCATTCCTTCCACAAGTAAAACTTGAAATAGAAAAATTCAAAAACATTCTTGTGTATGGACAATCTGATGAACTTGAATTATAGTTTGATACATGATTACATGTAAAAACATGGTGTCAGAGAGAGAAATGGCCCAGCCGAGTAGCTCAGTAGTTAGTTTATCCGACTTGTGACCAGTAGTGGTTGTGGGTTTGACACCAGGTTGAGGCAAACCTTCTATGGGGTGATTTTTTGCCTCTCACCTCAGATGCATGTGAGAAAAGTAGTCATTGGCTTGGAAAGAAAGTTGTGCCAGTATTGGTGTGAGAAAGCTAGGAAACACATGCATTGGTGTACTGACCGCAGTGATATGACCTAAGCTGTGAAAAAATTGCATTAGACTCCAAAATATACAAAAAGGGAGAAATCCCTTGTTATAAGTAATTGGCTCCTTTCAACGGAAGTTTTTGATAAGGGTCAGCTGCAAGACCGAATTGTCACTGTTGATGATGACGTGTTAAACTTGTTGAAGCAGATTTGTTGATGAGTTTGATGTCGAGATAGGACGTTGGTTATCTGCAGGTTTCGGCATTTATCAGAAAAGATCAAAGCTCAAGTAAATGTTGACGTTTGAAACAGTGGCAGCGCTGCAAAATTTGGTTCTATATCTGTGTTACATGCAGTGTGTTGCAGCGTCGAAGGTTCAACACTTGCAGTGATTGCATCAATTTGGGGGATTTTTGTTTTCCCATGAATGCATTTTTCACAGTTGGAAATGCACTGTTGTCATTTATCCCTTTATCAAAGAATGAAATTTCAGACGAGTCCAATTTGACAGCATTTGCAGAGTACAAGTTTATTGTGGTTCAAATGATAAGGTTTTTGTCTTTTGAAAGGGTTGAAAACATTATGGGAAAAGGAGAAAATGCTGGTTACCAGCATTTTCTCCTTTTCCCACAATGTTTTCAAAGCCTTCTTCTTCAAGGTTGTTAAAACTTGGGATTGTGGGGTAAAGGCTTATTGAAAGAATGATGGGTCCCATGTTTATGTCTTGGCATGCTGAGGATAGGTGATTTAGCTGACATAGACTTGATCCAGTCTGAGACTCTTCAGAGCGGAGGTAGTCTGATAATTTTGCCCCCCAGAAAAACTAGCTTTTTGTCCTTTTCCCACTGTATTTTCAAAATGCCTCTTTACTCAGGATGGAAAAAAAACCCACCAGACTGATGTTAAAGAGTCAATTTCATGAAAAATGATTAGTTAAGAATAGAGTTTCAACAACCTTTCGAAAACACTAATATGGGGAATAGGGGATATTCTGGTAACCTGCAGTTTTCTCCTTTTCCACAATGTTTTGGTACCCTTCAAAAGTCAATGTTGAGTTTTTTAGCTACATTGACTTTGTTGTCTGAAAATGCTCCAGTGTTCTGCCAAGGATTTTGAAAAGTAGAGACAAATGTCTCTCTCATCCAGAAAAGTTTGAGACATTTTTAGCTCTACTGGCTGAAAGCCAGCAGAGCTTATGTCATGGCGTGGTTTCCGTCGTCTGTCCATCCATCCATCCGTCCGTTAGTCTTTTTCTTGTTTACGCAATAAAGTTTGCATTTGTGGTCAGATTTTTGTGAAACTTGCACAGTTTGTTTATCTCATCAATAGCTTCAATCCTATAGATTTTGAAAAAAATCCAACAAACAGTATGGGAAAAGTAGCCATTTCAAGTTGAAAATTTCCATTTCTTGTTTACGCGATAAAGTCTGCATTTGTAGTCAGATTTTCGTGAAACTTGCACAGTTTGTCTATCTCATCAATAGCTTCAACCCTATCGATTTTGAAAAAAATCCAACAAACAGTATGGGAAAAGTAGCCATATCAAGTTGAAAATTTCCATTTCTTGTTTACGCGATAAAGTCTGCATTTGTAGTCAGATTTTCGTGAAACTTGCACAGTTTGTCTATCTCATCAATAGTTTCAACCCTATTGATTTTGAAAAAAATCCAACAAACAGTATGGGAAAAGTAGCCATTTCAAGTTGAAAATTTCCATTTCTTGTTTACATGATAAAGTCTGCATTTGTAGTCAGATTTCTGTGAAACTTGCACAGTTTGTTTATCTTTTCAATAGCTTCAACCCTAGTGATTTTGAAAAAGATCCAACAAACAGTATGGGAAAAGTAGCCATTTCAAGTTGAAAATTTCCACTTCTTGTATACATGATAAAGTTTGCATTTGTAATCTTATTTTTTGAAACTTTCACAGTTGGTTTATCTCATCAATAGCTTCAACCCTATTGATTTTGAAAAAAATCCAACAAACAGTATGGGAAAAGTAGCCATTAAAAGTTAAAAATTTCCATTTCTTGTTCATGCAATAAAGTCAGCATTTGTGGTTGGATTTTCATGAAACTAGCACAGTTGCTTTGTATCATAAACAATCTTGCATTCGCAGAAGAGGAAATAAATAGTCAAAAATTGAAACTTACCACACAATTCTGAGTTTTAACAACCCTGACGAAGAAGCCTTCTAAAAAACATTTTTGAAGAAGGAGAAAAAACCAGAAACAAGCCTTTTCTTATTTTCCTACAATGCTTTCTACTCTGTTAAAAACAAATTTCATAATTGAAGTCAAATCTAATTTATTGTCTGCAAATGCTGTTAATATAGACAAGCGTAAAATTTTATTGTTTTGTAAAGGGTTAACCCTCCAGATCACACAATCTCGAGATTTCACAACACTGATAAAAGAGGTCTTTTGAAAACATTGTGGAAAAAGGAGAAAATGCTGGTAACCAGCATTTTCTCCTTTTCCTGCAATGTTTTCTACTCTTCCAAGAGTAACTTGCAATTTTCAGCCACATCTATTTTTGTTGTCTGTAAAATTAATGGTTTCACTTTATACAAATCTTAAATTTTGCTATGCGGTAAAAGGTTAAACCTGGATTGTTTGTTAGATAAAGGGTCAGTTCTAGGAAAAGATAAATGAGCTAAAACATTAATGAATCACAAACTTACAGTACAAACTTAGGCCTATCAAAAGAATGTCTATGTTTAGGGTTTCCAGACCCTACCTAGAAAATGCTGCCAACCCTAAACTTTTTACACTACGATTGAAAAAAAAAATCGGTTGGGTGTGATTTCGGTTTGTGGTCCGTGTTAAAAGTTTCTGGAAAAATAAAACAAATCCAGGTTATCCTTACCTACCCTGCCTACAGCAACTTGGAGCAAAATCCTAAACACAGATACTTTTTTGGTAGGCCTTACTCACAAACACTGCTCAAAAGAATTAAAGGATCGCACAAATACTGAAATTCAAATTGTTTACTTTGCTACACATGCAGTCATTGTGCTCTGAAAGCCATCAGCTTACATTCTTATGAGACAAAACGGCTCAGTACTGTCCTTGTTTGTTTGATTTTAAATGCTGATAAGCCATATTAAGAAGAAAATCAAGAAATTACCTTTTCTAGTTCTTTTGTTAAAAAGCTCATATTTTTCCAAACTTTTGTCAAATCTAATGAAAGAAGTTAACGAGAAGAAAGAATGACACCTCTGATTCTCTTAAAAGCCTGTGTGACATATAAAAAAGACGGCTTTGACAGGAATAGCCCATACATCTTTTGTGCAAACCAAATTGTTTTGCCTGTTCTGAGATTTTACAGTGTTAAGGCTGAATGAACTCACAAGCAGAAAATTATTTGGATTGTCCTGTACTGAAAATATTATCTTGTGATCAAAGTCGAGGACATGTGTTCCTTTAATTTTTTTGAGCAGTATATAAACACAACACTACTACTTTCTTAGCCCATAGTTTGCTTTACAATCACGTTCAACCCTTTATCACACAATCCTGACTTTAAACGACCTTGAAAAAGACGGCTTTCAAAAACTTTTTGGCAAAAGGAATAAAAGCAGGAAACCAGGATTTTCTCCTTTTCCCACAATGTTTTCTAACCTTTCAAGGACAAGTCCTATCATTTAAGCTACATTTTATTCATTGTCTGCAAATGTTTTCAGTCTGGACGAATCTAAAATTTGTCATGTGTTATTGGTATTTTGACTTAACCCTTTCCCAAACGACAAATTTTAGACTGTTCCAAACAGAGAGCATCTGCAGATGACAAATTCAGAATTGGTATTAATTAGCTTTAGGTCTCTGATAGGGTAGAAAACATTGTGGGAAAAGGAGAAAATGCTGGTTACCAGCATTTTCTCCTTTTCCCCACAATGTTTTCAAAAGTCTTCTTTTCCAGGGTTGTGAAAACCAGGGATTGTTTAGTAAAGGGGTAACCAGATTAAAGCATTTACAGAAGACTTTGTACGGTAGTTTATTTCAAACGTAGTTTGCTGTAGTGTTATTGCGGTCAACTAGGGTGAAGTATGTTTGACGTAGGTTCAAAATTGGCAAAAAGCCCCCGGGAAATATAGAAAGTTTAAGACGGGTAAACTATGTTTAAGTACGGTCAACTACATTCGATTGAGAGTAAAGTGGCTAGGGTTAACCAGGCTATCACTACGTCTTACTACGACAAACTATGTTACACTACGTATAAACTATATCCTAGGTACGCGCAACTGAGGTTAGTTAGTGTCAACTGTGTTAAACTTCGGGAAAATGTTGTGGCTGCACCTGCTCAGTACGGGTAAGCTACAGTCATCGTGCTTTTGGAAGTTGACGAGACAGAAATTGCTGATCACATATTTTTCCATGCCCCCTTGGAAGAAAAGATGTTCTTCCAAAACTATGGTCAAGTAGAGTACGCGCTACAGCTAAGTAGAGTTAAATATAGTTAAGGTCAACTACGTTCAAACTACGGTTGCAGTAGGGTCATAACATCATAGTTAACCATTACTAAGTTTTGAACATGTTCAAAACTTATGTACTTACTACAGCAACTCATTAGTTTAAACTATGTTAATTACTACTTTGAACTACAGTTATCTACATGTAAGTACATTCAACTATCTTTAAAACGTTCAACTACGGCCAATATGGTCTTTCCTCACTATGGTCAACTACGTAAGGTTTGACCATGGTTTTATATGTAGCTCAAATGAAAATTTCTGTCTTTGCTGGGTAGATAATAGATTGACCAGCTTTAGTTATTATTCATTTTTCATGATTTCATTTTGTGATTAATGTTTTATCACTTCCAATTTTCAATTTCCTGGTCAATTTAGTTCCCAGTTTTAATTTTCCTTTCGACACGATCCTGTTTTTTTTAAAATCCTGAAGAGGAACTTGAAATTTTTGTGGAGAATATAAGGAAGTGCTTGTCACCAGCATTTCCTTCCTTTCCTACAATGTTTTTAAACTGTTTCAATGATATCCTTTACCACAAGTCATAACAAAATTTTAGACATAGGCAGTTTGAAAGCATTTTGTAGATAGATAACAAATTGGATTTGTATCAAATAATAAAAGTTGCCTTTGACAGAAAAGAAAACATTTTGGGAAAAGGAGAAAATGCTGGTTACCAGTATTTTCTCCTTTTCCAAAAATGTTTTCAAAAGTCTCCTCCTTCAGGGTCGTTAAAACTCTGGATTGTGTTGTAAAGGGTTAATGAGAAGTCTGCAAATGCTTTCAATATGTATGGACAAGTATTCTAAGCTCTTTATCACAATGCCAGAGTTTTAACAATGCTGAGGAAATAGCCTTTTGAAAACCTTGTGGGAGAAGGAGAAAATGCTGGTAACCAGCATTTTCTCCTTTTCCCACAAGGTTTTCCATACTTTCAGAGTCAATTGTTATCATTTAACTCTTTACTAGACAACACAAATTTTAGCCATTTTGAAATACTAAGTGTTTGTAGACAACAGTTTCAGTGTGGCTCAAATGATGCGATTTTTCTTTGATAGGGTAGAAAACATTGTGGGAAAAGGAGAAAATGCTGGTTACCAGCATTTTCTCCTTTTCCCACAGTGTTTTCTAAAGGATTCTTTCCCAGGGTCGTTAAAAGTCGGCATTGTGCGGTAAAGGGTTAAATAAGATTTTGACATCCGCAAATGTTTTCACATTTTATCAGTCTAAAATTTTATCGTTTGCTGCAAATGCTTTGAATTTGGACCAGTCTAGCTTATTGTTTGGTAAGGAGTTTCAATGTTGTCATGTAGTAGAGAGTGGAAAAGCTATAGAAATCAATTTGATGACTTGTTATTAACCACGACATCTGATAATGCCTTGTAAAATGTCATCTCAATGATATATTGCATAAACATGCACTTTTCTTTCAACCCTGTACCTGATTATCTCGAGATTTGACAATCCTCAATTCTTTACCAAATGACAAAATTTTGGACTCGTCAAAATCCAAAGCAATTTCAGACAATGAGATAAATGTGCCAAATAAGAGGTTTTTTTCAAAAGGGTAGAAAATGAGCGAAAAGGAGAAAATGCTGGCTATCACAAATGTATATGTTAGGCTTTTTTCGCAGTGGTCGTTAAAATTGGGAATTGTATGGTAAAGTGTCAAAGGAAAGATGGTTTTGAAAAAAATTGCTGGGAATGGAGAAAATTGCTGGAGAAAAGGGGAAAATACTGCTCTCTTTGCCAGAATGTTTTCTGCTGTTTCAGAGACAAATTGTATTGTTTTTAGCACATTTAAATTGTTGTCCTCAAATGCTCTCAGTTTTGAAGTTAGATTGAGAGTAAACCCTGAGGGTACAAAATGAACCTAACAGGCACTTTCAGTGTAGAAATAAAACCCAAATATTTGCAATTTTAAGGTCACACTTGTCTAGAATGTGTCAGCCTGGAAGCAGAGTGTACATCAAAGATCAGGGAAAGGTCTGATCTTGATCTATACTGGCCACAAAGGCAACTTGGGTTGTGAAAGATGCATTAATCCCTTACCACACAATCCCGAGTTTAAATGACTCTTACTCCTCCTACAATGTTTTCTGCCTATCAAGGTCAAATTTCTTCATTTAAGTCACCTTAGATTTGTTGTCTGCACATGCTTTCACTTTGGATTAGTGTAAAATTTTGTTGTTTGGTAAAGAGCTAAAGAGGCATTAAAGCAGATTTTGATATTTTTTACCCCCATTTTTTTTGCTCTATCAATGCCAATTAAGTGCATGATACGTTCTTTTTACTCAAATTTTTTGATGGGACGAAATTAAAAGCCATTGCAAAAGATAAACTGAATGTAGCTTGACCCTATACCGCACAATGCCGACTTTTACCGCCCCTGGAAAAGAAGGCTTTTGAAAACATTGTGGGAAAAGGAGAAAATATTAGTAACCAGCATTTCCCCTTTTTACCACAATGTTTTCTACCCTGTCAAAGACACATTGTACCATTTGAGCCACCCTGAAATTGTCGTCTGCAAATGTTTTCAGTTTGGACAAGGCTAAAATTTTGTTGTCTGGTAAAGTGTTAAATGATTATTTCTGTCTTTGATAAGGTAGGAAACATTGTGGGAAAAGGAGAAAATACTGGTTGACATGTTCTCCTTTACCCACAATGTTTTCGAAAGCCTTCTCTGTCAGGGTCATTAACACTTCGATTTGTGTGGTAAAGGTTTAAAAAGTCAGTGGAGCGATACAGGGCCATCGTGGCCCTCTTGTTTACTTTTCCCTAAGGTTTTACTCACTTTCACAGAGAGTTACCATCATTTCAGCTACATTTAACTTGTCATCTGCAAATGGGGGGGGGGGGTCCTTCTTGGCTCAGTAGTAAAGTGTAGGACTCATAGCATGGAGGCTGCGAGTTTGAGCCTCACTGGATTCTCTGGGTTTTTCATGGGAGTCTCCTTAGGCTAGACACTTCAGAGCCCTAGCTAAGTACTGGTGAAACCTAAGAAATACATGAAAAAGTGAGCTGTCACTGTGATACAACTGAATGAAAGTGGCGTAAAACACCATTCAATCAATCAATCAATCAGTATTTTTTGGACAGGCCTGAAATTTTATCGCTTGGTAAAGAGTTAACACCAATCAAGGAAACAGATTTTTCAAATGGAAAATTTCGGTCAAAATCCAACTTTTGTAAATCTGTTATAAAATGCACTTTAGGGAAGACAATTCATTATTAAATAGGAGGGGGTGGTGGGTCATAAAAATTGTACATTTGTTACACAGTTGTTGTCTGTCAGGACCCTAATTAGTGATATTTCATGGTGAGGTTTCTGCCTGATTTATTTGAGACAGGCAGGACACCCATAAAAGGGTCACATACAATAGCACGACAGAGCCTGGGGGACGGAAAAACGAACAGCGGAGGGGGAGAGTAATTAATTGTACGCAGCTTTATTGTTTTGTTAGCTTTTTATACAAATTATACAGCAGTTGACTTTGAAAGATCTTGTTAAATATTGGAGAAACAGCATCAATTTACACTCTACTACACAATTCTTAGTTTTAATAAGTTTGAGGTAGAAGGCCTTGGAAAGCATTTTAGGAAAAGGAGAAAATGCTGGTTACCAACATTTTCTTCTGTACCCAAAATGTTGTCTACCCAAATGGTATCATATGAGCCATGTTTAACCCTTTACTACATAATCCTGAGTTTTAATAACCCGAGGAAGGAGCCGTTTGGAAACAATGCAGGAGCATTTTCTACTTTTCTGACAATATTTTACACCTTATCAAGACATTTTCCAGCATTCGAGCCACAGTTAAATTGTCGTCTGCAGATGTTTTCAACTTGGACAGGTCCACTTTTTTGTCATTTGGTAAAAAGTTAACCTCTTTTAGGGATGCAGGCAAAAACACCACAGCCTGAATTTAAATCGGGCTTGACAGAACATTACATGTTTTGAAGAGCAAATATGGTAAACCTTTTGTAAAAGGGAGGTAATGCTGGTTATCATCATTTTCCTCTTTACCTACAACATATCGAACTCTTTCACTAAAATGGCAGTTCTTCTTCAAGATCAAGACATGATTGGTTCATAATCTAGAATAAAGCAGTGTACAGTGTAGATAACAGATCAGACTGCACATTCTGTGCAGTCTGATCTTGATCTACCTTCTACACTGTCCACAAAAGCTTCTGGTGTCATCTGTGGTATGGAAAGAGTTAAGGGGCCTTTGTAGTTTTTATTCTGTAAATCAAATTTCTTGCAAATAATCAATAATTTGAAATTTTTGAGATTGTAAAATCTGAACAGCTCCCTTTAAAGTAACAATAAAGGCCAAATGTAAACAAAGCAGGTGTTAAAATACATTTGAATTAATATCATACCATTTTAAGGTATGCAAATTATTGTGAAGATGACAATCTGTCATTTTACGGTCGGTCCAAGTGTTAGTCGCTGACAGAGAAATTAAATTTCAGAACTAGGTTAAAACCTGCCAGGTAGCTGTGTCTTTTGTTTACGTTTTGCCTGATTTTAAAATTCTTTTTTTCTGCCAGTGACTAACGTATGGCCCGGCAACACGATAACAGACTGTCATCTCCACAATATTTTCCATACTTTTAAATGGTATGATTCAAATTTAAATGTATCATGATACCTGCTTTGACATTTTGGCCTTTACTGGGCATTTAAGAGTCCTCTTCCTCAGGCAAATTATATACAAATTATACAGCAGTTGACTTTGACTCAGGCCCTTATAACTTATGAGATTGTTTGGTAAATATTCAATCAAAGGGATAATTTGCATGCTCTTCTTATCTTGAATTCAAAAGCATCCTTTGTATTCTTACTTAAGGTTGGTTACCCGTTTCCCACACAATCCCGAGTTTCAGTGACCTTTGGGAAGAAAGTTTTTGAAAATTCTCCTTTTCCCATAATGTTTTGCATTTTTTTAGAGACAGACTCCATCATTTGAGCCACAATTTGTTGCCTGCATAATTTTGCTTTCAATTTGGACATGTCCAAAACTTTGTCGTTCTGTAAACAGTTAACCCTTTTCCACACAATCCTGAGTTTACACGACCCTAAAGAAGAAGACTTTTGAAAACATTGTGGAAAAAAGAGAAAATGCAGGTACCAGCATTTTCTCTTTTACCCATAATGTTTTCTATTCTACCAAGTACACATGCCATCAGCTGAGCCACATTTAAATTGTCGTCTGCAAATGCTTTCAATTTGGACAAGTTCACTTTTTTGTCATGTGGTAAAGAGTTAACTGTTTACTATACAAGTCCGTGTTTCATTGACCTTGGAAAAGAAAGTTTTTTGAAAATTCTACTTTGCCTAAAATGTTTTCTTTTCTATGAGAGACAGATTTCATCATTTGAGCCAAATTTAATTTGTTGTCTGCATAAATATGCTTTCAATTTGGACTTGTCCAAAAATTTGTCGTTTGGTAAAATAGTTAACTCTTTAGATCTACCAGATGGACCAAATTTTAGACTGGTCCAAATTGAAAGCATTTGCAGACGACAAAATTGAATATGGTTCAAATGATGATATTGCCTGTCTAGAAAACATTGTGGGAAAAGGAGAAAATGCTGGTCACAAGCATTTTCTCCTTTTCCCACAATGTTTTCAAAAGCTGTTTTCCTACAAGATTGAAAAAACTCGGGATTGTTTGGTGTAGGGTTCAATGATGAAATGATTTGCTTTGACCTATCAAAAGGCAGTCACTCAGTTACTGATTTAGCCTAGTGTTTGTACTGATAAAATTTGTCTTTAGATCTGGACCAAGCACTTACAATTCACTACAGAAACAGAAAATTGAACATAATTTGTCTGTGTAGCTTAGTAACATTTAATTGGTCTGTAACCATTAGGCTACAAAGTGTAGGGTCAATCCGGGTAAATAGGGACAGAGGTATAATTACGGACACAAGCTACATTTCGGAAAATCCCTGAGCCTATTTTTAACTCCAAATATCCTTGCTACTGTCTATTTAAAGCACCCCCATCTTAATTCTGTGTCAGTGTGCTATTTTTGATGACGATTAAGTTTATGTGATGATGCAAGCACATTTAACGTCACACGTGACTCGCCCTTTCTCAATCGTGCTTGAATTCAAAGATTTGTGCTTCAACTCTGACAGGTACTTGAACGCTTTCACAAATTACAGAAATTTTACACTAAGCCCTAATAATGTTAAAAACTAAGACAAGTGATTGAAGAAACGTAATAAATCATCAAAATAATGGCAAAATACACATTAGCAGAAATAAAGAAGAAAAAGACAAGTGTCCGTATTAAACCAGTCGTTTGAACACACTGTAAAATTACGGACACTCACAAAAAATATTTCTGTGCTACAGAATTCTTCTTTATCAAATACTTGAAAAGGAGGATATCTACAGGGTAAATTGATAGCTCGAGTCGGACACGATCTAGAGTAGGGTGATTCGGATAATAAATTAGAATGCGATACTACTCCGAAAATAAACACATGGAGCGAAATGATCTTTCATTTCACAGCATTTTGTAACTATTATCCTGTGTTTGTGTAGGTTATGTTAAATCTATTACTATTATTATCCATTTAGGCCACACCCAATCCATTATTTTATTAGGTTATGGCAGTACTATTCTTTTTAAAACATTATAGGGAAAGAAGAAATAGCTTGTACCAAGCGATGCCGTACTTTTCCCACTAAAAGTAAGGTGTCCGTAATTTTCCAGTCTGTGTCCGTACTTCACCCCACATGTCCGTATTTACCCGGATTTGACTAAGTAACTTCAACTGCATTTTCGCAGTATTTTGGGCGAAGTAAACTGTACAGTATAGCGAAAATATCAAAGAGGAAAGTCGTGAAATGTTAACAAATAGGTTTTGGGGGTCATGGCTTTCAAACTGTAAGAGTATTGACTAACGAAGGTGAGCTGTGTAAAAATCGTCCGTATTTACCCGGATTGACCCTAACTCAAAAAGTGAAGATGTTTATAAGGTTAACACCAAGTTTCAGTGCAGCAAATTTCTTTCCGAGGATTGATTATAGTCATTGCGACAGGATTTATTCCTCCCTAACTGCTGATCATTGTTTTGATGAACATTATGTGGAAAAGCAGCCAGTGGCATTGGAAGAAGATTGTGCGAAGCACTGGTGAAAGAGAGTCCAGGAAAGCATGAACAGGTGCACTGGCCACTGTGGTATAACATAAATAATGTTGAAAATGGCATTAAACACCATACAAACAAACGAAATACCAAGATGGCCAAAAGATGAAATGGTTATTTTCCTTTCCTGTCAATAATTATCAGGTTCCTCTTTGGCTGACCACACCACAAAATTCTAGACTTATCTAAATTTGAAGCAATCCCGAGTTTCATTGACCCTGTGGAAGAAGGATTTTGAAAACATTGAGGGAAAAGTAGGAAATGATGGTAACCAGCATTTTCTTCTTTTCCGAGAATGTTTCCTGTACTTCCAAAGAGAAATTTTAGGTTTTTAATCGCATTTATTTAACAATCTGCAAAGGCTTTGGTAAAGATTTAGCGCCTAGAGCACTAAATAAACCTATCAGGCATTTTCAACCTAGAAATATGACCCAAATAATTGCAATTTCATGGTTGCATGGTTTCAGCAAAGTGGACAGTGTAGATCAAAGATCAGGCTGCATGTTTTATGCAGTCTGATCTTGATCTACATTGTCCGCAAGGGCAACTATTGTTGTGAAAGGTGCTTTAAGGGTTTAAGTAATTATCCAGCAAACTTTCAGATGACAAGGATCATTTTACACAATTTTCGAGGGTTTTTTGATCTTTTTTTGTGTTCACCCAACCAGTAGTAATATATCTAATCTATGTCCTCTAACCCTTTGCCAAATGATCTCCATTTCTCACGACCTTGAGAACGATTTGTTTGTTTGAATAGTGTTTTACGCCGCTTTCAACATTATTTCAGTCATATCGTGGGGACAGCTCACATATTCATGTATTTCCTGGGTTTCATCAGTACTACCTTGAGAACAAAGGCCTTTGAAAACATTATGGGAAAAGGAGAACATGCTGGTCACCAGCATTTTCTCCTGTTCACGTAATGTTTTCTACCCTATCAAAGATAAGATCCTCTATTTGAGCCACATTAACTCGTCTGCAAGTGCATTCAGTTTGGATGAAGCCAAAATTTTGTGATTTGGTAAAGAGTTAACTCTTTACCAAACGACAAAATTTTAGACTTCTTCTAAATTGAAAGATTTGAAGATGAAAAATGAAACATGTCTTAAATGATGGAAGTTTTCTCTGAAAGTTCAGAAAACATTGTGGATAAAGGAGAAAATGCTGGTTACCAGCATTTTCTCCTTTTCCCACAATGTTTTCAAAAGCCTTCTCCCAGTCAGGGTCGTTAAAACTCCGGATCGTATGGTAAAGGGGTACAGGATAATCTCAGCTTTCTCATAAGTCATACATAGCCTTGATCAAACACAGATAAGTTGCTGTTTTTGGAGTTCAGGGAGTAATATCACCTTTTTTCTTCACTAGAACCTATGTTGTGGGTGTTCATTAGAACTGTTTTGGTCTGGTTTGGGGCTTACCAACTTGTCTACTAAATTAAAATATGTTGGCTCTTTGAAAACTTGGAAAAAAAATATGCAGACAGCAACTGAAGGCCACTATTATGCAGTTTTACCTATTTAACTCTGTACTACACAATGTCAACTTTTAATGACCCTGACAGAGAAGGCTTTAGAAAACAATTTGGGAAAAGGGTAAAATGCTGGAAATGGCATTTTTAGCTTGACTGTTTGGGAAGAAAACAATGAGTTATTGTCGTAGCCCTGGTGTCGTTGTCTGCATTGTCATCGTTGTTGTGCAAAAACTTTGACATTTTGAAATATCTCTGTTATTACTGAAGATATTTACCTCAAACTTGGACAAGTTGTTAACTATCAAAAGGGGAACCAATACAATAGGAGCAGGTAACCATCAAATGATATCTGGTTTTGAAAGAATAGAAAGCATGGTAGTAAAGAGGAAAAGATGTTGGTTACCAGCATTTTCTTCTTCCCTGGTTACCAGCATTTTTTTCCTTTTCCCACAAGTCATTCAAAAACCTTTCTCCTCAACATTTTCAACTTCAATGTGGTAGTCCACGATGCCTTATTGGCATCTACTGAAGAGGGCTAAGACTTTGTGACTTTAAAAGCTGTGCAACATAGAGTGTGACGTGATCAAAAACAAACATTGAAATAGCATACATCATACTTGTAAATACAGAGACAATCGCCTAATCCATTAGGCCTGGTACATGGGAAGCAACTGGACGGCCGACTTGAACACGTCCAGGCTCGGGGCAGACACTATGCTGCTGGGTATAGTATTCCACACTGCTATGGTTCTCGGGGAAAAAAGAGCTTTGGTAAGAGTTCACTCGGCAGTGTGGCTGAATAAACTTCCAGCCACCCATTCTGGTGGATTGAACAAGAGCTGGTATTGGATGGCATGATGCAGGAACTGCGGCTATATCATAAATAACTCTGTAGAGGAAAATTAGGTCTGCACATTGGTGTCGGGAATTGTAAAGATGGCCATTGTAGTGATGAAATAATGGAAGTAACACTGTCTGTTTTTTTTTTTCATTTCGTAAAGGGTTATCAGGGTTTAGATTTAGTTGATGATGTTATTCTTTGATTACAATCACTCATTTTGTTACTTTCCTTTCTGCTACATTTCTGATATAATTGGGAAAATAAATACTTTGTATTCAAAACATTGAGCACCTGGTTGAATTCATCTGTCATCATCCGTTTTGCAAGTGATGCTTTTTGTGTTTCAATTGACCTCAGTTGTGTAATTTAACCTTATCCTGCACAATCCAGACTTTCAGCGACCCTAAGAAAGAAGCTTTTTGAAAACATTGATTGATTGATTGTATGGTGTTTAACGCCGTTTTCAACATTATTTCAGTTATATCGCGGCGGCCAGTGCACCTATCCATGCTTTCCAGGAGTCTCTTTTACCAGTACTCCGCACAATTTTCTTTCCAAGCCACTGGCTGCTTTCCCACATAATCATCGTCGAAACAATGGTCAGCGGTGGGAGAGGAATGAATCCTGTCGCAGTAACTATCATCAATCCTCGGAAAGAAATTGGCCGAGCCAGGGGTCGTAGCCAGGGATCGAACCCTGGACCCCATGTTCTCAAGTCCTGCACGCTACCGACTGAGCTATCGGGGCTCGGCTGAAAACATTGAGGGAAAAGGAGAAAATGCTGGTAACCAGCATTTTCTCCTCTTCCCACAATGTTTTCTACCTTTCCCAACACAAATTTCATTTTTCAGTCACATTTATTTTTGTCGTCTGCAAATGCTTTTGATTTGGAGTAGTCTAAAATTTTGTCGTTTGGTAAAGAGCTTACAAGGTTAATATCTAACTCTAAGAGTACCTTTCACAATGGGAGAAAAAAAGTGAAATTCAAATTGTCTCGCTTTTTAAATAGAAGCAAAGAGATGTTGCGATTATTATAATTTGATTTATGATGTATATCTAATGTTTTCATTATATTTGCAAATTGAATTACACACACTATTGCCATTGAGGTGCAACAAATAGATCAGATTTGTGGTTTGATAAATTTTGAAGGAAATATTTAAACCTGAGCATTCCTAAACAGTGCAAAGAATATCAAGGATAAAAACCTAGTAATACCTTATTCAGGACCTAGTTTGTAGTGGACAGCTAACAAGGGAGGTAACTGTCTTTTGTCTCCCATTACAGTTACCTTTGTGGTCAGTGTAGATCAAGATCTAAATGAGCAGTCTGATTTTTGTTTTCTTATCTGTTTTGCCTAGACATTCTGGTTAAAAGCAACGTAAGAACTACAATTCTTGGGGTCTTAATTTGAGATTTAAAGTGCCTATCAGGTTTTTTCAGCCCTCGTAGGGTTATTTTCATTTTGAACTTCTTGTTCTTGTGGGAATTCAGCCACTGTAGCTTGGAGAGAGTGACATTCCCATTACAGGTAAAGCCCCTGTCACACTAAACTAGATCTTTGTACGTTTTACCCCATTTTAACAAAATCGTTAACCCTTTACCACACAATGACGACTTTTAACGACCCTGAGGAAGAAGCCTTTTGAAAACATTGTGGGAAAAGGAGAAAATGCTGGTAACCAGCATTTTCTCCTTTTCCCACAAAGTTTTCTACCCTATCAAAGAAAAATTGCGTCATCTGAGCCACTATGAAATTGTCGTCTGCAAATGCGTTTAATTTGGATAGGTCTAAAATTTTGCCATGTGGTAAAGGGTTAAACAGGTTGCAGTTGGGGTAGAACGTGTAATTTTGACCTAATATTGCCTAAAACCCCTGTTACACCAAACTTAGATCTTGGAATGTTTTACCCTGTCTTAACAAAACCATAAAACAGCTTGTGGTTGGAGCAGAATGTATATTTTCAGTCGTTTTGCAAACATAAACGTGCTGCCAATGGATGCCTGACTGCACCACGTGGTAACACGTCCCTAATAGGACCGAAGTATGGCAGTTCTGTTTCTAGTATGTCCATCTTGTTCTATGACCGTCTAATTACAGGATGGGATGGACGGCAAAAATTTTTGAGCAGGCTCAAAGTTCTAGAGCACCCTTCCTGTCCTAGCCTGACCATGAAGTTCATAAACAGATTGTAAAACATTGCCACTACGTCTACTCCATTCAAACACAGTTTGAGTCCGTTTGGCAATCATTTTTGGAACGGAGTGAGAAGTTCAGTGTGACAGGGGGTATAAACAGACTTCAGGAACACATGGGTAGATGCCCTGGCTGTTGTTACATACTGTAAACTTCCCTTATAGCTAGGTTGGCGCCAGCCAAAAATTTTTAGTAGCCAAAATTTTTGTTGGTCAAAACCCGGGTTCAGTCAATGTACCTTATCACTTTGACTCAAGTCTTTGTGTCATTTTCTTAGTATAGTATTTCATAACATTAAGTCATGTATGATTAATCTAAAGCCAGATTTACAGCTTTGCATCACTGATATAGTTTGTAGATCTAAAAATCTTTCAGTTCTTTTAAATATTTCTGATGGTAGACTACCATTATATGCAATAGAGAGCCCAGTATTGAAACGTCAAAAGTTGGCCACAAATTCCCGTGCTTGTAGGCTGTTGAATGATTAAAAGTTTCACAAATTCAACAATAGATCTATGTGTATTTGAATCAGGCCTAACCCTTCACCACTTAATCTCCAGTTTGAACGACCTTGAGAAAGAAGGCTATTGCAAATGCTAGGAAAATGTGAAAATGGTGGTAACTAGCATTTTCTCCTTTTCCCACAATGTTTTCTACCATAGCAAATGCATAATTCAAACACCTCATGAGCTACATTTAATTGTCATCTGCAAATTTTTTCAATCTGGACGAGTCTAAATATATGCCGTCTGCTAAACAGCTACATGTATTTGATTTTCTTCATACCAACCATTAGTTTCATGCACTGCAAGAGATATGTATGATCCAATTTTTAAAATCCATCGCAAAATACATGTACTGACAGTATCTGTTTTGTCTTTCAAATGATTCAAGAAATATCGTTCCACTTAGCCTTTCTTGAAACTGCCGATCGCCAAAAAATATCTGGCAACAATATTTCTCATTTGGCGAAATATGGATCTAGCATCTAGTAGTTTTTATGAAAAAAAAAAGTTTCACTGGAAAGAATCTAATAAAGTCACATAAAGCTTAAAAGGTCAAGTATTTCAGGGAAAAAAAACTATGATCGACGATGATGTTGTCAAATTTACTTGGCAAACGACTCCATTAATTCTTGCAGCCCTATTGCGTCCAAAAAGTTGCGATTGTTCATGTAATCTATCTCTAGAACAAGACTACCCTAACAGGCAATGGGCAATCGGATCTTCGTCTATCGGATAGTTAAGGGAGATACAAGGGTTATCAGCTTAGGATACTCGGTATATATGATAATCAAGTTGATGCACGCCGATTTCAGAGTTTAGGAAGTGTTCAATGTACAAAACTGATCAGATGTTCACGGTCGGCAATTTATCTCATCACATTTTTAACAATCGCATATCAATTGTTTTGGTGTTTGTAGTCGCCAGCAGTAAAATTTAATAGCCAATGGCGATTTTGGCGATCGGTAACGCCAACCTAGCCTCATAGCCATTTTCAGAGGGCCGTAAAATAAACATTGTATCATCAGAATATTGTTAACTCTTTACCAAACAACAAGATACTAGACTGGTCCAAATTGGAGACATAGTAAATATAGCACAAATAAAGGGATTTGTCTGTGAAAGGTTAGAAAACATTGTTGGAAAAGGAGAAAATACTACCCACATTTTCTCCTTATCCAAATTGTTCTGAGCTGAGCCCCGATTGCTCAGTTGGTAGCGTACAGGACTTGTTGTCGTTGTGGGTTTGATTCCCGGCTCGGCCAATTTCTTTCCGAGGATTGATGATAGTCATTGCGACAGGTTCCATTCCTCTCTCACTGCTGACTGTTGTTTTGACAATGGTTGCATGGGAAAGCAGCCAGTGGCTTGGAAAGAAAGTTGTGCCTAGTACTGGTAAAAGAAACTCCAGGAAAACATGGATAGCTGCACTGGCGGCCACGATATAACTGAAATAATGTTGAAAACGGCGTTAAACACCATACAATCAGTCAGTAAATCAATCAACCAAATTGTTTTAAAAAGTTATCTTGATTGTGTAGTAAAGTCTTAAAGTTGACAGATTCGAGTATCTGAATTATATTCCAACTGAGTTATGCACCCTGAAGCCTTTATTACGGGCCTTTGTGCACTTGTCGTAAAATTCTCCTGATATCATTGAGACAAAAGGATAAAGAGTGAGGAAGTATGTCATCATTTTCACAGTCACATTTCTGTGATTCAATTTTCAGGCATGAAAAGTAACTTACACAGTGCAATTTGATTTCCCTCTTTTCTCCCCAGTCCCCCCTCCCACCCCTTTTGGGTTTTCCCTGGACTTTCTGGTGCAGGGATCATTTGAAACCTTTCAAATAGATGAAAGAAGGCATATTCATGAATTTTGAGGGTCATTTAGAAAATTTCGGGGTCCAGTAACAGGGGGCTAAGGAAAACTGGTTTTAACCCCCCCTTTCCCCACCCACACTTTTTAGTATAATTATCCCTTTAGCAGACAGCCCTGGATTTTATCAACACTCAAAGAGAAAGTCTTTTGAAAACATTGTGGGAAAAGGAGAAAATGCTGGTAAACAGCATTTTCTCCTTTACCCAAAATGTTTTTACTGTTATAACAAATTTTATCATATGAATTAAAGTGAGTTTGTTGTCTGCAAAAGCTTTCAATTTGGACGAGTGTAAAATTTTGTTGTTTGGGAAAGAATAAGTTACGAGATACAGTTTCAGGCAGAGACTCTTGTTTTGTAAAGCAAACTGTGCAAGATATACCGAGATAAATACCTCCACTTTGTTTTAACAATGGACTAGTTATTCTCGCACTGTTTTGCACCTTGTTAAAGTTATGTCTCGAGTTTCAATGGTGAAATTCCTGTGTTTCAATTGTAAAATTCTTTGCGTAGTACTATAATCACAGTTGTGTTTAGTCAGTTGTTTGATTTATTGTATATTGTTTGACACATTTTTCATCATTATTTCAGTTATTTCTTGGCCATCGCACCTATGATCTATGCTTTCTTGGAGTTTTTTTAACTCTTTACGAAACGACAAAATTTTGACTGGTCTAAATTCAAAGCATTTGCAGACGAAAATTTAAATGCAGTTCAGATGATGAAATTTGTTTTTGATGGGGTAGAAAACATAGTGGGAACGGGAGAAAATGCTGGTTACCAGCATTTTCTCCTTTTCTCACCATGTTTTCGAAAGCATTCTTTGTTAAGGTTGTTAAAACTCTGGGTTATGTGGTAAAGAGTTAATCAGTACTTTTCACAATATTCTTCCCAAGCCATTGAGCCCCTGTAGCTCAGCTTGTTTGATCCCCGGCTTGGCCAATTTCTCTATGAGGATTGATGATAGTCATTGCAACAGGATTCAGAATCGAGAGAGATTAGCATAAGTTGTAAGAACTTGTTTCTCAATCGATGTAAAATAAATAAATATGTTTAAACTAACAGGATGCATTCCTCTCTCACTGTTGACCTTTGTTTCGATGATGGTTATGTGGGAAAGCAGCCAGTGGCTTGGAAAGAATATTGTGTGGAGTACTGATAAAAGAGAAACTACAGGAAAGCATGAATAGGTGCACTGGCTGCAGCCATATGACCGAAATTATGTTGAAAATGGTGTTAAACTCCATTAATCAGTCAATCCCCACAAGCCACTGGCTTCTTTCCCTCATAACCATAATATCCAAGCAATGATCAGTGATGAGAGAAGAATAAATCCTGTCACAATGGCTATCATCAATCCTTATGAAGAAATTGGCGGAGCTGTGGATTAGAACCAGTGACTCCCTGGTCTCCAGCCCTGTATGCTAGCTATTGCTCTACCATGGCTGTGTTTATACCCCCGTCACACCAAACTTGTTCTCACTCTGTTCCGAAAATTTTTGCCAAACGCACTTAGACTGTGTTCGGACGGAGTGGACTTATTAGCAACCTTTTACGATCTGTTTACGAACTTCATGGACGGGTTAAGACGGGAAGGGTGCTCCAGAACTTTGAGCCTGCTCAAAATTTTTTGCCGTCCATCCCGTCCTGTAGTTAGATGGAGTAACAAAATACTTAAAACGAGATGGACGTACTACAAACTGAACTGCCGTACTTCGATCTTATTAGAGACGTGGTGCAGTCGGGCAGCAGTGTGTTTGCAATTTACCGACCGAAATTACATGTCCTATCCCGACCGCAGCCCGTTTTTCGATTTTGTAGAATGGAGTAAGTCTTTCTAGGAACAGGTTTGGTCAGACAGGAGCGTCGGGCATTATCAGGCCAAAATTACACGTTCAACCCCGACCGTAACCTGCTTTCCGATTATGTCAGGATGGGGTAAGACGTTCTAAGAGCTAGTTTGGTGTGACGGGGGCTTTAGTAACTCACCAGGGGCACATTTCACTAAACTGCGTACGCATGAAATTTGCGTACGCAGTTTTTGTGAGCTAGCTTTAAATCTCAAAACAAGTTTCACTGAACTACATAACTTTACGATTTGATTAAGAATTTGGATAACATTACGCCACTTCATATGTTTGGGTAAAGTAGGGATCCTACGTGTGTTTATTCAATCCACAAAAAATTGGCGTAAATCTACGCAGTTTGTTGAAATGGACCCCAGGTCCCTTACCCTGTAAGAAAATTGAAAATTAACCCTTTACTGCCACTGTCAACTAAAATAGCTTATGCAGGTGGTATAGATCAAGATCAGACTGCACAGAAAATGCAGTCTGATCTGGGATCTACACTATCTGCATTCTTTTCTCTTTTACTAATCTACAATCAACGTCAAACTCAACTCTTTATTCTTTACCAAGTGACAAAATTTTAGACTTGTCCAAATTGAAAGCATTTGCAGAGTACAAAATAAGTGTGACTTGAACATTGAAATTTGTATGTAAAACGGTAGAAAATATTGTGGGATGAGTTTGCATTTTCTCCTTTTCCCACAATGATTTCTACCCTTTCCATTTCCCCATTATGTTTTCTAAAGCTCTTTTTTTTTACAGGGATTTTAAGTGATTGCTTGTTAATGCTGATATATTTAAATAGCTTTTAAAAAAGCGGATGTGATATACAAAAAAAATCATCAGTGAAAGTTATTTTTACACTTTATGACTTTTAAGCATTTTGTTTTGTGCAGTGGCTAGAAGATTTGTTTGGTTATCCAAAGGCTCTTAGTTGGATTCTGATAGCTTTACTGGTTACTTGAGATGCCCTTTGGCAAGACTCTGCGGAGTCCTAGTCTGTTAATGACGAAGCTTAGGAAGATTTCTTTTTTGTAAAAGTAGTAAAACCAGGAACCCAGTGAAAAGATGTAAAAAGCATGTTCAGATTTACATCAGAATCCAGAGTTGTAACAACCTTGAGGAAATGACCTTTCGAAAACATTATGGGAAAAGGAGAAAATGCTGGTTACCAGCATTTTCTCCTTTTTCCACAATGTTTCCAAAAGCCTTCTTAGTGGGAGTCATTAAAGTTTGGGATTGTGTGGTAAAGGGCAAAATACGCCTCAGATGATAGGATTTGTCTGGAAGCGCAATCAATAGCATACCTGACTCGAGATCAGGGGGATGGCTGGTTTGAATCCCCGGCTTAGCCAATTTCTTTCCAAAGATGGATGTAGTCATTGAGACAGGATTCATTCCTCTCTCAATCTGGTCATTGTTGCAACGATGGTTATTTGGGAAAGCAGTCAATGGCTTAGGAAGAATATATTGCAAAGCACTGATGAAAGAAAACACAAGGAAGGCATGGATAGGTGTACTGGCCCCAGCAATATAACTGAGGTAATGTTGAAAATGGTGTTAAACATCATACAACTAAAAAAAATCAACCCTTTGTAATATCATACACTTCATCAGTCTATTTAGTTCAAATTTAGTCTACTGTGAAATTTAAGCTTATGACTGAAGCGTTGGATTTACACTTGTGGAAAACCCGAATGTGGGTCATGTTAAACTCCGAAAGTGTATTTATCAATCTACCTAGCTATGCGTACTTATATAGTCCTATGGATAATATTGTGTGAATTACTGTTTAATTTGGAATGCTTTGAAAAAAAATCTAGGGCACTTTACCATCCAGGTAATATACTTGATACTAATTACTGACCCGTTTCATAGTCAGCCCTAGGATGCCTGATACAATTGTTGATGTTATTGTAGACAGTGTAGATTGAGATTAGAATGCACAAAAACTGCTGTCTTATCTTTGATTCACTCTGTGTACTGCTTTGCAAGAGGTTTTGACCAAAACAGCTTTGAAATTGCATCAATATGCAGGGATAAAGACTAACATTTTTTTTTCAGTAGCCAACTGGGCCCCTTAAATTGAAAATTTAGGGGCCCAGTCAAAAACTTAGGGGCCCAGGATTAAAATTTCAGAAAACAATAAAAACTCCAATAAAATTTTAATTAAAGCTAACAATGCCCGTAACACTCTGGGCACTACACTGACCTGAATTCCTCACTGAGCAACTTTGCAAATATTCCTGATAATATGCCCGTTTCTCTTCAACTGTTTGCTTTTTTTTCTCGGGTTTCGACACACCCGGTATGAATCGCCACATGATTTTTGATCGAGAAAACTACAAAGTCATGGGCGCTGCCATTTTCGAAGGGGGGGGTATTCAAGACATATGGAATATTACAACAGTCTGCGTTTCTGCGTGGTCGGATCATGTCGAGTTGCGTGTGTAAAGAGGTGCATATTGGATGAGACCGATTATTGTTATTCACTGTCACTGTCAAGAACAGTACATTTCTTTGCGCTATAAAGCAGGAGGCAAGTCAAATGAATCGCGGTTCCAAAGTTCACGAGTGTATCGTACAGTAGCATATGGACATACCTTTTCGAAACAACACATAAATGTAGATCTAATAGGCATTGATTTCGGATAAAATCAGAATCTGCTTAGAAACAATTTTTGAAAAAAAAATAGATGACAAATAATTGATGAAATAGCTATAGATACTCTAGAAATGGGTTTTTTGTGCATTGTCATGCGGGCCGAACGTGATAGGAATTTGGCGAAAAGACCCGAACGTCAATACACAGACATAGTGCGTCTACACGACTATGCCCTACACACAGTACTAGGCTGATACGGAAAAATTTTCTGTCGAGTTTTATTAGCGAGTTAGATAACGCCCGTATTTTACTCGGATCATAGATAGGTGTATAATAAAAACGAAAATCGGTACTACGGTATACCGAAATGGGCAAAATACAGACGTTTACCGAAATTCTTCCTGGGACGATTAGTCTCTCGGCTGGGCGATCGTACGGGATTTTGCAGTCGTCCAGACCGATTTTCAGTCGCCATGGGCGACTGGGCGAGTGTTAGTCTTTATCCCTGTTATGCATCTTTAGTAATGACTGAGTATGTCCATTTCATTTATTGACTCTTTACCAAAGGGCGACAATATGGAGTCGTCAAAATTGAAGGCATTTGCAGATGACAATGTAATTGTGGCTAGAATTATGAGGTTTTTCTCTGAGAGAGTACAATACATTGATAAAAGAGAAGAAATGCTGGTTTCCGTTATTTTCTTATTTTTGCACAATGTTTTCAACAGTTATCTTTCTTCATTTCAAAATCTTGTTGTTTGGTAAAGAGTTGACCCTTTACCACATAGTCTAGAGTTTTAATGACCCACAGAAATATGGCTTGTGGAAACATTGTGGGAAAAGAAGAAAAATGTTGGAAACCAGTACTTCTCCTTTTCTCACTATGTTTTCAACCCTCTAAGAAACTAGTTTTAAATCTTGAGGCAAATTTTTTAGCGTGGTCTGCAAATGATTTTTATGTGGACTAGTCTAAATTCTGTCATTTTGTAAAGAATGTAGGGTTTACCTGTCACCACACTGCAAAAGTTTAGATTCATCCATTTTTGTAGAGGAGAAAATAAACATGGCTCAGATGGCAAGATTTGGTATTGAAAGGGTAGAAAACATTGTGAGAAATGGAGAAAATGCTGGTTACCAGCATTTTCTCCTTTTCCCATAATGTTTTCAAAAGCCTTCCATGTCAGGGTCGTTCAAACTCGGGATTGTGTGTTAAAGAATTAAAAGCAACAGTAAAGGAACAAGGACCACTTGAAGTTTTCACAGCTTTCATTTCCGCAAGCTTAACCCTTTCCCACGCAAATCCCGAGTTTTAACGACCCAGAAAGAGGAAGAGGCATTTTGAAAACATTTTGGGAAAAGGAGAAAATGCTGGTAACCAGCATTTTCTCCTTTTCCCACAATGTTTTCTACCCTATCAAAGACAGAAATCATCACTTGGGCTACATTTATTTTGTGGTCTGCTAATGCTTTGAATTTGGACCAGTCCAGAATTTTGTGGAATGGTAAAGAGTTAACTCTATAGATTATCAGAAAGTTTAGATCTTTCTGTAAATGAAGTAATGATCAGCAGATTTCTTGAAAGTGATATTTGTCAGTTTGACTTTTTCATACTAAATCCTATACTTTTTTTTCCTGCTTCCTTGTAGTGTTTTGGAGTCTCACAAATTGGCTGTGCGATCAGTAATCCGGAAGTCCTGGATTCAATCCTTAAGCCTTGGTCACACCGAGCTAACGGACGAGTAACGGATAAAAAATCATTTCATCCGTTCGTGTCCGTTCGTATCTGTTTTATGTCCGTTTCTTATCCGTTGAATCCGCTACTTGTCCGGCAATGTCCGTTCCGTCCGGTGGAAAGTTTTGAGCATGTTCAAAACTTTCCACCGGACAAAACGGACAGAGACATGCAAATGATAGGCTTTGGATGCATCTGACAATTTATACCCTCGGCATGTCACGTGACCGGTACGTTCCTCGTACGTTGGTGTTCGGTACATTTCCGTTCATTGTACGTTTTGTCCGGTTCTCATGCGTTGCACTTCCGTTTTATCCAGTACAAGTCCCTTACTCGTATGGTGATATCCGTTAATAGACCGTTTATTATCCTGTACATATCCGTTAAACGTGCGTTTTTTTCCGTTGCATGTGCAGTACTCGTGCGGTCATTGTGTGGCTTCCTCGCTCCACACACCGATCGCATGAGCCTCGAGCGGCAGAGGAGATGAATTTTGTCACCGGATAACCAAATTCTGCATGTTTTTGTCCGTTTCCCCCCGTTACATATCCGTTAGCCGGTCTGACCAAGCCTTTAGATTTGGCATTGAATTTTATTTTTAACTTTGCTGTTTTCAAAGAAAAGGTATAATGTAGTCTTGTCACACAAAAACATTTTTCTATACCTGTATCATTACTGATGATATTTACTTCAAACTCAGACTAGTTGTTCAAAATCAAACGGGGAACCCATACAACAGGGCCAGATAACCAACAAATATTTTTGACTAAGTTATGCCCTTTTTTCGCTTTACAATTTTTATCAAAAGCAACTGGCATTTGCTCCAGAATTCGATGCTCTGGTTTTTTCACGAACCTCCCTGAACAAATTTCAGTATTTGAGTCACGTTTATTTTGTCATCTGCAAATGCTTTTAATTTGGATGTGTCAAAAATTTAGCCGTTTGGTAAAGAGTTAAATAGCAATACACCATTTTATTTCATGCTTTCCGGTAGGATATCGAGAAATAGCGGTGAAAATATTTTCAATATTCCACGGGTACGACCAGTGAAAATACCCATTTTTATATTCTAGTTACCTAGGTAAAATGAGCGTGATTCACAACCAGATGGAAATATGACGTCATTTACCTTACATTTCTCGCGCTTGACGTAATACTGTAATGCTTTGCTATGCGGAGGGGGTACGCCACGGGGAGTAACTGAAAAGACTGTACTGGATTTTGATAAAGTTCCTCCCAGAAAGGGTTAAAAGCATGAAATAAATAGAATATTTGTTTTTTTTGGTGAAAGATCGAAATTTTTTTCATCACGTGAACACCATCGGTAATATTTTCACTTGTGGCTGTGCCACTCGTGAAAATATTACCTATTGATGTTCACTCGATGAAATAAATTTCGATCTTTCACTGAAAAAAACAAATATCCTCTATGTATTTCCCTCTTGAAAGGGTCCACTTTCCATGAATTCAGCACTCTTGTCTTTTTGAGCCAAACCCTGGTAGCTCAGTCGGTAGCATGCAGGACTTGAGAACAGAGGGTCGTGGATTCGACCCCTGGCTCGGCCAATTTCTTTCCAAGGATTGATGATAGTGATTGAGACAGGATTCATTCCTCTTCCACCCCAGGCCACTGTTTTGACAATGGTCATGTGGGAAAGCAGCCAGCGGCTTTGAAAGAAAATTGTGTGGAGTACTGGTAAATAAGACTCCAGGAAAACATGGATAGGTTCACTAGCTGCGGCGATAAAACTGAAGCAATATTGAAAACAGCATTAAAGACCATAAAATAAATCAATCAATCATTGTCTTTTTGAAAGGGTGATGAACACTGTGGCAAAAGGATAAAATGCTGCATACAGTGGTACCGAGTGGTACTATGTGTTTTCAAAAGCCTTTATTCTCATGGTCATAAAAACTTAAGGGTTGTTCAGTAAAAGATTAGAGAAGTCCTTTATCTTTACTTTGTGAGTGAAACTGTGATAAACAGATTTCTGGAAAATATACTTGAGCGAGCACTCTGAAAAGGGGGCTTAATGCATCTGCAAAAAGTTTCGACTCAGGTCAGCCTGCGCAGTCCGCGCAGGCTGACCTGAGCCCAAACTTTTTGCCTTTGGTAAATTTTCTGTATGTTATATGGCTAGTGTACCTCATGATTTGTTAGATTGTTTAAGAAGACGAATTTTATGTATCAAAATACTGTGATGACTTGCTTGGTATTATGGTTCATGGATCATGGATATACATTAAGCCCCCTATTGCTAGAGCAGTTATCATGCCTCTTTGTACTAAATGCTATATAGTTGTTCACTGACTACTTTTCTCGCATGCATCAGAGGTGAGAGATGAAACATGGCCAAAAAGAAAGTTTGCCTCAAACAAGTATCGAACGTACAACCACCAGGTCATGAGTCAAATACACTAACCCATGAGGTTTCTAGCCGGGGCCAAGCCCTGGTAGCGCAGTTGGTAGCATACAAGACTCAAGAACAGGGTATTGCTGGTTTGATCCCCAATTAGGCCAATTTCTTTCATAGGATTGATGAGTATAAGTCATTGCAACAGGATTAATTTCTATCTCACTTCTGATAATTGTTTCCACAATCGTTACAGGGAAAAGCAGCTGGTGGCTTGGAAAGAATATTGCGCGGAGCATTGGTAAAAGAAACTCCGGGAAAGCATGGATAGGTGCACTTATCATCACAATATAACTGAAATAATGTTGAAAGCGGCGTAAAACACCATACAATCAATCAATCATTGACCACCTTTTTCACCTTCATCAGAGTTGAGAGGCAAAAATCGCCGTAAAGAAAGTTTGCCTCATCCGGGTGTCAAACTCTTAACCATCAGGTCAGATACGCTAACCACTGAGCTATCTGGCGGTGCGCTGTAAAGGTAAAAAGCCGGCACAGTAAAGGGACCATCATGACAGGGCTATTATGATATTAGTGAGATAATCCTGTTTATCTGTGATAATAAAATTCCTTCCATAGTTTGGGGTAGATCTTTTCAATTTAAACCCTTTACTACACAATTCCAAGTTTTACTGACCCGAGGAAAGGATGTTTTGGAAAAAAATGTGAGAAAAGGAGAAAATGCTGGTCACCAGCATTTTCTCCTTTTCTCACAATGTTTTCTATCATATCAAAGATAGTAATCATCATTTGAGCTACAAATAATTTTTCATCTGCAGATGCTTTCAATTTGGTTGAATCTAAAATTTTGTTGTTTGGTAAAGGGTTAACCCATCCCCATGTAGAGTAGTTAGCTCGGCTGTTTTAAAAAAAATGCATCGAGGTTTTGTCCCGTTGTTGTCTGCGTCGTCTGTATCGGTGTTGTCAGTGTTGTGCAGAAATTTTGACATTTCATAATATTTCTGTCATTATGGAACATACTTATCCGAACTTGGATTACTTGTTAACTACTTGTTGACTATCAAAAGGGGAACCTATACAACAGGAGCAGGTAACCATCAAAATATTTTTTACTTAGTTATGCCCCTTTTTTGACTTGGAATTTTCTGGAAACATTGTGGCAAAAGGAGCAGCTAAGAGAAGGAGAAATTTTTCTTCAAATATTTTTGACACATTTACGCCCCTTTTTATACCCCCACAAAACGAATGTTTTCAGGGGTATACTGGAATCAGCCTGTCTGTCTGTTTGTCTGTCTGTGTGTCCGTCCGTGTGTCTGTCTGTGTACAAATAATTGCCTGTTTCTGTCAAAGCGCTGGCGGGGGTATTAAGTCACATTCAGTGACAGCTCTAGTTTGACTTGGAATATTCTTGAAACATTGTGGCAAAATGAGTAATTAAGAGGAGGAGATATTTTTCTATCACCATGTGTACAGACATAATTATTCATGTGATTAAATTCTAATTCATTTTATATCCATATTTTGCTGAAGGTTTTCAAAGCCAGCTGCTGCCCCTCTGAACTCTTTACCTCACAATAAAAACTTTGGACTGGTCCAAATACAAAGCATTTGCAGACGACAAATTCAATGCAGCTCAAATGATGGAAAGTGTTTGTGAAAGGTTAGAATACATCGTGGGAAAAGGAGTAAATACTGGTTACCAGCATTTTCTTCTTTTCCCACAATGTTCACAAAAGCCTCCTTCCTCAAGGTCATTATTTTCGAAACCCTTTTATCTCAAGGTTGTCAGAATTTGCGATTGTGTGGTAAAGGGTAAAAACACTGTCAGTGCCAAACATATCGTTTGGAAACATAGTGGGAAAAGGAGAAAATGCTGGTCGACCAGCATTTTCTCGTTTTCCCACAATGTTTTCTATCCCATCAAAAACGAATTCCATTATTTGAAACATATTTGAATTTTTGTCTGCAAATGATTTGAATTTTGGACCAGTCTAAAATTTTGTTGTTTTGTCAGGGGGTGTAGTAGTCTATATAATCTCTTATGTAAATATAATCTCACTTTTCTGATAGGTTTTTTTACTTTATAAATACAACTAAGTCTTTTTTTCATCAGTAAATCTTTAACACTCAATCCCGATTTTTAACAACCTTGAAGAGATAGCCTTTTGAAAACTTTGTGGGAAAGGAAGAAAATGCTGGAAAGCAACATTTTCTCCTTTTTCCACAATGTTTTCTTACATATCAAATAGAGAAATGATCATTTTAGCAACATTAAATTTGTCGTCTGCAAATGCTTTCAATTTTGAATTAAGTCTAAAATTTTGTCGTTTGGTAAAAAGTTAACCCTTTACATGACAAAATTTTTGGGTCACCCTTGAGAAATGCATAAATTGCAAACGACAAGTGAAGTTTGGCTTGGATGATGGAATTTGTTAATGAAACAGTAGAAAACATTGTAGGAAAAGAAGAAAATGCTGGTTACCAGCATTTTCTTCTTTTCCCACAATCTTTTCAAATCTTTCTCTGTAAGGGTCGTTAAGACTGAAGATTGTGTGGTAAAGGGTTAACCATAATTTCTAAGCGGAAAGTCCTTGAAAACTTCGTTAAAAAGCTGCAATGGATTATTTCAAACTTCATTCCTTTTCCAAGCAATCCTGTGTTTTGATAGCCTCGAGGAATTCTTTTGAAAACATTGCAGGAAAAGGTGAAAATGCTGATAACCATTATTTTCTCTTTTTCTCACGGAAGGTAGCATACAGCACTTGAGACCAGGGGGTGGCTGGTGTGGTCCCTGGCCCGTCCAACTACCTTCCAAGGATTGATTATAGTCATTGCAACAGAATTCGTTCCTCTTTCACTGCTGACCTGTGTCGACAATGATTATATGGAAGTGCATCTGACAAATGGCTTGGAAAGAATATTTTGTTGAGTACTGGTTAAAAAAAACTCCAGGAAAGCATGGATAGGTGCACTGGCTGCTGCAGTATAACTGATATAATGCTGAAAGCAGCGTTAAACACTATACAATCCAATACTTTTTCTCACAATGTATTCTACCCTTGTGTAAGCAAGTCTCATTATTTGAGGCATATTGTAATAATTTTGTTGTCCGTAGCTGTTTTGAATATTTGGAACAATCTAAAATTTTTGCTTTTGATTAATTAACCCTTTACCAAACAATCCCTGGTTTTTACGACCCAGAGGAGGAAGCCTTTTGAAAACATTGTGGGAAAAGGAGAAAATGCTGGTAACCAGCATTTTCTCCTTTTCCCACAATATTTTCTACCCTTCTAAAGTCAAGTTGCAATTTTTGAGTCATGTTTATTTTGTCTTCTGCAAATGCTTTCAATTTGGACAAGTCTAAAATTTTGTCGTTTGGTAAAGAGTTAAGGGTTGAAACTTAATCTTGCGGTATTGCATGGGTCTTCTGTATCCTTGGAAAGGAGCCTTGTAGCTGAACTCTTTAACGAACGATAAAATTTTAGACTGGTTAACTCTTTACCAAACGACAAAATTTTAGACTGGTCCAAATTGAAAGCAGTTGCAGACGACAAAATATACGTAACTCAAAAATTGAAATTTGTTTCCGGCAGGGTAGAAAACATTGTGGGAAAAGAAGAAAATGCTAGTTACTAGCATTTTCTCCTTTTCCCACAATGTTTTCAAAAGATTTCTATCTCAGGGTCATAAAAACCAGGGATTGTTTGGTAAAGGGTTAAAAAAAATTTGCAGACTATCAATTAACCCTTTTCCGCACAATATCCCCAGTTTTAACGACCCTAAGGAAGAAGACTTGAAAACATTGTTGGGAAAGGAGAAAAACCTATCCTTTTCAGGGACAAATTTTGTCATTTGAGCCACATTTAAGTTGTCGTCTGCAAATGCTTTCAATTTGGTTCAGTCTAAAATTTTGTCGTTTAGTGCCGAGTCCAGGTAGCTCAGTTGGTAGCGTGCAGGACTTGAGAACACGGGGTCCAGGGTTCGATCCCTCGCTATGACCCCTGGCTCGGCCAATTTCTTTCCGAGGATTGATGATAGTCATTGCGACAGGATTCATTCCTCTCCCACCTCTGACCATTGTTTCGACGATGATTATGTGGGAAAGCAGCCAGTGGCTTGGAAAGAAAATTGTGCGGAGTACTGGTAAAAGAGACTCCAGGAAAGCATGGATAGGTGCACTGGCCACCGCGATATAACTGAAATAATGTTGAAAATGGCGTTAAACACCATACGATCAATTGTCGTTTAGTAAAGAGTTAAATATGACCCAAATAATGGAATTTGTCCTTGATAGGTTAGAAAACACGGTGGGAAAAGGAGAAAATGTTGGTTGCCAGCATTTTCAACTTTTCCCACAAAGTTTTCAATAGCATTCTTTCTCGGGGTTGTTAAAAGCCTTTTCAAAGGTCTTTGTCCTTCGGTCATTAATGCGCAGGATTTAGTGGTAAAAAGTCAAGACATTCATGTGTCGTATTGTGTAATTGATATTCAACACCCGGATTTAAGGGTACGGTATATGAAAAAATTGGCAAAAGGAGAAAAGTGTTCATAAGTAAACAGCTGAAATAGTCTCATAATTAGATTGAATAAAAAGTTTTTATATAGTGGTATGATATTGATGTGAAATGCTTGAAAGGGTAACCCATGTGAAATGGTTATTAACTCTTTTATTGATTGCTTTATGGTGTTTAATGCCGTTTTTAAAATTATTTAAGTTATACCGCAGTGGCCAGTGCATGTATCCATACTTTGCAATTTTCTTTTACCAGTACTCCGCACATACTCTTTCCTGCCACTGGCTGCTTTCCCATATTACCATTGTCGAAACAATGGACAGTGGTGAGAGAGAAATGAATCCAGTCACAATGACTATCATCAATCCTTGGAAAGATATTGGCTGGGCTGGGGATCAAACCAGTGACCTGTTCTTAAGTCCTGTACACTACAAACCGAGCTACCTTGGGCCTGGCTATTAACTCTACCAGACAACAAAATGTATACTTGTCCAAATTCAAAACATTTTCAGACGACAGCTTTAATGTGGTTTGCATAATAGAATTTTGTCTTTGGTAGGGGAGAAAACATTGTGGGAATAGGAGACAATGCTGGTTACCAGCATTTTTCTCCTTTTCCCACAATGTTTTCAAAAGGCTTCTTTCTCAGGGTTGTTAAAACTTGGGATTGTGACTGGTAGATGGTTAAGTTTGCAGATGA
The DNA here is from genome assembly GCA_946811185.2 of Hippopus hippopus. Taxonomy (NCBI): domain Eukaryota; kingdom Metazoa; phylum Mollusca; class Bivalvia; order Cardiida; family Cardiidae; genus Hippopus; species Hippopus hippopus. The sequence continues at coordinate 33,374,125 of OX328112.1, forward strand.
AAAGGACCATTTAAGCAATTTTCTGAAGTCTAAAATTTTGCTGTCTGGTAAAGGGTTAAAGAGAGCTTTTTAGATTGCCAAAGTCTCACCAAACGTAATAGGTCTACAAAAAAAATATCTGTAAAAAAGATAGATGGCACAAATTTGCCTGCAAGTAGGCCTGCAGGAGCCCGCAGAATAAACATTTCTACAATTTTTACCAATTGCAAATTTGTATTTACTTATTTAACTCTTTGCCGAGCCCCAGTAGCTCAGTCGGTAGCATGCAGGACTTGAGAACAAGGGGTCGTGGGTTTGATCCCTGGCTCGGCCAATTTCTTTCCGAGGATTGATGATAGTCATTGCGACAGGATTCATTCCTCTCCCACCGCTGACCATTGTTTCGACGATGGTTATGTGGGAAAGCAGCCAGTGGCTTGGAAAGAAAATTGTGCGGAGTACTGGTAAAAGAGACTACAGGAAAGCATGGATAGGTGCACTGTCCGCCGCGATATAACTGAAATAATGTTGAAAACGGCATTAAACACTATACAATCAGTCAATTTAACTCTTTACCACACAACAAAATTTTAGACAGCCAAATTGAAAGAATTTCCAAAGGACATAGTAAATGTGGCACAAGTAATGGGATTTGTCTGTAAAGATAAGGAAACATTGTGGGAAAAGAGGAAAATTTTCTCTTTTTCCCTACAATGTTTTCAAAAGCTTTCTTTCTCAGGGTCATTAAAACTCGGATTGTGTGGTAAAGGTTTAAATGTATCAATACAAAGAATTAGGTCAAAGGCCAGGGCAATCAGCTATGCTGGGAAACATGATTTATCACTCAATTAAGTAAGGCGATAACTGGCAAGTCATTAGTAAATAAGAGACAAATGTAATTTTCAATGGTATGTCCGCAATGGGCTACAATGGGCTACGTAGCCTCTAAATTTAGATTTCATGCAAGAGTGGGTGGCAGAAAAAAAGAACGAGGTAAAAAGTAGTAAACTAAAGATAGAACAACTTGGCAACCTTTTTACCTGAAGTTTTAAAATCTATTTTTGTTCAGGGTAATAACACTTGGACAGACAGTACAATAACAGATTGTCATGTTCACAATAATTCTATACTTTTAAATGGTATGATTTAAGCCTTGGTCACACCGAGCTAACGGACGAGTAACAGATAAAAAATCATTTTATCCGTTCGTGTCCATTCGTATCCGTTTTTATGTCCGTTTCTTATCTGGTGAATCCGCTACTTGTCCGGTGATGTCCGTTCCGTCCGGTGGGAAGTTTTGAGCATGTTCAAAACTTTCCACCGGACAAAACGGACAGAGACATGCAAATGATGGACTTTGGATGCATCTGACAATTTATACCCTCGGCATGTCACGTGACCGGTACGTTCCTCGTACGTTGGTGTTCGGTACATTTCTGTTCATCGTACGTTTTGTCCGGTTCTCATGCGTTGCACTTCCATTTTATCCGGTACAAGTCCCTTACTCGTACGGTGATATCCGTTAATAGACCGTTTATTATCCTGTACATATCCGTTAAACGTGCGTTTTTTTCCGTTACATGTGCAGTACTCGTGCGGTCATTGTGTGGCTTCCTCGCTCCACACACCGATCGCGTGAGCCTCGAGCGGCAGAGGAGATGAATTTTGTCACCGGATAACCAAATTCTGCATGTTTTTGTCCGTTTCCCCCGGTTACATATACGTTAGCTGGTCTGACCAAGCCTTTAGATGTAAATGAACCATGCTCTGTGAAATTAAGGGGGTTTAATAAATCTGCAAAAAGTATCTACTATCAGCCTGTGAAGTCCGCGCAGGTTGACATAAGTCAAAACAGTTCGCTTTTTAGCTCCACTGGCTGTGCGTCCGTCCGCCAGTGCCTGCGTGCGTGCATTAACTTTTATTTCAAATATCTTCTGCTCTTAAACCACCCATCCAATTTTGATCAAACTTCACAGAAATGATCCTGCCATTTTCCTCTTCAAAAGTTCTTGAAAGAAATTGATTCCTTCAAAAACTCTGGTTGCCATGGCAACAAAACTGAAAAATATTGGAAATCTTTGAAAATCTTCTCGTCTGAAACCATAAGGCCTAGGGATATCAAATTTGGCATGTAGATTTATCTAGTAGACCTCTATCAAGTTTCTTCATATTATAGCCCTGGGGTCAAAATTTGCCCAAATTTGGGGGTCACAAGTTTTACAAGGGCTTATATAGAGAAAACTTAGAAATCTACCTGTACCTAGCCGTAATGCCTAGGGCTACCAAATTTTGCTTGTAGCTTTATCTAGTGGGCCTCTACCAAGAGTGCCCAAATTATAGTCCTGGGGTCGAATTTGATCCCAGCCCTAGGTGTCACAAGTTTTACATGGGCTTATATCTAGAGAAAACTTTAGAAATCTCCCTGTACTAGGCCATAAGGCTTAGGGCTACCAAATTTTGCATGTAGCTTTATCTAGGGGCCTCTACCAAAAGAGTCAAAATTATAGCCATAGGGTCAAATTTGATCCCACTCTGGGGATCACAAGTTTTACATGGGCTTATATAGAGAAAACTTTAAAAATCTGCTCGTACCTAGCTATAAGGCCTAGGGCTACTGAATTTTACATGTAGCATTATCTAGTCGGCCTCTACCAAGAGGACACAAATTATAGCCCTGGGGTCAAGTTTGCCCCCATCCCAGTGGTCTCAAGTTTTACATGGGCTTATATAGTGAAAACATCAGAAATCTTCTTGCTACTAACCATAGACCTAGGGCTACCAAATTAGCCCTGTCTCAGGGGTCTCATATTTTACAGGGCCTTTTATTAAGGAATCTTTGAAAATCTTCTTGTTTATAACCATACATTCTAGACCTGTATTATTTGGTATTGGTCTTTATCTTGTGGACCTCTACCAAGATTCAAGTAAGTATAGATCTGTGGTCAAAAATGGCTTTGCTCTGGGGTCATAACTTTCTCGTGGGATTTTATAGAAAAAAAATTTGTATGTCTACTACTTCGAAACCAATTGAATAGGTACATTATTAGTTGTACGGTCAGGTGGCAGGGGACTTGGAAACTTGTTCACGGCTGTGGTGAATCATGTCGCCCCGAGCCGAAGAAGGCTTGGGGCGACATGATTCACCACAGCTGTGAACAAGTTTCCAAGTCCCCTGCCACCTGACCGTACAACGAATTTATTATACTGCAAAGTTTTACCATTTCAACATTTGTTAAGCGAATTTTACCTGTTTTTTGGTTTAAAAAAATTGAGTACGCTGACGAAATAGAATTTCCCTTTTGAGTGCCCCAATTCAATGAAAACTGATGTCACTGGGAACTGACGTCACTGAAACCTTGGTAATACGTGCTAAAACGTGCAGCTTGGCGCATAATCTTGATGTTAATCTTGATCGACGCCGCCAGTTTGGATGATGTGTTTATAGTGTAGTCATGTATACAGGGCTCCCAAAAGGGAAACTGCTTTTACGTTGGTTTTGTCAGTGTACATGATATATATGTTTGGGGCATATTATCCAATCAGATCACGAGAAATTTCTTTGCAGTATAATAATAATGTTTGGCGTGTAGGGTTTTTACTTATTAGCCAGTGGAGCGAAACAGGGCCATCATGGCCCTCTTGTTGTAAATTATTTGCATGTCAAAGAACCATTTTTTCCTCCAGATTAAGTCAGTTGTTAGACTGGAATGGATTCCATGGATCCATGATAATGTGATGACTTGCTTGGTGTGATGGATTATTGAGATGCGTCAAACCCTCTTTTGTCAGAGCATGGTTCAATAGCATTTAACACCCACATTGTTTGTTTTTAGTTGCTACTGGGCCTTTAACTCTTTACCAAACGACAAAATTTTAGACTTGTCCAAATTGAAAGCATTTGCAGAAGACAAAATAAACATGACTCAAAAATTGAAACTTGGCTTTAAAAGAGTAGAAAACATTGTGGGAAAAGGAGAAATTACTGGTTACCAGCATTTTCTCCTTTTCCCACAATGTTTTCAAAAGGCTTCTTTCTCTGGGTCATAAAAGGGATTGTTTGGTAAAGAGTTAATAGGGTGTCTGGAAATTAGCCTGTACAGCCAAGTCAGTAATGGGTTAATATTTTGGGCTTTAATTAGGGTAATGTTTATTTTGTCAAATAGGAAAATAAATGTTTGGAAATTGATTGGGTTGAATGAATCTGATACGGTTTATAATATACCAAAATACCTTTCACCCTTTTACCAAATAATCCCCTGTTTTTAACTCCTTACCACACCATCACGACTTTTAACGACCCTGAAGAAGAAGGCTTTTGAAAACATTATTGGAAAAGGAGAAAATGCTGGTAACCAACATTTTCTCCTTTTCCCACAATGTTTTCTACCTATATAAGGACAAAAATATGATTTGAACACATTTGATCTCCTTTTCCCACAATCTTTTCTACCTATATAAGGACAAAAATATGATTTGAAAACATTTGAATTATTGTCTGTAAGTTCCTTTAATATGGATGAGACTGAAGAAGAGGGCCTTTTGAAAACATTGTGGGAAAAGGAGATAATGCTGGTATCCAACATTTTCTCCATTTCCCACAATGTTTTCTACCTATTTATATAAGGACAAATACCATCATTTGAAAACATTGGAATTGTCCCCGGTAAATACCTTTAATATGGATAAGTCTAAAACTTTGCCATGTGGTAAGGGGTTAATGACCTTGAGGAGGAAGGCTTTTAAACACTGTGTGGGGAATTGGAGAAAATGCTGGTAACCAGCATTTTCTCTGTTTTCCCTACAATGTTTTCAAACCTCCTCAAAACAAAATTTCAGTTTTTGAGTTACATTTATTTTGTGGTCTGCACATGCTTTGAATTTTGACCAGTCTAAAATTTTTTTGTATGGTAAAGAGCTAACCCCTTACCAAATAATCCCATGTTTTATTGACCTTGAGGAACACAGGCTTTTGGAAAAATTGTGGGAAAAGAAGGTAATACTGATTACCGGTAGAAAATTTTGTACTTGTCAAAAAATCCAAAGCATTTTCAGAGGACAAAATTTTAATAAACTCTTTCACTATTAAGTAAATGAATAATGCTTTCAGATGCTACAGAGAGCAAGTCATTGTTAACCCTTTACCAAACAATCCCTGGTTTTAACGACCCTGAAGAAGGAGCCTTTTGAAAACCTTGTGGGAAAAGGAGAAAATGCTTGTAACCAGCATTTTCTCCTTTTCCCACAAGGTTTTCTTCACTTTCGCTGACAATTAACATCATTTCGGCTACATTTGATATGTCGTCTGCAAATGCTCTCAATTTGGACCAGTCTAAAATTTTGTCGTTTGGTAAAGGGTTAAATTAAGGATCCGTGAAATCCATTTTGTCCCACAATCAGCTGTACTATGAGGTAGACTGGTTCTTTGACATGCAGAAAAATTACCAGAAGCAAACAGTTTCCATTCAGGTCAGCCTGCATATATTGTGCAGGCTGACATGGTCGGATATTTTTTTTTTGGCAGATGCATTCAAAATTTCAGACTTGTCCAAATTCAAAGCATTTGCACTGGCAACAAAATAAAGGTGGCTCAGAAAATAAAATTTGTTATGGGAAGGGTAGAAAACATTGTGGGAAAAGGAGAAAATGCTGGTTACCCACAACGTTTTCAAAAGGCTTTTTCTTCGTTAAAACTCGTGATTGTGTGGTAAAGAGTTAAACCTCTTTTTGCAAGAATATTGCTAAGGTAAATTATTCTTTTACAAGGCTGCAAAATTAATGCAGTTTCACTGCAACATGTAGAGACAGTTTTGGTCATAATCTAGAACAAAGTGTTGGACAATGTAGGTCAGAGATCAACTGCATGTTCTGTGCAGCCTGATCTTGATCTAGACTGTCCACTAAAGCTTCTTGTGTTGTGTATGGTAAGGTAAGAGTTAAATCTGGCTCAAACAACTCTTTTCTTTTGTTTCTGGAATAGAATAGAAAACATTGTTGGAAAAGGAGAAAATGCTGGTTGCCAGCATTTTCTCCTTTTCTCACAATGTTTGCTAAAGCTTTCTTCCTCAGGGTCTTTAAAACTCGGGATTATGTGGTAAAGTGTTGAATAGGACAAAACACTAGGAAAACTAGAAACTGCTTGTTACCAGCATTTTCTCCTTTTTCCACAATGTTTGTTAAGCTTTTTTCCTCCAGGTCGTTGAAACTCTGGATGGATTAGTGAAATGTTAATTACGTTGCTAAAAAAGAATTCTCTTGTTTATTTTCAGGTCTAAATTAAGATGCACTGCTGAGTCAAGCTGACTTGCTTCATGGCGAACATTTAACAGTCAATCATCTACTGCAGGTGCTCAATCTAATAATACACACAGGAAAAAAAAACAAATTCAGGGAAACAGGCATGTAAGAAGAATAACAGAGCATGAAAGTGTAGACTCAGTTTTGTTTAATGATTCAATCATGTCGAATGGAGGATAACGTAGGATAACAGTTTTTAAACGAGTCGGACTTATCAACATTGTATGCCGATGTTATAATACAGCAAATTTGTGTTCTGACGTAGAATTTTGATAGTGAAGTGATAGTACATTAGGATGTTGATAGCCAAATGAAAAATACACAGAGGACACAAATATTTTCCAGAGAGAAAAAAAAGAGATCGAAATTGGCCAAAAAGTAGAAAGAGAGGATTTTGAATTTGATAGTGCAGAATTTTAATTCTTTGACTAAAATATTGCAAATTGAAATCTGGAGTATTTTTGTGAATTTTGTTTATGGGAAAACTATTGAGACATAACCTGGTAAAGTAACCTGGTTAAGTCTGTTTGTGTTTGGTTTGTTATGTGTGTATACGATTAGGACATTGAAAAAGTTTATGACTAAAAGTGCACCCAGCATGGTGGAGGTTTGTCGGCTGCTCAACAGATAAAAAAGATATTTAAAACCTATTTAGTGAAGAAGATGTGAAATTTTTGTAACTTTTTAAATCTCTGATTGAATATTTGATTGGTGTTGTGTCAAATATTTACCTGCAGAGGAATCATTTCTAGGATTTTATTCCTTTTATCATTGCCTAGATGCTTCACTGAATGATGATAAATACCACAGAACATTAAGACCTACTTGAAAAATTATATAAATGTTGTAACATTTGTTTACAATGTAAGAAAGTGCATAAAAAAAGGAGAACAATACTTTTGTCATTGTAAGAAAAAAAATATCAATGAGCAAGAATGGCTGCTATAAAACTTTTGTACCATTCTGATGTTGGATAAGTTACATGGATGTTACAGACTTGTTTATTTGAGGTTAATTCCTTATCACAATACTGCTGGAAATGTTTCTATAAGTGCTTGGATTTATGCCGAGTGACAGATTTTTGTTAGTTTAAAATTTGTTATTGATGGAGATTTAGGTATTTGTGTAAACTTATTTTTGTGATAGAAAATTCTATTAATTGTGCTATGTGGATTTATCACTCAACATGATTTAGATCTACATGGAAATTTCATGTGATTACTGGAAAGTCGAGTGATATAAAGTTTGGAGACATTAAACGTATATGTGATTATGCTTTAAAATTTTGTGAATTAATTACGTGTATATATTCTAAAGTAAGGAATACATTGGAATTTAATGGAATGCAGAAAAAGTGTGCAATAAAAAGTAGCCTGTCTTACCACTGAAGTTAAAGAAGATGTTGTAAGTCAGTGTGCCTTTTACAACAAGGTTTCCGTTTGATAGAAAACAGATCTAGTGTCATGGCAGCTAAAGGTATATTTTTAGACATTTTGTTGTAACCCTTGTCTCTCTTGTAGTTGCAATTTTATCTGCAAATGCTTTAACCCTTTACCAGATGACAAAATTTTAGCCTTATCCGAATTGAAAAAATCTGCAGATGACAATTTCAGTTTGGCGTAAGTGGTGCAATGTTTCTTTGATAGGGTACAAAACCTTGAGGGAAAAGGAGAAAATGCTGGTTACCAGCATTTTCTCCTTTTCCCACAATGTTTTCAAAAGGCTTCTTCCTCAGGGTCGTTAAAAGTTGTTATTGTGTGGTAAAGGGTTAACCCTTTACCAGAAGACAAAATTTTAGCCTTATCCAAATTGAAAGCATCTGCAGACGACAATTTTAATGTGGCTCAAATGGTGAAGTTTTTCTTTGATAGGGTACAAAACATTGAGGGAAAGGGAGAAAATGCTGGTTATCAGCATTTTCTCCTTTTTGTACAGTGTTTTCTAAAAGCTTCTTTCCCAGGGTCATTAAAAGTTGGCATTGTGTGGTAAAGGGTTAAATTGTGACCTGTTTAACTTTTTGTTGTCATGTAAAGAACTAAGTGTAGTATGTTAGATATTGATTGTAAACAGAGAAAGAATGATCCAATTGCTTTTGGAGAATATTGTGCAAAGTTCTGGTAAAGGAAACCCCAGGAAAGCATGGATAGGTACACTGGTGGCCACAATATAACCAAAATAATTTTGAAAATGGCTTTAATCACCATCCAAACAAACAAACATACTCTCAGTCTGAAAATCTGATCGCTCTCTACTATGTGCACTTAGTTTAGGACATGGTTGACTACCAAATAGCATCATTTTGGATCTAGTCATATTAAAAGTATTTGCAGACAACAAATGAAATATGGCTCAAAAGAAATATTTCCTTTACCTATACCTATGTTGTGGGCACCCATAAGAATTTTGTCTACAAGACCATTCTGATGTGTACCCACAAAAGTTTAGTATTAATAGTAAAGATACCATAAGATACAATCTTTGCAGCCCCAAATGCTCCTCTCATCTCTAGCACTTGATATCTTTGTGAAGTATATTGGTGTTAATTAAAGTCACTTGTTCTAGTCATTAACATAGAATCAAATGTTATCAGGCAGGAAGGAAGTTCAATAAAAAATAATTAACCACACAATCCTTAGTTTTAACAACCCTGAGAAAGAAAGCTTTTGGAAACATTGTGGAAAAGGAGAAAATGCTGGTAACCAGCATTTTCTCCTTTTCCCACAATGTTTTCTACTCATTTAAGGGCAAGTTTCATCATTGAAGCCACCTTTGATTTGTCGTCTGTAAATGCTTTAAATTTAGACAAGTTTAATTTTTGTCGTGTTGCAAAGAGTTAACTCCTTACCAAACGAGAAAATTTTAGACTGGTCCAGTTTCAAAGCATTTACAAACAAAAAATAAATGATAATTGAATGATGGGATTGGTATCAGAAAGGATAGAAAAACACTTGAGAAATGGAGAAAATGAAACCATAAAATGAGGAGGAAAAAGCTGTAAAAAGGGGATAGAAATAGTTATTATAAAGTAAGAGTCCTGATAGAAAAATGTTTTTTCTTCAGTGGTATAATTACGTGTATTATAATCATAATTCTAGCATGGCAAGTGAATTCGGCACTATAAACACAGTGCAACGAAAGCGTGGTAAAATCTACGTTATTCTGTATAGTGACGTCATTCTATATAGAGTGACATCATTCTGTATAAAGTAAGTAAGTAAGTTATTCAATGGAATATAATCTGCATCCGCATTTTTACTCTAAGTATGAACTTGTTTTCCTTTCATTAAGAGTTGGTCATGTTAGAATCAAAATAATCTTCTTTCTATTGTGGTTTATTGTTCAATAAACCACGTTGTGAGTTATGAGGCGCAATGAATAACCCACTTGGGCTATCGCCCTCGTGGATTTTTTATTGTGCCTCATAACTCACGACCGTAGTTTATTGAACGATAAACCACGATAGAAAGAAGATTATTTCTTAAGTATTTTTATTCTAGCCAAGCCTCTGCAGCACTGTCAGACTAGAGACCAGAGGGTTACTGGTTCATATTCCTTGCTCAACCAGTTTCTTTTCCAAGAATTGATAATAATCATTGCAACAGGATTCATTCCTCTCTCACAGCTGATTATTGTTTTGGCAATGGTTATGTGGGAAAGCAGCCAGTGGCTTTGAAAGAATGTTGTGCAAAGTTCTGGTGAAAGAGAACTCAAGGAAAGCACGGATACGTTCACTGGTAATAGAGAACTCCAGGAGAACTACTGGTAACAGAGACCTCCAGGTAAGCATGGATAGGTACACTTGACACCCTGGCATAACTGAAATAATGTTGAAATGGTGTTAAAGACCATACAATAAATACTTTTGTTCTGTGTTTCAGATAAAGATGCTGTCCTGAAATCAATCCAGGAGGACTTACAGAAAGGTTTAAAGTTAGGCAACAAGAAAGTACAGAATGCGATTGCACAAGCACAGGTAATGTGACCCTTCTTTGATATTTTACTTGACAGAATTTCAGATTCTGATTCAAAACATTAAATAAATAGAGGATATTTGTTTTTTTTCGGTGAAAGATCGAAATTTATTTCATCGAGTGAACATCATCGGTAATATTTTCACGAGTGGCGCAGCCACTCGTGAAAATATTACTGATGGTGTTCACGAGATGAAATAAATTTCGATCTTTCACCGAAAAAAACAAGTATTCTATTTATTTCATGCTTTTAACCCTTTCTGGGAGGAACTTTATCAAAATCCAGTACAGTCTTTTCAGTTATTCCCCGTGGCGTACCCCCTCCACATAGCAATGCATTACAATATTACGTCAAGCGTGAGAAATGTAAGGTAAATGACGTCATATTTCCATCTGGTTGTGAGTCATGCGCATTTTACCTAGGTAACTAGAATATAAAAATCGGTATTTTCACTGGTCGTACCCGTGGAATATCGAAAAATATTTTCACCGCTATTTCTCGATATCCTACCGGAAAGCATGAAATAATATGTCTCTCATCTGGTAGAAAACATTGTGGAAAAGGGAGAAAATGGTGGTTACCAGTATTTTTACCTTTTTCCCCACAATTTTTTCAGATGCCTTTTTCACGAGTCGTTTAAAGTCTGGGTTGTGTGGCAAAGGGTTAAAATGGCTGGAAAACATTTACTTTTTTTTTGCATGATTTTCAACTTTGTGAAAAGACGGGATTCATTTTGTACAGGGTTAACTCTGGTCACATGGGGAGTGTCCTTTGGCAAATCAATGCAAATTCCCAGCCTAGTACCAAGGAAGCCTAAGGAAAGACCTGAATAATTGAGCAGAGACTGGGATCATGAATGAAAACAAAATGAGCATCACTCTGGCAAAAGGGGGTTTAATGCATCTCCATGATGCATTTATATCAAGCAAGTCATCATACAATTATGGATTCATACAATCCATTTTGTCTAACATCCAACTAAGTCACCAGGTAAACTGGTCCTTTGACATGCACAAAAATTTACAAATAGAATGGACTGTGCAGGCTGACCTGGATGAGTACTTTTTTTTTGAGATGCATAATTAAACCCCTTTTTCAAAGAGCATAAGTTAAATACTTTAGAAAGTGGTGTAAGACAAACAGACATTAGTCTGCTGTATGTATAAATCATAATGTTAATGAATGTAAAAAATTATTATGAGATGTTCAAAAGATAAATTGTTTTTAACCTTCTGTCAATTAACCCTTTACCACACGATGCAGACTTTTACGACCTTGGGAAAGAAGGCTTTTGAAAACATTGTCTGAAAAGGAGAAAATGCTGGTACCAGCATTTTCTCCTTTTCCCACAATGTTTTCTACCCTATGAAAGACAAATTTTATGCTTTGAGTAACATTTGATTTGTCGTCTGGGAATGCTTTTAATTTGGACAAGTCTAAAATTTTGTTGTTTGGTAAAGGGTTAACTCTACCAGATGACAAAATTGTAGACCGGACTAAATTGAAAGCATTTGCAGATGACAAAATAAATATGACTGAAAAATTGAAATTTGTTTTGGGAAGAGCAGAAAACATTGTGGGAAAAGGAGAAAATGCTGGTTACCAGCATTTTCTCTTTTTCCCACAATGCTTTCATAAGGCTTTTTTCCCTGGCTGAGGGTCGTTAAATGTTGGCGTCGTGCGGTAAAAGGTTAACACAGTTTTAGACTTTTCGGTATTGAAAGCATTTGAAGACTTATTAAATAATGGTCAAATGATGGGGTTTGTACTGAAATGGTAAAAACATTGTTGTTAAAAGATCTGCAACATGCGAAAATGGGCTTTCGGACGTTTGCGTAAAGTGTCGTCTCAGATCAGCCTGCGGAGTCTGCGTTATCAACATTAGATTTTGCCCTACAGTAGACTTGTTTGAAACAGAGAATCACATGCAATCGGAAAGTGTCGTCGCAGATCAGCCTGCGTGGACTGCACAGGCTGATCCATGATGACACTTTACGCAAATTTCCGAATGTCCCTTTTTGCCCATTTCAAGCCAAAACAAGAACCAAGTTGCTATTCACCAGCATTTTTCCTCTTACCACAATGTTTTCAAAAGAGTTTTAATACTCAGGGTTTTAGAAATACGGGATTGTTTGGTAGAGGATGAATAATCATAAAACAGGTAAAAATTTAAAAGACTATTGAAGTGTTAAAAATTCCCATTCCCACATCATTGCATAATTTTAACCCTTCACCGTACAACAAAAATCTAGACTTGGCCAAATTGAAAGCATGTAACAGAATGATGACAGTTTGAGTGTAGCTCAAATGTTGGAATTTGTTGTTTAATTGGGTGGAAAACATTGTTGGAAAAGGAGAAAATGCTGGTTACCAGCATTTTCTCCTTTTCCTACAATGTTTTCAAAAGGCTCAGGGTCATAAAACCACAAGATTATGTTGTAAAGGGATAATAGTTTGCACATGAATTATAAGCTTATATACAAATTTGTTATGGCTTATAGAGTTTTTTATATGGCAGATTTTTTTTTTGTAAGACCTTTGTACGGCGTTGCGTGCAAATGCATAATGATCCCTTGATTATCTCTTCACCATACAAAACCGACATTTAACTACTTCGGGAAAGAAGCTATTTGAAAACATTGTGGGAAAAGGAGAAAATGCTGGTAACCAGCATTTTCTCCTTTTCTCACAATGTTTTTTCTACCCTATCAAAGAGAAATTGCACCATTTGAGCCACATTGACATTGTTGTCTGCAAGTGCTTTCAATTTGGACAAGGCTAACATTTCGTTGTCTGGTAAAGGGTTATGGACCCTTTTCTAGTTATTGATATAAGTACAGGGAAGGGTAATATTTTGGGGTTCAAGAGAATGATCTGTTTAGCTCTTTAGTTAAACCTGTGTCATTGGTACGCATTGACATTAGATACAGCCTGCAAGCAAGACAGTGTTGAACTATTGAACCAGGCATAAATGCTTTACTTAACTCTTTACCACACAATCCCGACTTTTAATGACCCTGAGAAAGAAGCCTATAGAAAACATTGTGGGAAAAGGAGAAAATGCTTGTAACCAGCATTTTCTCCTTTTCCCACAATATTTTCTACCCTATCAAAGTCAGAAATCATCATATTACCAAGATTTAATTCGTTGTCTGCAGATGTTTTGAATTTGGTCCAGTCCAAAAATTTGTCGTTTGGTAAAGAGTTAACAGTTTGCCGAGTCCCAGTAGCTTAGTCGGTAGCGTGCAGGACTTGAGAACGGGGGGTTGTGGGTTAGATCCCTGGGTCGGCCAATTTCTTTCCGAGGATTGATGACGTTCATTGCAACAGGATTCATTCCTCTACCTCTGCTGATCATTGTTTCGATGATGGCTATGTGGGAAAGAAGCCAGTGGCTTGGAAAGAAAACTTGTGCGGAGTACTGGTAAAAGAAACTCTAGGAAAGCATGGATAGGTGCATTGGCCACTGTGATATAACTGAAACAATTATGAAAATGGCATTAAATACCATGCTATCAATTAATCAATGATCGAAATCGGATGCAGTCTGCAAGCAAGGCAGTGTAGTACTGTTGAAGCAGGCATTAAAGCTGTACGAAACAGGTGATGTTTTAATGACCCTGGGGAAGGAGACTTTTAATAACATTGTGGGAAAAGGAGAATATGCTGGTAACCAGCAATTTCTCTTTCTCACAATGTTTTCTACCCTTCAACTCTTTCCCAGACAACAAAACTTTAGACTTGTTCCAACTGATAGCATTAATTTTGCAGACGACTGTGTAGCTCAAATGATTGAAATTGTCTTTGACAAGGTTGAAAACATCATGGAAAATGGAGAAAATGCTGGTTACCAGCATTTTCTTCTTTTCCAAAATAATTTGAAAAACCCTTCTTCAGCAAGGTCATTCAAACTCGGGTAACTCCATACCATTTGTCTTGCTGGTATCGACTGGAATTTTCTCCTATTTCACACTGTTTTCAAAAACCTTTTTACCTCCAGAAAGAGCTATAATGCACAACCCAGGGCACCGGCGGTAGCATTGATTCGAACATTGGTGTTGTAGTTGTCATCCGCATTCAAGCTTTTACAGATCTCGCATTTTCCAAACCAAACAATAGATTTGGTTCATATTTGGTATGATGATAGATATAGGTTTAGTTTTCTTTTTGCAATACCCCCGTACACGTCCACGATCTTAAGGTCAAGGTTGTGGACTGATATCTTAAATTTATGTTTAACCCTTTACCACTTAGTGCTAACCTTTAACAATCCCAACAAGGAAAGCTTTTGAAAACATGATGGAAAAAGGAGAAATTGCTGGAAACCAGCATTTTCTCCTTTTCCCACAATGTTTTCTACCCAATCAAGCACAAATTTTGTCATTTGGGCCATCTTCAGTTTGTCGTCTGCAAATGCTTTCAATTTGGACCAGTTTGAAATTCTGTCGTCTGGTAGAGTTAGGATTTTTAAGAGTGCACACTTTCAAAACCATATGATGGATTTGATATGTGTTTTGTGTGATGAAAGATACGGGCGACGGTGTCCACATTTATGTTCAAGTTTTTAAAGGGCTTTCATTTTCCAACCCATGTGATGGATTTGGTACATATTTGGTATGATGATAGATATAGGTCCAAAGTTTGTTTCCGCAACACCCCCACCCACGTCTATGAATTTAAGGTCATGGTAGTAGACTCTGATATTTTACATCAAAAATTTTACGGTAAAGTTTTTTAACGGCTCATATTTTTCAAACCAAATGATGGATTTTGTTCATATTTGACTTAATGACAGAATGATACAGGTCCAAAGTTTCATTGAGCAATACTCTAGCCATGCCAGTGCCCATGATCTGAAGGTCAAGGTCACAGATCTTAGAATTTCATGTTAAAGTTTTTCTAGAGCTCAGATTTTTTGGACTAGATGATTGATTTGGTTCATATTCAGGATGATGATAGATAAAGGTCCACAGTTGCATTCAACTATACCCCTGCCCTTGCCTCTAGCCACTTCATTGAGTGGTGTTTTGCGCCGCTTTCAACATTATTTCAGTTATGTCACTGAGACAGATCACATATTCATGTATTTCCTGGGATTCACCAGTACTTGGTACTGTAGGGCTCTGAAGTGTCTTGCCAAAGGACACTCCCAAGAAAAACCCAATAGACCCAGTGAGACTTGAACCCGGGGCCTCCAGGTTACAAGTCCTACACTTTACCACTGAGCCACGCAGGACCCTGCCTCAAAAGGGCAAGGTCACAGAAAATTTCATTTTTACACTTAACCCTGGTGTTGGAGTCGATGCTGGGTCTTCTGTCCTGGGCTAAGACCCTGTTGCAGTTTCAAGGCACTGCCACCCCCAACAGTTAACTTTACGATTGGAGCTGTGCTGTCTGATTGTCATTCTAGTTCAACAGCTGAGCCCCGGTAGCTCATTCGGTAGCGTGCAGGATAGGGAGACCTGGGTTCGAACCCTGGCCTCAGCCAATTTCTTTACGAGGATTGATTGTAGTCATTGGGACAGGAATTGTCATTCTTGTTCACCAGCCGAGTCCCGGTAGCTCAGTCGGTGGCATAGAGGACTTGAGAACAGGGGGTCGTGGGTTTGAAGCCTGGCCTCGGCCAGTTTCTTTCTGAGGATTGATTATAGTCATTACGACAGGATTCATTCTTCTGCGACCGCTGACCATTGTTTCGACATTGGTTATGTGGGAAAGGAGACAGTGGCTTGGAGAGAAAATTGTGCTGAGTACTGGTAAAAGAGATTCCAGGAAAACATGGATAGGTGCACTTGCTGTCGCGATGTAACTGAAATAATGTTGAAAATGGTGTTAAATACCATACAATCAGTCAGTCAATCAATGTTGTTCTCCAGGGTTGTGAAAATACAGGCTTGGTGGTAAAGGGTTTAATGGAGAAAGATGTTTGTAATCAGTTTTTTTTCTTCTCCCACAACATTTTTTTCCCCTTCTCTGACATTACTTTTTCCCCTTTTCCCACTGTTTTCAAAGGCCTTCTTTCTCGGGGTCATTGGGTAACAAGCTCTAAGTCTTCCACTACCAAATAAATATATTTCACTTTATAAATGGCTATAAATATAATTCTGCTACAAGATGAAGACACTGTTTGTTCATAATCTTAAATAAAGTAGTACGCTGTGTAGATCAGAGATCAGACTGCACGTTCTGTGCAGTCTGATCTTGATCTACACTGTCCACAAAAGCTTCTGTTGCCGTCTAGAGTAAGGAAAGAGTAAAACCCACAGCAATTAAAATATCATCCATCAAATGATTATGGCATTGTCGTGTGCAGTAGAAACTACTTGAACATAAGAAATACCATAAAATACATTCATAATGATCATTTATCATTGCATTTTGCTTTACATCCCCTTGACAGTGTCTTGTGGCTGACAACTTTTGAAAATGACGTTTTTAAGTGATTTCTGGTTTTGCCACAATGTTTTAAGTTTATTCATGTAATAAACTTTGTGCCAAGCCCCAGTAGCTCAGTTGGTAGCGTACAGGATTTATAAAAGGTGGCTGGTTGGATCCCCAGATCAACAAATTTCTTTCCATTGATGGATGATAGTGCAGGAGAGTGAGATATAGGCCAAAAGGGTAATATTTTGGGGTTGAAAAAGAACAATCTGTTCAGCGCTTTAGCTGTTGGTTCTCTCTGAAATTGCTGAGCCCTGGTTGCTCAGTAGCTAGTGCAAAGGACTTTAGAACAGAGGGTTGTTGGTTTGACAGTCATTACATAAGGATTCATTCCACCCTCACCACTGTCCATTGTCTCGAAGATGTTTATGTGGGAAAGCAGCCAGTGGCTTGGAAATAATATTGTGCAGAGTACTGGTAAAAGAAACTCCAAGAAAGCATGGATAGGTGCACTAGCTGCCACGATATAACTGAAATAATGTTGAAAACAGCATTAAACACCCTATAATCAATCAGTAAACTTTGTTATGTTGATTATCACTATTTGACAAAGACTTTTTTATCCTTTACAACACTATCCTGACTTATAATGACCCTGAAGAAGAAGGTTTTTGAAAACATTGCGAGAAAAGGAGAAAATGCAGGCAACCAGCATTTTCTTCTTTTCCCACAATGTTTTCAATCCCTTTAAAGACACATATTACCAACTGAGCCACATGTATATTTATCCTCCGCAGTTGCTTTGAACGTGGTCCAGTTTATATTTTATAGTTTATGGAGGCATCATTCTGCTCAAATGTGTTGCAGGTTTACAAGTTATTCCTTTACCCAGCATTTTCTTATTTTCCCACTCTGTTTTCAAAAGCATTTTTCCTCAGATCATTTAAACACATGAAGGGTTAACAAATGATAAATCTTCAAACTTGTCCAGTTTGAGAGTATGAGCAGGCAACAAATCAAGATGGGATTAGCCTTTGGAAGGTTAGAAAATAATATGAGAAAATGCTGGCTTCTTTTCCCACAGTGTTTTCATAAGCCTTGTTCTGGAGGGTTTTTAAATTATAGAATTGTTTAGTAAAGGGTTAACCTTTTACCACACAACAAAATTATAGACAGATCCAAATTGGAAGCATTTCCAAAGGACATGGTAAATGTGGCACAAGTAATGGGATTTGTCTGTAGATGAAAAGAAAATATTGTGGGAGAAGGAGAAAATGCTGGTTACCAGCATTTTCTCCTTCTCCCACAATGTTTTTAAAAGCTTTCTTACTCAGGGTTGTTAAAACTAGGAACTGTTTGGTAAAGAATCGACCAGACGACAAAATTTTAGACTTGTCCAAATTGAGCCGAGCCCCGGTAGCGCAGTTGGTAGCGTGCAGGACTTGAGAACACGGAGTCTAGGGTTCGATCCCTGGCTGCGGCCCCTGGCTCGGCCAATTTCTTTCCGAGGATTGATGATAGTCACTGTGACAGGATTCATTCCTCTCCCACCGCTGACCATTGTTTTGACAATGATTATGTGGGAAAGCAGCCAGTGGCTTGGAAAGAAAATTGTGCGGAGTACTGGTAAAAGAGACTCCAGGAAAGCATGGATAGGTGCACTGGCCGCTGCGATATAACTGAAATAATGTTGAAAACGGCGTTAAACACCATACAATCAATGTCCAAATTGAAAGCATTAGCAGACGACAAATCAAATGTGGCTCAAATGGCGGAATTTGACCTTGATAAGAGTAGAAAATATTGTTTGAAAAGGAGAAAATGCTGGTTACCAGCATTTTCTTCTTTTCCAACAATGTTTCAAAAGGCTTCTTACCCAGGGTATCTAAAACCAGGGCTTGTTTGGGAAAGAGTTAAGAGGTTGATGCATATGAAGCAGGTGTTTTACAATGGTTGTATGATAGATGGATCAAATAATCTTTCATTTTGACAGTACTTTCATTAACTCTTTACTACACAATTAAAGTTTTAACATCCCTTTAGAAGAAGGCTCTGGAAACATGGTGGGAAAAGCAGAAAATGCTAGTAAGCAACATATTATCCTTTTCCCACTATGTTTTCTACCGTTTTTGATTTCCAGTGAATGAGATGACTTAACCCATAATGAGAGTGTGGAAAAAACCAAACAGACATACATTTTCAGTCTAGAAATAAGCTCAAACTAACTGCAATTTCAAGGTTGCTTTCGTACAGAATGTCTAAGCGAAGTGGTCATTGTAGATCAAAAATCAGATTGCAGGTTTTGTGCACTCTGATCCTGATCTACATTGACCATAAAGGCAACTTAAGTTTTGAAAGGTACTTTAACCCTTTATAACACAACAAAATTGAAAGCATTTTGCAGACAACAATTTAAATGTGACTGAAGTTGTGGAATATGTCTTTGATAGAGTTGAAAACATTTTGGGAATGGAGAAAATGCTGGTTACCAGACTAGTCCACATTGAAAGCATTTGCAGACAACAAATTAAAGATGGCCCAAAAGCTGGAATTTGTCCTTCATAGAGTAGAAAACATTGTGGGAAAAGGAGAAAATGCTGGTTACCAGCATTTTCTCCTTTTTCCACAATGTTTTCAAAAGGTTTCTTTCCAAGAGTCGTTAAAACCAGGGGTTGTCTGATTAAAGGTTAAATTGATCACCAATTAGATTATTCTGACTGACCAAAGTACATCCTATCTTCAAGAGATAATTAAAGGCCCAGTAAAGGCCAAAATATCAAAGCAGGTGTCATATTACATTTAAATTTAAATCATACCATTTAAATACTTGTATGGAAAATATTGTGGAGATGACAGTCTGTTTTAGTGTCATGGGGTCATATGTTAGTTGCTGGCAGAAAAAGGAATTTTAAAATCAGGCAAAAAGTAAACAAAAGACTCAGCTACCTGGCAGATTTTAACCTAGTTTTGAAATTAATTTCTCTGTCAGCGACTAACACTTGGACCAACTGTACAGTGACAGATTGTCATTTTCACAATAATTTCCATACTTTTAAATGGTATGATATAAATTCAAATGCATTTAAACAACCACTTTGTTTACATTTGGCCTTTATTTTTACTTTAAGAGATTCTCAGAAGGCCTTGAAGGCCTACTTTCATTTTTGAAAAAAAAAATGATGGTAGGTAATAACTTCGACTCTTTACCACACAGCCAAATTTTATACTTGTCCAAATTGGAAGTATTTGCAGAGAACGTTTTAGCTCTTTACCAAACGACAAAATTTTTGACTGGTCCAAATTGAAAGCACTTGCAGACGACAAAACAGATGTGAATCAAAAAATGGGTAGAAAACAATGTGGGAAAAAGAGAAACTGCTGGTTACCAGCATTTTCTCCTTTTCCCACAATGTTTTCAAAAGCTTTCTTTCTCAGGGTTGTTAAAAGTCGGGATTGTTTGGTAAAGAGTTAAATATGGCTTAACTCTTTACCCCACAACCAAAATGTAGACCTGGTCCAAATTGAAAGGTCTTGCAGACGACAATTTCAGTATGGCTCAAATTATGCCCCCCCTTCAATGAAGTGGGGGTATATTGCTTTGCTAATGTCGGTCGGTCCGTCAGTCGGTCCGTCGGTCGGTTGGTAGACCTTACCTTGTCCGGATGATAACTAGACACAGAATTGACCTAGGTTCGTCAAATTTGGCACAGACATGCGTCTCGGAGTTTAGATGATCCCTATTGATTTTGAGGTCAATTGGTCAAAGGTCAAGGTCACAGTGACTGTCAACATGTTGATATATAGACCAAACCTTGTCCGGATGATAACTAGACACAGAATTGACCTAGGTTCGTATTTGGCACAGACATGCGTCTCAGAGTGTAGATGATCCCTATCGATTTAGAGGTCAATCGGTCAAAGGTCAAGGTCACAGTGACTGTCAACATGTTGATATATAGACCAAACCTTGTCCGGATGATAACTAGACACAGAATTGACCTAGGTTCGTCAAATTTGGCACAGACATGCGTCTCAGAGTGTAGATGATCCCTATCGATTTAGAGGTCAATCGTTCAAAGGTCAAGGTCACAGTGACCGTCAACATGTTGATATATAGACCAAACCTTGTCCGGATGATAACTAGACACAGAATTGACCTAGGTTCGTCAAATTTGGCACAGACATGCGTCTCAGAGTGTAGATGATCCCTATCGATTTTGAGGTCAATCGGTCAAAGGTCAAGGTCACAGTGACCGTCAACATGTTGATATATAGACCAAACCTTGTCCGGATGATAACTAGACACAGAATTGACCTAGGTTCGTCAAATTTGGCACAGACATGCATCTCAGAGTGTAGATGATCCCTATCGATTTTGAGATTAATCCATCAAAGGTCAAGGTCACAGTGGCCTTCAACTTAATGATATTTAGACCTAACCTTGTCCAGATGATAACTACACACAGAATTGACCAAGGTCCTTCAAATTCTGTACAGATATTCATCTTGGAGTGTAAATGATCCCTATCGATTTTAAGGTTAATCCGTGAAAGGTCAAGGTCACAGTGACCACCAGATGATTCAGGGCCCATGCTGCCATTCGCCACTTGAGCCATTTGCTAAAAAAAAATTAAAGTGTCTCAAAAATCATCATATGTGGCTCAACTTGTGGCTCCAACATTTTATTCGCGTATTATCGGGGACATAGTAAGCATCGAAGTTGACTGGGAAAAAGCGGAAGTCGAACGCGCGTGCCTAAAAGAAAATCGATAACCCATTCTGTGTATCGGCGACTGTTTACAATCTTGTATGTATACACACGGTGGTGTGTATAATTATGCGAACTGTTGACAGATTATCACGTTTAACGACTGAAGTGGGCTATAAATCAAAAAAGATGACATCGATATTTCCCAATCAATTCTTTTGATATCAGTTTATGAACTGTGCCTCTTCCTGTATCAATGTGGCAGTAGGGGGGCATGACTGTTTTACAAACAGACATCTTGTTGAATTTGTATTTGATAGGGTAGAAAACATTGTGGGAAAAGAAGAACATGCTGGTTACCAGCATGTTCTTCTTTTCCCACAGTGTTTTCAAAAGCTGTCTACTTCAGGGTCATTAGAGAGAAACTGATTTTTTTTTCAGACTTTTTACCAGGTGACAAAAAGACTTGTCCCCTTTAACTCTTTACAAAACGACAAAATTTTGGACATGTCTAGATTGAAAACATTTGCAGACGACAAATTAAAGGTGGCTAAAATGACGAAAGTAGTCCTTGATAGGGTAGAAAACATTGTGGGAAAAGGAGAAAATGGTGGTTACCAGCATTTTCTTCTTAAAACATTGTGGGAAAAGGAGAAAATTACCAGCATTTTCTCCTTTTCCAACAATGTTTTCAGAAGCCTTCTTCCTGAAGGTCGTTAAAAGTCGTGATTGTTTAGAAAAGGGTTTAAAGCATAAAAATGCAGACTAGTTATATGTGACTCAGAGATTGGTCTTTGTAAGAAAACATTGTGGGCAAAGGAGAAAATGCTGGTTACCAGCATTTTCTCCCTTTCCTACAATAGTTGAGCCTTGCTCTGGCAAAAGGTGATTTAATGCATCTCCATGATGCATTATATCAAGCAAGATGTCATATAACTATAGATCCATGAAATCCATTTTAGCCTACAGGAGACTGAATCATTAGGTAGACTGGGCCTTTGACATGAAGAAAGTTTACTAATAGCAAAAAGTTTTGGGGTCAGCCTGCAAGGACTGCACAGACTGACTAATGGCTCAATATTTTTTGCAGATCTATGCATTGATCCCCCATTTCACAGAGCATGGTTCCATTTGGAAGTGGTTAATCTCAGGCCTTTAAATTAACGACTGTTTTGTAAAGGGTTAGATGAGGTTTTGATACACAAAATACATGAGAAGATCCAGTCATGGTGAAATACCATCAGACTGTCAGACATGACTGTTAAAATATCCTTACTCGGGTGTTCTGACTGTCCAGTGTTACCTGGAGAGTAAAAATTACTGCCAAACTTTTTTAAACAAAAAACAGTGCATTTTTAAAAAAAAAAGAACACGCATTTACAGTGACAGGTCTGACAGATTTAGATTCGGTCTGGCAAAACTTTCATGACTGTCAGACTGTCTGGTAAAATTTTCAAGTCATTTGCCAGGTCTTTGGATCTATATATTTCATGTGAGCAGTGTAGGGCTGTCATGGCCCTCTGGTTGCTCAGCAGTGAGAGGATAGATTTCACTTGATGAGAGTTTATATAGGGTAATATCAAATATTTTTTGGGGTATGAATAAGCATTTTACACCACAGGGTAGGGGAGAGATGAAAAATGATAACCTGAACATCTTTTTCTATTCATTCTTTGTTAACCCTTTACCTGGCAACAAAAGTTAAGACTAGTCCAAACTGAAAGCATTTGCAGATGACAAATAGAATGTGGTTCAAATGATGTAATTTGTTTTGGAAAGCATAGAAACCATTGTGGGAAAAAAGGAGAAAATGCTGTTAACCAGCATTTTATGCTTTTCCTACAATGTTTTCAAAAGCCTTCTCTTTACCGGTCATTAAAACTCAGGGATTGTGTGGTAAAGTGTTACTTCTCCATTACCTTCTGTAAGCCATTTGCGGCAGATGACTCTGAAAACAAAGCTTTTGATCAAACAACAAAATTTTAGACTTGTCCAAACTGAAAGCATTTGCAGATGACAATTTAAATGCGGCTGAAATGATGTTATTTGTTTTTGAAATTATAGAAAACATTGTGGTAAAAGGAGAAAATGCTGGTAACCAGCATTTTCTCCTTTTCTCACAATGTTTTCAAAAGGCTTTTGCCGATGGTCGTTAAAACTCAAGATTGTGTAGCAAAGGCTTAATCCTTTACCGCACAATGCCGACTGTTAATGACCAGCATTTTCTCCTTTGCCCACAATGTTTTCTAACCTATTAAAGAAATATTGCACCATTTGAGCCACAATGAAAATGTTGTCTGCAAATGCTATCAGTTTGGACAAGGCTATAATTTGTTGTCTGGTAAAGGGTAAATCCACTGCCTTCTGTAACAAATTTGAAGCAGATGACTTCAAAATATACATGTAAACCAAATTTGGTCAAATAACAAAACTCTAGACTTCTCCAAACTGTAAGCATTTGCAGACTACAAATTACATGTGGCTCAATCAATGAGTTTTGTTTTTAATATGGAAAAAACATTGTGGGAAATAGGAGATAATCCTAATTACCATTTTGTCAGTCACAAAAACATCAGATGATGTTACAGATCAAAAAAATACAGTGTGGAAGAAGGAGATAATGCTGATTACCATTTCTTCAGTCATTAAAACATGAGATGATGTTACAGATTGTTAATATAGAGATCAACAGGGATATACCTCTTAACCCTTTAACACACAATCTGGACTTTAACCCTTTACCACACAATCCCTACTTTTGACGACCCTGAGAAAGAAGCCTTTGGAAAACATTGTGGGAAAAGGAGAAAATGCTGGTAACCAGCATTTTCTCCTTTTCCCACAATGTTTTCTACCCTTCACAAAGCAAATTTCAAATTTTCAAATTTTCAGTCACTTTTATTTTGTCGTCTGCAAATGCTTTTGAATTGGACAAACCTAAAATTTTGTCGTTTGGTTATGAGTTTAAGAACCAGAGGAGAATTGAATGATTGAATGGTGTTTAACGCTGCTTTCAACATTATTTCAGTCATATCACGGTGACAGTTCACATATTCATGTATTTCCTGGGTTTCACCAGTACTAGGCTGGGGCTCTGAAGCATCTTGCCCAAAGACACTCCCACGAAAAACCCATTGGATCCAGTGAGGCTCGAACCTGGGGCCTCCAGGTCACTAGTCCAACACTTTACCACTAAACCGCTTAGGAATCCCCCCCCTCCCCCCTCCCCCCCCCCCGCCCCCAAGAAGAAAGAAGTAAACCCTTTTGCCAAATAATCCTCTAATGACTCAGAGAACCAGCATTTTCTCCTTTACCCACAATGTTTTTTTAACCTTTCACAAGACCAATCCCTTCATTTGATTCACATTTATTTGTGGTTTGCAAATTCTTTCAATTTCGCCAAGCCTAAGATTTTATCGTTAAGAGTAAGAAATTGTTATGTAAAGAGTAAGAAAGTAAAAAGTATTGTGAGCCATGCTGTTCGAAAATGGGGCTTAATGCATCTTCAAAAGTATCAACTCATGTCAGTTTGTGCAGTCCACACAGACTCGCATAGGTCCAAACTTATTTTTTTGCAAGGACCATTCTACCTCATGATGCAGTCAAATGTAGGTACAAAATGATTTTTAAGGATACATAAACTAATTGACAACTTGTTTGCTATAATGCATCATAGAGATGCATTAAACCCTCTGTTGCCAGATTATAGCTCCTATTATATCCCAGTGTGAAAGTATATTACAGTTGAGTGTGTTTGGATAGGTTTTAATATTACTTCATGGCATGAGGTCTCAGGCTGTATGGCTATATCCAGGCCTAACTGATAATCATTATCAAAGTTTTTGAAATAAATTATGATAATTTTAACCCTTTCCCAAACAACATATTTTAGACTGGTCCAAATTGAAAGCAGACGACAAAATAAACGTAACTCAAAAATTGAAATTTCTTTCAAGCAGGGTAGAAAACATTGTGGGAAAAGGAGAAAATGCTGGTTACCAGCATTTTCTCCTTTTCCCATAATGTTTTCAAAAGGCTTCTATCTCAGGGTCGTAAAAACCAGGGATTGTTTGGTAAAGGGTTAAAGTTTGAATTTATTTGGGGATCTTTCATAGGCAGGGCTTTTGTTGTTTGGTATTTAACACTGTAGCAAACATTCCGGACTTTTAACAACCCTTAGAAAAAAGGCCAGCATGGTGATCAGCATTTTCTCCTTTTCCCACAATGTTTTTGTCCTATCGCGGAGAAATTTTACCATATAATTCAATGTGTCCCTTTCTAATTGCTTAGGCGGAGCCCCCCCTAGCTCAGTCGGTAGCGTACAGGACTTGAGAGCAGGAGGTTGCTGGTTTGGTCCCTGGCTCAGCCAATTTCTTTTCGAGGATTGATGATAGTCATTGTGACAGGATTCACTGCTCTCTCACCCCTGATAATTGTTATGTGGGAAAGCAGCCAGTGGCTTGGAAAGAATATTGTGTGGAGTACTGGTAAAAGAAACTCCAGGAAAGCATGGATAGGTGCACCGGCTGAAATAATGTTTAAAATGGCGTTAAACACTTTACAATCAATACAATTTGTTGTTTGGTATTTAACCCGTCACCACACAGTACGGACATCTAACAAACCAGGGTAAAAAAAGCTTTTGAAGACATTTTAGAAAAAGGAGAAAATGCTGGTGACCAGCATTTTCTCCCTTTCCCAAAATGTTTTTGTCCTGTCGCAGACAAATTTTACCTTACAGTTCAGTTTGTCCCATTTAAATGCTTTCAATTTGTACCGGTGTAAAGTTTTGTCATTTGGTAGAATTAAACCCATTTTCAAAAGTATTTTCAGTCCCTATATCAAAATGGCCAGTGTATCTATTCATGTTTTCATGGTGTTTCTGTAATATTTACCAAACAATAGTGCCTTGTTTTAATGAACCTGAGGTAGAAGGCTTCTGAACGTAGCTTTTCAAAATAATGTAAGTAAAGGAGAAAGTGTTGGTAACAAACATTTTCTCATTTTCCCTCAATGTTTTCTAAAATTTCAACAACAAATCTCAACAAAAAAGCTACTTTTTATTTTCCGTCAGCAGTTGCTTTCTTAATTGACCAGTTCTAAACCTTTACCATACAAGCGTTTAACAACCTCAAGAAAAAAGACTTTTCAAAACATTGTGGTAAAAAGGGGGAAATGCTGATAACATCATTTTCTCCTATTCCTACAATGTTTTCTCTCCTTTCAAGGGCAAATTTCATAATATGTGCAACATCTGATTTTGTTGTCTGCAATTGTTTCAAATATGGACCTGTCTAAAATTTTGTTGTTTTGTTGTTTAGTAAAGAGTTTTACTTAACTCTTTACCACACGATACCGTGTTTTAACAACCCTGAGAAAGAAACCTTTTACGAACATTGTGGGAAAAGAAGAAAATGCTGGTAACCAGCATTTTCTCCTTTTTCCACAATGTTTTCTACCCTTCTAAAGACAGAAATCATCATTTGAGTCGTGTTTAATTTATCGTCTGCAAATGGTTTCAGTTTGGTTGAGTCTTAAATTTTGTCGTTTGGTAGAGGGTTAAAGATTTTTAGCTTACAGGCTTAAATGAAAAGCAGATTGTATAAGACTCAAGATCAAACTGCATGTTCTTTAGAGTCTAATCTTGATTTATGCCATCCAGAAAGACCTCTGTTTTGGCATATATGACTTTAAAAGGATTGAAATGCTCTTTGACCTATTATTGTATGTGGGGGTCACTGCACTTTTATGGTCATGTTGGTTGAACCTTTACTATACAGTCTTGAGTTTTAACAACCCTGAGAAAGAAGCCCTTTGAAAACATTGTGAGAAAAGGAGAAAATGCTGGTAACCAGCATTTTCTCCTTTTCCAACAATGTTTTCTACCCTATCAAAGGCAGAAATTGTCCCTGAGCTAAAGTTGATTTGTCATCTGCAAATGTTTTCAATTTGGACGAGTCAATACTTTTCTTGTGTGGTAAAGGATCGATGGTTTCTGTCCTACAATGTACAGATAAGGGAAATATTTTGGGGATCAAAATGTTATAAGACTTTATCTCCTTTGATGTTAAAGCTTTGTACGGGCTTAAGCTGGAGATAGTTGCTAATGTGGGATGTGTAGATCAAGATCACACAGCACAGGCCATGCAGTCTGATCTGCAGAAGCAGCTTTGAAATGGCTTTTCCTGTGTGTTTATACCAACTCAGGAAATGTCCATTTTAGTTAACTCTTTATGAAATAACAAAAACTTTTGACTCATCTAGGATGAAAGCATTAGTAGATGACAAATTAAATATGGCTCGAATGATGGAATTTGATTGGTAGAGGTTGTAATTGAAAGAGGAAAAAGAGATAATGGATTGGATCAACAGAAATGGATATAAAAGAATAAAATGAAGTCATAGATTAAAACCCCCCCTCCCCCCCGAAAAAAAACTTATTTTTCACACAAAATCTGTTTTGTTGTTTTACAGAGGTCAAAGGATGGATCAAAGAAGATAGATATAAAAGAATGAAAGAAAATGTAGTCATGGAATATCCCCCTTTCCCCACCCACTCCATCTCCCTCAAAAAATAAATACTAATTTCAAACAAAATCTTGTGTTCTTTTACAGAGGTCAAAGGATAGATCATTGATTGATTGATTGTATGGTGTTCACACCGTTTTCAATATTATTTTAGGTATATTGCGGTGGTGAGTGCACTTATTTATGCTTTCCTGGAGTTTCTCTATCAGTACTCCGCACAATATTCTTTCCAAGCCACAGGCTGCTTTCCCCCATAACCATCGTTGAAACAATGGTCAGTGGTGAGAGAGGAATGAATCTTGTCGCAATGACTATCATCAATCCTCTAAAAGATGTTGGCTGAGCCAGGAATGGAACTAGCGACCTCCTGTTCGCAAGTCCTTTACGCTACCGACTAAGCTAACAGGGCTTGGCAAAGGATGGTTCAAGAAGATAGATATAAAAGAATAAAAAAAAATGTAGTCATAGAACACCCCCATTCGGCTTTTTCCCTCCAAAAAGCTTGATTTGAAACAAAATCTATTTTGTTCTTTTACAGAGGTCAAAGGATGGTTCCAAAGGTTTCCCATTGCAGCTCTCCAAAGAAAATACTCTTAGAATCAAGATTGAATATAATGAAGAGAAAAGGTAAGGTGAAATTTGAATTTCCTTTGTTTCTTTTGCTTTTGTGTATAATAGTCCATTGCTTTCATGTACGCTTAAGGCCAACTGGCTGCCAGAAGTAAACAGTTCCGGAGTCAAAATGTAGATAAAGTTAATTCATATCATTTAACCCTTTATCACACAATCCCGACTTTTAATGACCCTGGGAACAAAGCCTTTTGAAAACATTGTGGGAAAAGGAGAAAATGCTGGTAACCAGAACTAGAACAAAAGTTGCCAGCTTTTGTTCTAGTTTCAAGATTCACTTTCCAGCTAGCTACTGGAACTCGAACAAACTGTACTGTAACACATAATAAAGTCCATAACATGGCATTCACCAACTCTACTAATAGTCTTCTTATTCTCATAAATTCTCAAAGAGATTTATTCATTGCTTGGTAACACCTCACTGGCTAAACCAAATGGATCAGCCAGTCAGAAACTGTGTTACTTTCTGAATTTACAATTACAACGCATTTATGTAGGTTGGTAAATACTGACACAGATGTCTAAAATTGTCACTATTCCTTTTAAGCATATTTGTGCTGAAGGCAGAGTTGTTATAATCACTTATACAGAAAGTAATATCAGGACAAGTTCCCCTTGGGGTCAGACAAAAAATGTAATTCTCAGGTGTGGGGAGGTAAGAACAAAGTGGTTAAAAAATGGAGACCCATAATGCATTTGCAAGTCCAGGTGCTCAACGATGACTGATTGCTTCTTGCTGTTTCTCCTTTACCTTGCAGTTGGGAGTCTATATGACCTTTCAGAAAAGGGCTTTTGAAAACATTATGGGGAAAGGAGAAAATGCTGGTAACCAGCATTTTCTCCTTTGTCCTGTCCCCACAATTTTCTCCTTTCCCCACAATGCTTTCTACCTAATCGAAGACAAATTCCATCATTATAGCAACATTCAAATTGTCATCTGGAAATTCTTTCTACTTGGACAAGTCCAAAACTATGCTATGTGGGAAAGAGTTATCCTGTACCTTGCAATCAAGAGTTTTGATGACCTTGTGGGAAAATAAGGCTTTTGAAAACATTACAGGGTACAGGAAAAAATGCTGGTAACCAGCATTTTCTCCTTTTCGCACAGTGTTTTCTACCCTTTCAGAGACAATTACCACTATTGTAGCAATATGTAACTTCGTGTCAGCTAATGCTTTGGACGAAACCAAAATATTGCAGTAAAGAATTAATTTTTTACCACACAATCAGGAGTTTTAAAGACCCAGAAGAAAAAGCCTTTTGAAAAAAACATTATGTGGAAAAGGAGAAAATGCTGGTAAACATCATTTTCACCTTTTCCCACAGTATTTTCTATCCTTTCAGTGACAAGTTCCTCTATCACAGCAACATATAAATTGTTGTCTGCACCAGCTTGGATTTGGACGAGTCCAAAGTATTGTGTGGTAAAGAATTGAATCTTTACCACACAATCACAAGTTTTAACGACCTGGAAGAAAAACCTTTTGAAAACATTGTAGGAAAAAGAGAAAATGCTAGCAGACAGCATTTCCTCCTTTTCCCACAATGTTTTCTACCCCTCCAAAAACCAATTTCAGTTTTTTAGTCACATTTAATTTATTGCCTGCAAATGCTATCAATTTGGACAGTTCCAAAATTTTATTGCTTGGTAAAGGGTTAAGCACCTGGTAGCTTATCATCGATGTCTGTTAGGGCTTTCGTACATTGCACAATTACATAGTTACACTCCTTGAGTAGAAAAGTTTAGAAAATGTCATGGAAAGAGAAGCAATTACTTATAACAGGCAGACACTTGTTTCCAACTCTGGTTTTATATCAAAGCAAACCCAGCAAAAGCTTGTGGCTATTTAGACCTTTAGGTGCTGGAACCAAGTTAAATTGCTTTTGCGGACAGTGCAGCTCAAGATCAGACTGCTCAGAATGATTATGTTACCAAATTTAGACCAAGAAGATGGTTTTTGTACAATTAATTTGAAATATGACAGCTCATTGGTCAAAAGCTCCACACAATTGCATTATGGAACCAATGAAATGCTTTCATTAATGAAATGAGTGGGAGGTTTTAAAAGCCAAGTACCCCTGGATACCTAATGATACAGTGTGAAGAAAAAATTTGACCCATTTCACACAATTAGCTTTTTACCTAACGACAAAATGTGGAACACATCCCAATTGAAAGCATTTGCAGACAAGTCAAATGTGACCCAAATGATGAAATTTGTCTCTGAAAGTACAGAAAACATTGTGGGAAAAAGGAGAAAATGCTGGTTACGAGCATTTTCTCCTTTTCCCACAATGGTTTCAATAGCTTTTACTTGGGGTTGTTAAAACTTTGGATTGTGTAGGAAAGGGTTAAGAGTTGACAGAGAAAGCTTTTGAAAACTTTGTGGGAAAAGGAGAAAATGCTGATAAGCAACATTAAATTTTCCTTCTTTGCCAACAATTTTTTCTACCCTTTCAAATACATACGACTGAAACAATGTTGAAAGTGTCATAATGTCTTTAAAAGCCTTCTTCCTCTGAGTTTCAAAAACAAGGCATTAGTTTAAACAGATTTTTCACATCAATTGAGAAACAAGTTCTTGCAACTTATACTTACCTGTCTCGATTCTGCTTCCTGGGAACTACACCAGTACTTTGCTGAATATGTTGGTCAATGAACACCTGCTCTCGAGTATCAACCTTGGCACCTTATGGTCGCAAGGCCAATGCTAACCTCACAATCACAGAACCACTAAGACAAGGTATTAGTTGGTAATGGGTTAAAACAAGGGACAAAGGAGGGGGAGGGGAAAAAAAGGCAAAATTATAAGGAATGATGCATGACAAGCTCCCACAGGTAAAAAGACAAATTATGGGCATGTAAGTCAATCCATTATTTGGCTGTAATTTCACCCTTAATCTGCCCTTTAATCCTTTACAACACACAATCCCAACTTTTAAGGACTCAGTGAAAAAAGCCTTTTGAAAACATTGTGGGAAAAGGAGAAAATGCTGGTAACCAGCATTTTCTCCTTTTCCCACAGTTTTCTTCCCTTCCTAAAACAAGTTTTATTTTCTTAGTCACATTTATTTTGTCGTCTGCAAATGCCCTCAATTTGGACCAGTCTAAAATTTTGTCGTTTGGTAGAGTTAATTGAAAGAAGGGCATGTTTCATTCAGTGAAAATTAGTAAAAAAATTATACAAGCACTGGCTGGTATACTGGCCAGAATAATTGAACCTTCAAGAGACAATCTTCAGTTTGAACAAGCATAAGGAAGAAGGCCTTTGAAAACATTTTGGGAAAAGGACAAAATGCTGGTAACCAGCATTTTCTCCTTTATCCCACAATGTTTTCTACTTCTTGATAGACAAATTTCATATTTTGTTCAATTTTGACAAGGCTAAAATCTTGTCTTGCAGTGATTTTAGAAAAAAAAATGCAGTACGGATCTAAGATGAGACTGCAAAGTGTCTGGAAAAGAAAGTCCTAAAGACATCCACAGAGTTATACAAAGTGTTGTTGTCATAGTAACACACCTGAAAAAAGAGTTGCATTTTATGAAAATTTATGCGTCTGTGGTAAAGCTTGATAAGAGGTTTTGGGAGCAAAAAGTAACACTGCGGGGAAGTACAAAAAATAACGTGCACAAAAAAATAACAAAAATAAAAAAGTTTTTGATAATGGAATATTTTAGAAGATTAATGCAACACTCATCAATTAGCCAATTTCTTTCTCAAGCTAGTGCACAGTTTTTGTTAGAGGACAAAATTTTAGACTTGTTTGTATTGACAGTAGTTGCTGACAACAAACAAAATGTTGCTCAAGTGATAGCATTTGTCTTTCAAAGGGTAAAAATCAATGTGGGAAAAGCAGAAAAATGCTTGTGACCATTATTATTGTCCTCTTGCCAAAACTTAGCCCTTAAGGTCTACGACCCCTAACTCACCGGTAAACATAGACGTTTTCGTAAAGGCTGTTCAGCCAATCTTGGCAGCTTCCGTCTTTGATATGACAGGGGCCGTAGACTTACTAACTTATCGGTAAATATTGTGTAACATCGACGTTTTCATAAAGGCTATTCAGCCAATTTTGGCAGCTTTCGTCTTTTGATTTGAGAGTTAGGGGCCATAGAACTTACAGCCCTGGAAGCTACTAAAGTTGTCTTTGCTGACCATGTAGATAAATATCATACTGCAGAGAAAGTGCAGCCTGATCTTAGATCTATACTGTCCTCTATGTAATATATTTTAATGGAAATAACGTTGAAATAGCAATATTTCAGGCTGCTTTCCCAGATTAAAAAGGTCCAAATCAATAATTCAGCCCTTTGACCCTTTACAACACAATCCCAACTTTTAATGACCTTTACATAGAAGGCTTTGAAAAACATTGTGAAAAAAAGAGAAAATGCTGGTAAACAGCATTTTCCTCTTTTCCAACAATGTTTTCTACCCTTCTGAAATCAAATTTCAAATTTTGAGTTGCGTTTATTTTGTAATCTGCAAATATTTTGAATTTGGACATGTCTAGCATTGGTCGTTTCTTTAACCCTTTACTACACTATCCCGACTTTTAACGACCCTGAGAAAGAAGCCTATAGAAAACATTGTGGGAAAAGGAGAAAATGCTGGTAACCAGCATTTTCTCCTTTTCCCACAATGTTTTCTGCCGTTCCCAAAACAAATATTCAATTTTTGAGTCCCATTTATTTTGACGTCTGCAATTGAATTCAATTTGGACTGGTCTAAAATTTTGTCGTTTTGTAAAGGGTTAAGACCAATAAATTGAGATTTTTACAAATTGAGATAGGATGTTTGTGATAATGTATTTGTATAGATCAAAGGAAAACAGTTGAACTTCAGTCCTATACCTGCACAATGCGGAGTTTCATACGCCTTGAGGAAGAGGGCTTTTGAAAAAATTGTTGGATAAAGGAGAAAATGTTGCTAACCAGTATTTTCTCCTTTTACCACAATGTTTTCTATAGTTCCCAAAACAAATATTCAGTTTTGAGTTACATTTTCATCTTACAGCTTGTCCGCTGGTAGTGAGTTAACTCTTTACCACACAATCCAGACTTTTAAAGACCTTGATAAAGAAAGCTTTTGAAAACATTGTGGGAAAAGGAGAAAATGCAGGAAACCAGCATTTTCTCCTTTTCCCACGATGTTTTCTACCCTTCCCAAAACAAATTTCAAATTTTGAGTCACTTTTAATTTGTTGTCTGCAAATGCTTTTAACCCCTTTACCACACAATGACGACTTTTAACACCCCTGATAGAGAAGGCTTTTGAAGACATTGTGGGAAAAGGAGAAAATACTGGTTTCCTGCATTTTCTCCTTTTACCACAATGTTTTCTACCCTATCAAAGAAAAATCATTTCATATGAGCCACACTGAAACTGTCATCTGCAAATGCTTTCAGTTCGGACAGGTCTAAAATTTGTCGTGTGGTAAAGGATTAATTTGGACAGGTCTAATATTTTCTGGTTCAGTAAAGAGTTAAACTGTTCACAGCTTGCAGACCCTTTACTGAACAATCTTCATGTTTCATCACGACCCGAGTCTTTTGAAAAGGATGAAATTTTCCATGTTTTTAACCATATTTAGTGCGGCAATTGCTAGTGTTTTAAATGTGGATGAGTCTAATGCTACTCTGTCACTATTGCGTATCAGTGGCGTATGCAACAAAATTTCTTTACGAGGGTCAAACGCCAAGAACTGTGGCGTATTTTGTTCAAAATTAAAGACACGGCGTATCTACGACGTTTCTGTGGCGTTCCTGTGGCGTATCTGTGTTTGTATGGAGTTCGAGGGACGTAA
The DNA here is from genome assembly GCA_946811185.2 of Hippopus hippopus. Lineage (NCBI taxonomy): Eukaryota > Metazoa > Mollusca > Bivalvia > Cardiida > Cardiidae > Hippopus > Hippopus hippopus. The sequence goes on from OX328112.1 coordinate 33,408,425, forward strand.
AGTACGGCGTACTGAGGCGTAAGCGTGGCGTATGATGCGATGCCGTGACGTAACCGCTTCACTAGCACGACGTTCCTTTCTTATGTGCAGCCTTGCAGTTGCGTAAATACGGCTGTCACTGATGGAAAACAGTTCTGCTCACTTTGTTGCTGTCATTCGTACAAAAGAAGTCAAGCATATCAAGTTAACCAATACGTTCGCTCGACGTAACAAGTGTTGGAGCTATGTTCCCGCGGCGTCACTACTGCGTTGTTTTCACTTTTACGGCGTATGTGTGACGTAAGCATGATGTATCAGAGCTGCTACGTATGTGCTACGTATTTTTAAGTGCGGACTTAAAAATACGTCGCACCTCCGCGTACAAGGAGATCGTGCTACATACCAAAGATTATTAGCTACGTAAGCTGACATTTGGAATGCAGCTCAAATAAAAATTTGTCTTTCATTGGGCAGAAAACATAGTGGGAAAGAGACAGAATGCTGTTGACCACCATTTTGTCCCTTTCCCACAAGGTTTTCAAACGCGTTTTTTTTTTCCAGGTAAAAGTTAATCCTTTACCAAACAATCCCTGGTAAGAAAACTTTTGAAAACATTGTTGGAAAAGGATTATATGCTGGTGACTAGCATTTTCTCCTTTTTTCTCCCCACAATCGTTTTCTGTCCCTTTCATTAGATAGATCTCATGTTTTGAGTTATGCCTGTGTTGTCATCTACAAATTCAATACTTTTGATATAGACAAGTGCAAAATTTTGTCAGTTAAATCTTAATCAAACAATCCCGGGTTTTCACTACACTCTGAAAAAAGCCTTTTGAAAACATTATGGGAAAAGGAGAAAATGCTGGTAACCAGCATTTTCTCCTTTTCCCACAATGTTTTCTAACCCTTCCCAAAACAAATTTAAATTTTTGAGTCCCTTTAATTTTGTCGTCTGTTAATGCTGTCAATTTGTAACAGTCTAAAATTTTGTCGTTTGTAAAAGAGTTCAGTAAAGAGCAAAATGATCTTTGCTCCCTTGTGACTGTAAGATACCTTAGTAAATAAAACATTATTGTCAGTACAAAGACAAAACTAGATGTTGACCTTTCAAACCTGCATTGACTGGAATATTATGCCTAATGTCAGCCAGTATAGATTGATGATCAGGCTGCACCTTTTGCACTGCCTGATCTGAATCTACACTTTGTACAAAATTATCCAAAGCTATCCTTAGCTGAATAAGAGTTTATAATGTGTGTCTAACATTCCTTTAATGTCGGGGAATTTCGTGGGAAATTTGAATTGATCCTTACCTTCTATACAATACTTTAAGTCTTAGGCTGCTGTTCGCGACTCGCTGACCTTTTGTGGACAGTATACATCAAGATCAGACTGCACAGAACGTGCAGTCTTATCTTTGATCTACACTGTCCGATCAGGAAATATTTTTCTGCAAAAAATACAAGCAAAATCTTGGTTTTTACTATCGGCTTGAAAGTTTTGTTTAATTTGTTTAGGAGGATAGTGGTTAAATCTTTACCAAATGACAAAATTTGTCTTTGAAAGGACCAAAAACATTGTGGAAAAATGAGAAAATGCAGGTTAATTTCAAAAGCCTTGTTTCTCAGGGCAAACTCGCGATTGCTTGCTTAAGATTTTAACTCTTTCCCAAATGACAATATTTTAGACGGGTCCAATTTGAAAGCACTTGCATACAACAAAATTTATATGGCACAAGTGATGGAATTTGAATCAGATAGTCTAGAAAACATTGTGGAAAAAGGAGAAAATGCTGGTTACCAGCATTTTCTCCTTTTCCTACAATGTTTTTAAAAGGTCTATTTCTCAGGGTCGTTAAAACTGGGTATTGTGTGGTAAAGGGTTAAAGAAATTTTATTTATAGTTTTGTTTGGTAATTCACAAGTTGACCAGTTTTTGGATAATTACTTTTTACTGAGCTACAAAATTTTGGACTTTTTCAAATTGAAAACATTTGCAGACTACAAATTAAGACTCTGTACCTCACAATCCCGATTTTTAACGACCCTGAGAAAGAAGTCTGTTGAAAACATTGTGGGAAATGGAGAAAATGCTGGTAACCAGCATTTTCTCCTTTTACCACAATGTTTTCTATCCTTCCCAAACCAGATTTCAATTTTTCAGTCACATTAATTTTATTTTGTTGTCTGCAAATGCTTGCTTTCAATTTGGACCAGTCTATAACTTTGTTGTTTGGTAATGAGTTAAATGTGACTCGAATAATGGAACTTGTCTATGATAGAGTAGAAAATATTTTGGGAAATGGAGAAAATGCTAGAGTAGAAAATATTTTGGGAAATGGAGAAAATGCCGGATACCAGCATTTTCTGTTTTCATACAAGGTTTTTAAATGGCCTCTTTCTCAAGGTCGTTAAAAGTCAGGATTTTTGCGGTAAAGGGTTAAAGGGCCTTTCACAGCTTAAGTTACCTTTGCAGCAAGTGTAGATCTTTGATCTACTCTGTCCACTTTGCTCAGCTAAGCTGGACAAGGGCAGCCGTTGAGCCCCTGCAGCTCAGTCGATTGTGCACAAAACTTGAGAACACGGGATCGCTGGTTCGATCCCCAGGTCATCCAATTTCTTCTTGAGGATTGATGATAGTCATTACAACAGGATTCATTCCCCTCTCACTGCTTATCATTGTTTCGACAATGGGTATGTGGGAAAGTAGCAAGTGATGTGGAAAGAATATTGTGCAGAGAACTAAGAAACTAGGATTCATTCCTCTTTCACTGCTTATCACTGTTTTGACAATAGGTTTGTGGGAAAGCAGCAAGTGACTGTGGAAAGAATATTGTGCAGAGTACTGGTAAAAGAAACTCCAGGAAAGCATGGATTGGTGCACTGGCTGCCATGATATAACTGAAATGATGTTGAAATTGATGTAAAACGCCGTACACTATATCAACAATCAACAAAATCAGCCTTAATATTGCAACCATTTGGGTCTTATTTTTAGACTTAACCCTTTACCACACAATCCCAAATTTTAACGACCTTGAGGAAGAGGCTTTTTGAAAACATTGTGGGAAAAGAAGAAAATGCTGGTAGCCAGCATTTTCTCCTTTTCCCATAATGTTTTCTCTCCTATCAAAGGCAACCCCTATAATCTGAGCCACATTTAATCGATTGTCTGCAAATGCTTTGGGTTTCTATAAGACTAAAATGTTGTTGTGTGGGAAAGGGTTAAGTATCCATTTGGGTTTATTCAGCGCTCTTAGAGTTAGGCTTAGAGTCATCAATATATTACGAATTTTTACCTGAACTGGCTGGAAAAAAATTCAAACCGCGTCATCATGATGTTGTAGCTATTTCACAACTTGTTTACAAATAAACCCTTAACAAAACAGTATAATACTGAGGGTTTTTTTTACACCCTGAGAAAGAAAGCCTTTTGAAAACATTGTGGGAAAAAGGAGAAAATGCAGGTAACCAGCAGTTTCTTTTTTTCCTACAATGTTTGTTACCCTTCCCAAAACAAATTTCAATTTTTGATTGACGTTTGTTTTGTCGACTGCAAATGCTTTCAATTTGGACAAGTCTAAAATTTTATCATCTGGTATGGAGTTAAGAATCATCAATATTTATTTTGGATTTTTACCTGAACTGGCTTGTAAAAAAAATCCTATCTGCATGCCTCATCATGATGTTGTAGCTATTTTACAGCTTGTTTACCATTTAATTAAACCTTTACTGAACAATCCCAGTTTTAACGAACCAGGGAAAGACACCTTTTGAAAACATCATGGGAAAAGAAGAAAATGCTGGTAACCAGCATTTTCTCCTTTTCCCACAATGTTTTCTACCCTACCAAAGACAAATCCCATCATTTGAGCCACACTTAATTCTTTACCACACAATCCTGTGTTTTAACTACACTGAAAGAAAAGCCTTCTGAAAACATTGTGGGAAAAGGAGAAAATGCTGGTAACCAGCATTTTCTCCTTTTCCCACAATGTTTTCCACCCTATCAAAGACAGAAATCATCATTTGAACCTGATCTAATTTGTTGTCTGCAAATGCTTTCAATTTGGACCTGTCCAAAATTTTGTTGTTTTTGAAAGGGTTAACTCTTTACCACACAACAAAAATATAGACTGGTCCAAATTGAAAGTATATGCAGGGGACAATTAAATATAGTTCAAATGATGAAATTTGTCTTTGGGGTAGAAAATATTGTGGGAAAAGGAGAAAATGCTGGTGACCAGCATTTTCTCCTTTTTCCCACGATGTTTTCAAAAGGCTTCTTGCACAGGGTTGTTAAAACTAGGAGTTGTGTGGTAATGGGTTAATCTTGTTTCATTTACAACATTTTGTGGCCAGTTTCATAATGCAGCAATTGTTCATTAAGAACAAATCTATCAACTGGTTGTTGTTGCTAATTTTGTAAATTTCAGTATTTTTGTGTCACTTCAGACACATCAGATAGGGTCATTGCGTGTAATTTTGTATAATTTTCATAAAACTTTGTATAATTTTGTGTGATTTGTCCGCTATTACTTTCTTTACCCAAGCCATAGTTTAGACTGTCTGATTTTACGCTTTTTAAGTGTGCTGGCTGATTTTATGCTTTTTGAGTGAGCCAGTCATTGAAAGAGCAGCTCAGTGGTGCGGCAACAAAGCTTAGCTTTTACAGTGAATGTTTCTCAGCAATGCCTTGCAAAGCCTCCGCCATACACTGGTGAAACAAAGAAAAACACAATGAAAAAGTGAACTGGCATCACCTGGTCTTAAACCTGTACCGAACGGAAAAAAATCACACGTATTCAACGACCCTTGGTAAGACATCTTTTGAAAACATTATGGGAAAAGGAGAAAATGCTGGTAACCAGCATTTTCTCCTTTTCCCACCATACTTTCTTTTCCTTCAGAGACAAATTCAATTGTCTGAGCCATATTGAATTCTGTCGTGTGCAAAAGCTTTCAGTTTGGACCAGGCTTGAATTTTGTTGATTGGAAAATGGTTAAATGTGTAAGGATATATCGTTTGATTGACACAGAAAGCTCTGAAATGATTGCTTTTGATTACAGTGGAGATCAAGATCAGACAGCAGAGAAATTACAGTCTGATCTTTGCCTGGTACTGTCAGCAACTCTTTCACATTTTCTGGCCAAAACAATAATTGAAGTAGCAATATTTTATCAGTTTTTTCTCATTGAAAAAATATATTTGAGCCGCGTTCTGTGAAAAGGGGGCTTAATGCAACTGCGAAAAGTATCGACCCAGGTCAGCCTGCGCATTCCGCGCAGGCTGACCTGGGCCAAAACTTTTTGCTATTGGTCAATTTTCTGTATGTCAAAGGACCAGTCTACCTCTTGATGAAGTTGATTGTTTAAAAAAGTGGCCATTATGGATTCGTAATTATGTGATGGCTTTCCTGGCATCATCTATCACGGAGATGCATTAAGCCCCCTTTTGCCAGAGCACGGCTCATTTTTATTAAATCTATACTAAACGATAAAACTGTAGACTTGTTTAAATTTAGAGCACTTGCAGACAACCAATTAAGTCTGGCTCAAATGAAGGGGGTTATCTTTGAAAGGGTATAAAACATTGTGGGAATGAAGAAAATGCTGGTTACCAGCTCTTTCTCCTTTTCCCACATTGTTTTCAAAAGCTCTCATTCTAAGGGTTGTGAAAACCGAGATTGTTTAAGAAAGGTTTAAATCAGGGTTCTTGGGTTTAAATGGGGAGTTGTCTTTGATAAGTTATAAATGATTGTGGGAAAAGGAGAAAACGCTGGTTAATGTTTTTAAAAATTTTCTTTCTAAAGGTCATTAAAACTGGGGATTTGTGTGGTAAAGGGTTAAGTCAGGATTCTAAAGGGTTAAATTTGGAAAAAAAAAACTTCGAAAGCATGCTATCCCAGAATGCCATATCTGATGATGTCATTGATAAAGCTCATGGTAATACATCTGTAGACATGGAAACAAGTTTACTGATAAGCCCTGTTAATGCATGAGCTTCTGGTTAATATTCTGCAGGTTCCAAATGTAGAACACTGATTCAGTTACCCATTTTTAGCTCGGCTGTTTTCTAAGAAAACGTTGAAGTATTGTCATAGCGCCATGACGTCATCTGTGTCATTGTGCAAAAATTTCTGATATTTTATAATATCTCTGTTATTACTGAAAATATTTACTTCTAACCCAACAAGTTTTCTCTTCCTCTTTCACCACTGATCATTGTTTCCATGATGAAATGTGGAAAAGCAGCCAGTGACTGAGGAAGAATATTGAGTACTAAGTCAATAAAATACCCTGGTAACAAGTAGTTTTCCCTTTTCCTAGTTTTCTACCTATTCAAGGACAAATACGAACATTTGAAAAACATTTGAGCCATCCTCTCTGAAAAGGGGGCTTAATGCATCTGCCCCCCCCCCCCCCCCCCCGAAAAAAAAATCAACCCAGGTCAGCCTTTTCAGTTGGTGCAGGCTGACCTTGGCTGAGACTTTTCGCTATTGGTTATTTTTCTGCATATCAAAAGAGAAGTCTTCCTCGTGATTTAGTCAGTTGTTTGACAAAATGGACTTTACTGATCCATGATCATGTGATGACTTGCTGGTATCATGCATGGCTCATTTGAATTGTAGTCTGTAAATTTCTTCAATATGGACCAGTCTAAAATTTTACCATGTGGTGATAGGTTTTAAGCAGCTGTTAAGAAAGCTGAAATTAAGCTGTAATGTTTTAAAGGGAAATAACCTATGTTCAGGGTTTCCCCTCAGTATCAAAAAATGGGGGTCATTGTGACCCCTCGTCTAGTTGAGGGTTATTTCTTTAATTTTGGGGATCAAAACAAAGGGGCCCCTTCATCTTCAAGTTCAAGCACGGATTACAATACATTTCACCTTTAAACTCCAATCAAGTAAAGTCGATACATTCCCTTCCGAATGGCTGCTTGATATGGCGTGATAGGCAGCAGAAGGCAGCAGACAATAAAAAAGAATACTACAGTTTACCTCGTCATGACATTTTTTCCGTGAACAGAATAGACTGGTAATGTGTACTTTTATCTACTGGAAGCCGGGAAATTACGCTATAAAACATAGAGAACCCAACTAAGACTGACTGGGCCCATATCTACTATGACTGTCCACTGTACTTTATTGTAATAATGTGTAAACCAGTCTTATTCTATAGATAAATTACCAAAAAACCACTTTTATCTAAAATAAATCCTGTAGCTAAAAAAAAACAGTGTTCGTCTGATATTGAAGCAAGATCAGACTTGGATTAATGATGATTTATTCAAGTTCCTAGATGACTTAGATTTTGGAAAGTTGCGTCACTGATGACGAGTTGCGTCACTGATGATGCACTGTTATTTATTTTGGGGGTCATTTGAGAAAAAATACCGTCATGGAAGCAGGATTTGTGCGTCATGGAAAACTCTGTATGTTTATGACGTACGTGTACATGTATTTGTAAGTTTTTATCTCCCTTGGCTATTCTACTGTCAAATTCTCTGAGTAGAAAATTATCAGTTTTATTGGTAAAAATGATTTATTTCTAAATAGAATTAGTTGTTTTGTATATTTAATTTGAAGTATTATATCCTATATTTTTGCCAATATTACCATGCAATTTGCAGGGAGGGAGGGGGGGGATGTGTCCCAGTTATAGTCTTAGGATATCTACTTGTCAAGAAAATTGTCTGCTAGACTTCATTGTTATTTTGCAGCCATCTCTTATATCCATTGCTGTCATTAAACATGACTGTTTTGGGTTGGGTTTATTTTGCATTATAGACGTCTAACAGATAAATGTCATTGTCCATGCCAACTAAAGATCTTTTATCTGTACCAGAGAGGCATAGAGGGCCTTCACAGCTCTCTTGTTTATGATATGATATAGGCATCAGTAGTATTCTGTTAATCCTTTAGTACACAATCCCGAGTTTTAATGATTTGAAGAAAGCTTTTGAAAACATTGTGGGAAAAGGAGAAAATGCTGTTTACCAACATTTTCTCCTTTTCCTACAGTATCTCCAAAAGGCCTATTCCCCAGGGTCATTAAAACCCAGGACTGTTTTGTAAAGGGTTAAGAATTAAGAAATTGACCTATATTTCATGAAGGCATAAAAATGCCAACTCATGTCTGTTCTTATCACAGCATCACCAGCAGCCCAGTTTTCCCTGTCTTGCAGTAGTTTACTTTCAAAAATATTGTGGGTAAAGGATAGAATGGTGTTTTACACCGCTTCAAACATTGTTTCAGTCATATCACAATGGCATTCACATATTCGTGTATTTCCTGGGTTCCACCATTACTACTAGACTGGGGGTTTGAAGTGTCTTACCCAAGGACACTCCCTCAGAAAACCAAGCAGATCCAATGAAGTTTGAACCTAGGGCCTCCAGGTCAAGAGTCCTACACTTTATCACTGAGCCACACAGGACCCTGTGGGTAAAGCAGAAATTGTTTCCTTGTAAGGAATTATTCCTTTGGACACCTATTTTCACATGCATCTAAACATGCAGTTATGTTGGGTTTTCCTGTTTTACACAGGAATTGTGTTTTTTTCAAAGCTGTTAGCCTTGTTTCTGCCAATCCCTGGAAGCTCAGTTGGTAGCTAACAGGACTTGAGAACAGGAGGTGGCTGGTTCATCCCCCATCTTGCCCACAGTCTTCTGTATTCTATGTTTGACAAATCCCATCATTAGAACTACATTTTGTCACCTACAAATGCTTTTAACATATGGCAGAGTCTAAAACTTTGTCATGCGCTTAAGATAAAAGAGGATTGATTGATTGAATGGTGATTTATGCCACTTTAAACATTATTACAGTTGTATCATGATCACAGCTGACACATTCATGTATTTCCTGGGTTTCATCAGTATTGGGCTAGGGCTTTTAAGTGTCTTACCCAAGGACAATCCCATGAAAAACTCAGTGGATCAAGCAGTACTCGATTTTGGGGCATTCTGGTCACGAGTCCCATACTTTACCACTGAGCCATGCAGGACCCCACAAATAAAGAAGAAAAAAGGGACCAGTTAATGGTTTTGCTTACCATAGACAACTCAAGAAGGTTGTGTGAACAGTGTAGATCAAGATTAGACTGCACAGTAGGTGCAGTCTAATGTGTGATCTACTCTAACCACTACTTTATTCGAGATTATGACCAAATTGTTTCCCATGTTGCAGCAGAACTGTATTTGTAGCCTTGAGCGTTAGTTTTATTTAGCTGAGCCGTGCTCTGTGAAAAGGGGGTTTAATGCATCTGCAAAAAGTATGGATTCAGGTCAGCCTGTGCAGTCTGGGCAGGCTGACCTGGGTCAAAACTTTTTGCTTTTGGTAAAATTTCTGCATGTCCAAGGAACATTTTGGGGTCCTGTGTGGCTCATTGGTGTAGTTTAGGACTTGTGACCTGGAGGCCCCAGGTTCGAGCCTTACTTGCTCCACTGGGCTTTTCACAGGAGTGTTCTTGGGCAAGACACTTAAGAGTCGTAGCCTAGTACTGGTGAAACCCAGAAAATACATGAATATGCAAGCTGTCGCCATGATATGGCTGAAATCATGCTGAAAGCGGCATTAAACACCATTCAAACAAACCAAGAAACATTCTACCTCATAGTACAGTTGGTTTTTGGACAAAAAATAGAGTTTATTTCATCAGCTTGTGGTTAATATGGGGAAATATTTGCCGAAAAAGGGAAAGGTATGCGAAAATAACGAGTGCCGTAAGGCACGAGTTATTTTCGCGGACCTTTCCCTTTTGAGGCAAATATTTCCCCATATTAACCACCAGCTGATGAAATAAATTATATATTTCCTCTGATTATTTTGTCAACGAATGCCACTTTTAAAACTTAAAAACTTAAAAAACTTAAAAAAAGTAGTTCCAGATTTTCGGCAGGAGGAAAATATTCACTGTGACGGGGAAATAATTCCCCCCAGCTTAAATTACGACATTTCTTTACCTATAACATTTCTCAAAATAGACACATGAAATATAATGTTGGATTTTATGGATTCTCAATTTGACTATAACTTGCTATATAATGCATCACAGAGATGCATTGAAATCCCCATGTGCCAGTGCATGGCTCAAATATTTTGTAAAGGAGTAAAAAGCCAGTTCTCTTATCTTTCTGCACACCAGTTTTATGAGAAATGTTTCAAAACTGATGTATGATTTATAACAAAGTATGTATGACTCTTGTCTATAATATCTATCTCTCTTCTAGAGATTACATGCTGATAAGCCTTGGCTTAAATTTCATTCAGCCCAGCTCAATAGCTTAGTTGTGAAATACAGGGCATGTAATCCAGAGGTTGTTGGGTTCAATCCAGCAAAATTCTTTTTTCCATAAAAAAATTGCCAAAGTCTTTATGACATGTTTCACACTACTCTCAATAACTTACAGCCAGGCAGGGTAGCTCAGTGTAATTGACTCATGACATGGTCGTTGCTGGCTTGATACTAGGTCGAGGCAAACTTTCTTTTTTGAGATTTTTCGCTTCTCAACTCTGCTTGTGAGAAAAGAAGTCAGTTGCTTGGAAAGAAAGTTGCGTCAGAACAGGTGTGAGAAACCCAGGAAACATGCATAGGTACACTGACTGCTGTGATATGACTTAATCTGTTAAAACAGCCCTAAACTCATATACAAACAAACATACTCTTTTCCGTGAAATTGCCGGTCTTATAACATGTTTCATTCTTCTCTCACTAACTGTGGAAAAAGGAGAAAATGCTGGTTACCAGCATTTTCTCCTTTGCCTACAATGTTTTTTGCTCTTTATTAGACAATTTTCTCCATTTGAGCCACATTAAAATTGTTGTCTGCAGCTACTTTCAATTTGGGCCAGTCTAACATTTTGTCGTGTGGTAAAGAGTTAAGTTTGTGGTCAGGTAAAGCAAGACTCAGTGTGATTTTGTGGACATTGTAGATCTAGATCAGAATGCATAGAATGTGCAGATTTGTATCTTTACTGTCTGATACTTATAGGAGCTAACATAACTTGGTACTTGAGATAAAATTTTATTAACCATTTACCTGATGATCCCAGGTTTTAACTACCCAGGGAAAGAAGGCTTTTGAACACATTGTGGGAAAAGGAGAAAATGTTGGTAACCAGCATTTTTTCTTTTCCCACAATGTTTTCTACCCTATAAGAGAGCCTAAGTTCATTTGCACCAATTTTGAATCCATCATTTGTAGATGTTTTGTATTTGAAAGTGTCGTGTGGGAAAGGTTCAAACAATTCTAGAAATAAATGTTATTGAGCCTTTGCTGGTGCTGGTTATCAGAGTTTTCTCCTTTTCCCACATTGTTTTCAAAAGCCTTTTTCTCCAGGTTCATTGAAACACTGGGTTGTGTGGCCAAGGGTTAACAGAGCACTCTGGTATTCAAAGTGTAATATCGCTTTTATCTTCACTAGGGCCCATATTATAGGTGCCAGGCCCCGGCAGCTCAGTCAGTAGCTTACAGGACTTGAGAACATGGGGTTGCTGGTTTGATCCCCAGCTTGGCCCATTTCTTTCAAAGGAAAGATGAAAGTCATTGCGACATAATTTATTTCTCTCTCACCACTGACCATTGTTTCAACAGTAGTTTTTTTGGAAAGCAGCCAGTGGCTTGGAAAGAAAATTGTGCAGAGTACTGGTAAAAAAACTCCAGGAAAGCATGGACAGGTACACTGGCCACCACAATATAACTGAAATAATGTTGAAAAGGTCGTTAAACACCAAACGATCAGTCAATAATGTTGTAGGTACTCATTAAAATAGTCTTATTGAGACAGTCTAAATGAGTTCCCATGTTCTCTAGTGGATCCTCCCCCTTAGCTAGCAAAGATGAAACATGTTGAGCAAGTCATGAAATCCTAGATTGTCTCACGTAGTTAAACTGTTAACCACACAAACCCTAGTTTAAGTGACCCTGAAGAAGAAGACTTTTGAAAACATTTGGGGAAAAGGAGAAAATGCTGGTCACCAGTCTTTTTTCCTTGCCCGCAATGTTTTCTACCCTTTCATAAAAAAGTTTGAACATTCACGTCATGTTAGTGACTGCAGATACTTTCGATTTTGTAAAGTTCAAAATTTTGTAGTTTTGTAAAGAGTTACACTCGGGACTCTGTGCTAGAGTAAAATCTATACTAAAATGTAAAATAAACAATCCCGAGTTTTAACAACCCTGAAAGATTAGGCTTTTGAAAACATTGTGGGAAAAGGAGAAAATGCTGGTAACCAGCATTTTCTCCTTTTCAAACAGTGCTTTCTACATCATCAAAGACTGAAATCATCAATAATTTTGAACTTCAATCAATTTGTAATCTGACATTGCTTTCAATTTGATCAAGTCCAAAATTTTGTCATTTGGTAGAGAGTTAATCTGCACCTTGAAAACAAGGGTCCTTACAAAACCTCACATGTTTTTTATCACACTCCACAGTGTTTTCAAAAACTGCCTCCATGTTATTTATCATGCTCCACAATGTTTTCAGAAACTGTCTTACCGTTAGGTTGTTAAAACTCAGGATTGTGTTGTAGGGTTTATCTGCATTAAAAGACAAGGGTCTGCACGAAATCTCTCATGTTTTCTCCACATGCTTCTGATTCAGATGTTGAGATAGATAAAACTTTTGAAGGGTTCTCTTATTTACGTTTTTTATCAAATACAACTTTTGAAGGGTTCTCTGATTTGTTTTTTTTTTTAAACGATAGTTATCAAGAAAATTTAAACTCTGCCTTGCACATATTTAAAGAAAAACTTTTTAAGGTTACTGTAGCTTGCAGGTTTTGAAAACATTGAGGAAAAAGAAGCAGTTGATTGTAACAAGTGCTTTTTTGTCTTTTTTTCCTCTCGATATTTTCCAGACACAGTATTTCCCAAAAGCTGTCTTCTCAAGGTTGTTTAACACTTTACCCCACAATCCCATGTTTTAACGTCCCTAAGAGAATGAAACATTTTGAAAACATTTCCATGAAAAGAAGAAAATGCTAGCAACTAGCATTTTCTGCTTTTCCCACAATGTTTTCTACCCTTCCCTCAAAAATTTTAATTCTTAAGTCACATTTATTTTATCGTCTGCTTTCAAATGCTTTCAATTCATACAGGTCTGAAATTTTATTGTCTAAATGTATCCGGTGCATCAACTCTTTATCAAAAAGACAAAAAGATATACTGGCCAAAATTGAAAACATTTGCAGACCACAATTCAAATGTAGGTCATACGAAAGAATTTGTCTTTGATATGTTAGAAAACATTGTGGGGAAAAAGAGAAAATGCTGTATACCAGCATTTTCTTCTTTTCCCAAAATGTTTTCAAAAGGTAAGGTTTCTTTCTCAGGGTTGTTAAAACTCGGGAACATGTGGTAAAGGCTAAATTAGAATTAATTCGTTGAGTCTATCAGTAAATCTATAAACATTAAAAAACCATTATTTTTTTGTTCTCTATTTTCAGAAGCATCCATTTACCTCGACCAGTCACATATGAACAAATTCGGAACAAAATTGAAGAAATGTACTCATATCCACTCAATATATTTTTCACACAAGCCAATGGAGAGGTAGGGAAATTTAAACATGCATGTACAACATTAATTATTAAATGCAAGAACAAAAAGGGGGTGGAGGTATACTGGAACAGCCTGTCTGTCTGTTTTGAAGCTCCATTGGTCCAGCACCAGACACCGAAATTGTAATGGCTCAATCATTGGACATCATCACTAAAAATAACACATTGCACATGGCCTCTGTATCATATATAGTAACACAATGTGTGCAATGAAATCAGAGAAACTGTGACCCCCTGTCAGCTTTGAAAGAGAATATTTGAATGAACACACACAAAAAAAAGACACTATAGTAATCTGGGTAAATTGGTTCAGTAATCACTTTAATGAATTTTCACCTGTTCACTGACAATCGAAGGTTGCTAACAACTCTTGCAACCAAGCACTGGTACTGATCTTGGTAGTTTTATAAATAAAAGCTTATATTTTCCAGATTGCCATGCACCTGTGTGCTAATTTTGGTAGCTTTGTACAAAAAATCGATCAAGAAACGAAAATTTTGGTGTTCCTTGATAAACCAATGGAATTTCAGTGGCCTATGGTCCATCTATCCGTCAATCTGTCTACCTGCGGACAAGGGCATGGATGCATTAGGGATGAAAAGTGCTCCTCCGATTGTTGCTGTCTTTGTATTGAAGATTTGTGTAACTATTGACCCTTTATCACACAATCCTGAGTTTTAACAACCCTGAGGAAGATGGCTGATGAAAACATTGTGGGTAAAAGGAGATAATGCTGGTTACCAGCATTTTCTCCTTTTCCCAACAATGTTTTCTACATTATTTAGGCCATTTAGTTACGCCATTTGTACCCTCTTTGATTTGTCATCTGCAAATACTTTGAATTTGGACAAGTCTGAAACTTTGTCATGTAGTAAAGACTTAACCAGAAACTGTTGGTGCAAAAGCCACAATTTTTGGATGCTTGCTTTAAACTTTTAAGCGGCTGAGCCCCCATAGTGAACTCATTAGTGTACAGGCTTTGAGAACAGGAGTTCTGGCTTGAATACCCAACTCAACCAATCTCTATGCAAGGATTGATGATAGTCATTGCGACAGGATTAATATCTCTCTCACTGCTGATCTTTGTATTGATGAGGGTTATGTGTGAAAGCAGACAGTGGCTTGGGAAGAATATTGTGCGAAGTACTGGTAAAAGAAACACCGCGACAGTGTAACTGATATAATGTTGAAATGGCATTAAATACCAAACAATCGAAAACAATCAGTCAACCCTTAAAACACCTTAAAGCATTTTCTTCTTTTCCCACAATGTTTCCGAACTTTCATAGAGAAGTCCAGTCATTTGAGCAACATTTACTTTGTCGTCTGCAAATACTCTCAATTTTGGCATTTGGTAAAGAGTTGAATACTCTAGATCTTGTCCTGTTGTGTCCCTCTGTTTTGTGTGACAAACCCTGGCAGACTTTTACCTTTGGTGTATAATTTACTGCCGCCTCTCGCGAACTTTGTGTAAAATAACAAGAACATGCTTTGTAAGTGATTATTAACTCTTTCACTACTAAATAAATAAATTGTATTTTCTCAGTGGCTTAAAATACGGTTACGCTACAAGATCAAGACATGGTAAGTTCATAATCTAAAATAAAGCAGTGGACAGTGTAGATCAGAGATCAGACTGCACGTTCTGTCTGATATTGATCTACACTCCACAAAAGCCTCTGATGTTGTTTATGGTATTGAAAGAGTTATTCATTAAGGTACTGGATCTTGTCCTCTTGTGTCGCTCTGTTTCTGTTTAGTGGCATATGTTATCATTTCAGGTGTATATTCCAATATGTTGTCAGAAGGATCTCGACTCCGCTATCCACCTCGTGGACAATAACGAGAAGATCACCAGTCTCCGCCTGTTTCTCGTCAACAAAAATACATCACCCGCATTTTCATCACCAGTTCTAAATCACTCATCACAAAATAACATATATGGGAGATCACAGGTAGGTCACACAACATCGTAGATCTAAAGAATAAAACAGTGTAGATCCAAGATCAGACTGCACTTTCTTTGCAGTTTGATCTTGATTACATTTCCATAAATTAGTACGTTCTGGTTAACTCTGTACCAAATGACAAAATGTTAGAATAGTCCAAAAGCAGTTACAGGTGACGAATCAGATGTGACTCAGAACTTGAAATTTGTTTTGGAAAGAGCAGAAAACGGTGTGGGAAACAGACAATGCTGGTTACCAGTATTTTCTCCTTTTCCATCAATATTTTTGAAAAGCTTTTTCTCAAGAATTTCATGAGTAGGGATTGTTTGTTAAAAGGGTATCACACAATCCCGTGTTTTAATGATCCAGAGGAAGAAGGCTTTTGAAAACATTGTGGGAAAAGGAAAAAATGCTGGTAACCAGCATTTTCTCTTATTCCCACAATGTTTTCCATCTTTTCGAAGACAGTTTCCACTATTTCAGCCTACATTAGGTTGTCGTCTGCAAATACTTAGAATTTGGACATTTTCAAAGTTTTGTTGTTTGTTAGAGTTAATTACTATTGTAAAATTGCTTTCCCACTTAACCCATTACCACACAACGACGCCTTTTTGACGCCCCTAAAAAAGAGGCCTTTTGAAAACATTGTGGGAAAAGGAGAAAATGCTGGTAACCAGCATTTTCTTCTTTTCCCACAAAGTTTTCTACCCTATCAAAGAAAAGTTGCGTCATTTGAGCCACTATGAAATTGTCGTCTGCAAATGCTTTCAATGTGGATAGGTCTAAAATTTTGCCGTGTGGTAAAGGGTTAAATCTTGAAGCACAGTATATTATTACATTATCAATATACTCTCTGTAGAATAGGAACCTTTCTTCCCCAGTATGCCATAGTTCCAAATGTGTATGGATGAGAAAAAGGAATCAAGGAGATGGTGTTTTTCGGCAATATTTAGAAGCAGGAATCTTTTAGTCTTGGGGTCCCCCACCTGACTCTGACAAAGGTCTGAGTTTCTATCCTCCTTTTAGCATAGCGTGGGGAGGGGGTGTCCCCTTCCTGCAAAGGGGGGGGGGGGTGGCGGGTCTCCCTCATAAAATTTAGATGCAAAATGGTGGGTTCTGGCAGGTTTTTTACCATTTTCCATATTAAGAATTTGTCACCAATGTTATTATTTTTTTTAAAAAAGACTCGTTTCAACGGGTCTTTTTTGTACAGACATGCGTAATTGGCGCTACCCCCTTGTTTAGTTCTGTGAATGATTTGACTGGGTAAGGAGTAAATTAAGCATTGCTAAATTTTAAAGATGAGAATATTCTGCATATGTTTTGTTTCTATTTTTAGAATCGGGAATCTCCTAGTCCTCCACCCGGTTCCCTGCCTGAACATGACAAAAGTTACAATCACAGTCTTTCCTGTAGTTCTATAAATAGTGAAGGAGAATTTATACCAGAAAAAGAGGTAGGTCACTACAGAGTCTTTAACCCATTGCCACACAATCCCGACTTTTAACAATGCTGAGAAAGCTTTTGAAAACATTGTGGGAAAAGGAGAAAATGCCGGTAACCAGCATTTTCTCCTTTTTCCCACAATGTTTTCTACTTTATCCAAAACAAATTTCAATATTTGAGTCATATTTATCTTGTTGTCTGTAAATGTTTTCTATTTGGACAAGTCTAAAATTTTGTCCTTGGGTAAAGAGGTAATATGTCTTACCCTTATCAAATTCCAACATTTTTACTCTTCCAAACACAACTGTTACTTAAGGAAACAAATTGATATTCAAGAAAATTTAAAATATTATGGAAAATGCTGGTTACTAGCAATGCAGGGCTACCATGTGCCACCTTGTTCCCTTTCCCTAAGGTGGTCCACATGAGAATATATCACTCCACAACTTCTGTTGAAGAAGTTTTATCCTTTCAGAGTTGTATGAAGTAAAGGAATATGTAGTGTTGTTTTATAAATATGAGCTTTTGTGATGGTGGTGTGTCATCGGTCATGCTTTGTCAATAATTACAGTGTGTTCACACTAGTAGCCACATTTCTAGTCTGATACTCATGAAATATAGTCAGAAGTTTTTGTCTTAAAAACATGTAGGACAAGTTCAAAATAGGTTCCATAAAAAAGGAGCTCACTAGGAAAAATCACTAAAAAATGTTCTGTGCACTCTAGAGGCCACATTTTCAGTCAGATACACATGAAACATTGTCAGAATTTTCGTCTTGATAACATCTTGGACAAATTCAAAATTGGGTCAGTTCAGGTCAAAAAGTAGGTCACTGGGACAAGTCTTGGAAAACCTGCATAGGCTAGAGGCCACATTTTCAGTCAGATACACATGAAACATTGTCAGAATTTTCGTCTTGATAACATCTTGGACAAATTCAAAATTGGGTCAGTTCAGGTCAAAAAGTAGGTCACTGGGACAAGTCTTGGAAAACCTTAGTAGGCTAGAGGCCACATTTTTAGTCTGATACTCATGATAAATGGTCAGAACGTTTGTTATAAATTATACCCTGGATGAATGTGAAAATGGGTCAAAAAATAGGTAAATAGAACAAAACCTTTTGTACATTCTAGAGGCCTTATTTTTAGCCCAACACTCATAAAAGTTGGTCAGAATGTTTGTCTTGATGATATCTTAGATAGGTGTCACATCAGGTCTCAAAGTAGGTCACTGGGACAAATCTTGTATGAAAAACCTTGTGTGCACTGTTGAGGCCACATTTTCATTCCACAACTTTATGAATCCCACATCACTTTTCCTCAGGTGAGCGTTTTAGGGTCACTGACACTCTTGCTGACAATTTAGATAGTTCCAATCTGTATAATCCACAGAGAAATCATTAATTTGTAGTGTCAGCCCCTTGAAAAACAATCCCAAATTTTGACTAACATATGAAAATAATTTAGAAAAAATTGTAGGAAAAAGGAGAAAATGCAGGTTACAAAAATTGTGGGAAAAGGGAGAAAAAGCAGGTAACCAGTATTCTCTCCTTTTTCCCACAGAGTTTTCTCACCTCTTCAGAGACAAATCCATCCGAGTCATATTATATTTGTCCTCTGCAAATGCTTCCAATTTGGCCATTTGCCCTCTTGTTGACAATGTTTGATAGATTCTGATCTTTTAAATCCACAGAGAAACTATTACTGTATCAACCATTTACCAGACAATTCCAAGTTTTAACAAATGCAAGGAAAATACTTTCGAAAAAAATTGTGGGAAAAAGGAGAAAAGCCATTTTGTCCTTTTACCCACAGTTTTCTCACCTTTGTAAGACAATTCCATCTAGGTCATATTAAATTGTCATCTGCAAATGCTTTCAATTTGGACAAGTCCAAAACTTTGTCATCTGGTAAAGGGTTGAAGTGTCTAAGAATAATAACTTTAATCCTTCACCACACATAAAATTTTAGACCTGTCCAAACATAAAGGATTAGCAGATGCGAATATAAGATCTGGCTCAGATTATGTAATTTGTCTTTGTTAGGGTAGAAAAGATTGTGGAAGGAGAAAATGCTGGTTACCAGCATTTTCTCCTTTTCCGACAATCTTTTCAGAAGTCTTTTTTCTAAAGGTTGTTTAAAGTCAGCTTTGTGTGGTAAAGAATTAAAAAATAAAATAACGATACCAAGATTAAAATCAGAATTGATAGAAAATATTTAGTTTGACGTCATTTTAGAAATAGAATATTGTTATGCAACACTGGTGAAAATTCCCCAGTATTGTAAATTATGACAACACTTTTTTGTCATGATCAAACCTGTGAAACAGTGGAAACCAGTAATTTTCTCCTCTGCCCACATTTTAACTGCATCGTAACTCCCACATTCTTCACTTTTGGCTGCTATTGGGCCTTTTATCCCTTTACCACACAATCCAGTGTTTTAATGACCCTGAGAGAGAGGGCTTTGGAAAAGATTGTGGGTAAAGGAGAAAATACTTAACGAGCGACTTCTTTCAAAAATTCCATCATTTCAGCCGCAGTTAACTGGTCATTGGGCTTGGCCGGTAGCTCAGTGGTTATGTGTCTGACTCATGACTTGGTGGTTGCGGGTTCATTACCTGATAAAGGCAAACTTTCTTTCTGGAGATTTTTTGCATCTCATCCCGAGGTTTGATGATAGTGCAACAGGATTCATTCCTCTCCTACCGCTGACCATTGTTTCGACAATGATTATGTGGGAAAACAAGCCAGTGGCCTGGAAAGAAAATTGTGCGGAGTACTGGTAAAAGAGACTCCAGGAAAGCATGGATAGGTGCACTGGCCACAGCGATATAACTGAAATAATGTTGAAAACGGCATTAAACACCATATAATCAATCAATCAATCGCATCTCATCTCTGATGCATATGAGAAAAGTAGTCAGTAGCTTGGAAAGAAAGTTGTGTCTGTACTGGTGTGAGAAAGCCTGGAAACACATGCATAGGTTCTCTGACCACCTTGATATGACCTAAGCTTTTGAAACGGCGTTAAACTCCAATACAAACAGAGAAAAACTTATCGTCAGCAAAATTAATGCTCTTTATTTAGACAAGTCTCAAGATTTTGTCTTTTGATAAAGGGTTAACCCTTTACCACACAAAAAAAATTTACAGATGTCCAAATTGAAAGCATTTATAGACGACAAATTAGATATGGCTCTTATGTTGAGATCTCTGTGTGAAAGGGCAGAAAACACTGTGGAAAAAGGAGAAAATGCTGGTTACCAGCATTTTCTCCTTTTCCCACAATGTTTTCAAAAGGCCTCTATCTTTAGGGTAGTTAAAATTCGGGATTGCGTGGTAAATGGTAAATTCATGTATTTTATCCTTTTTTTCCATGGTGCACGTGTGTGCTGTAAAATTTATTTCAGGGGGTTAAGGGTTGGGGGAAATTTGGGGTATTTATGCTAAATATAAAACAGGAATTTTTTTGGTCATGATTTAGACCTATATTACCCTCTTTCTTGTTCATGTTTTTGATGCTTTTCATGAGTTCTTGTGATTTCTTACAATGCATTGCATAATTAAGTTGTTTTTGCCGAAAGAGTATATCAAGATCATACCAGCATTTTCTCCTTTTCCCACAATGTTTTCTATTCTGTAAGAGAACATTACTTCATTTGTTCTTGTCTTTATCAAAATTGTTGTCTGCAGAAGGGTTCATTCTGGAAGAGTATAGATTTCTCGTTTTGTAAACAGTTGATTGTATTTTAGGGAGGTTCCATGACAGATAGTGTGACATCATTAGACAGTAGTTATATGAGCAGCCAGTAAGTATTAGTATGAAATGTTTGTGCTCTCCTCCCCTTTTTAGCTCGGGTTTTTTCGAAGAAAACGTTGAGGTATCGTCATAGCCCTTTAGCCCTTTTGTTGTCCATCTTGTCATCATTGGTGTTGTCATCATCATCTTGATGTTTTGTTAGATCTCTGTTGTTACTGAACATTATTTTCTTCAAACATGAACTAGTTGTAAACTATGAAAAGGGGAACCCAAACCAATAAGGTAGATAATCGTCAAAATCTGTTTGACGCGGTTATGTCCCTCTTTTGATTTGGCATTGTTACTGAAAAACAAGCAACTGCAGCCAAGCGTTGGCACTGGTAATGCCTGTCTTAGTGACTGCCTCTATTATCTCTATACCACACAATCTGGACTTTTAATGACCCTGAGGAAGAAGGCTTTCGAAAACATTGTGGGAAATGGAGAAAATTCCAGCATTTTCTTCTTTTCACACAATGTTTTCTATTCTTTTGAAGACAATGCCAACAATTTGATCATATTTGATCTATTATCTTTTGATTTTGACAAGCCTAAATATTTGTCATTTGGTAAAAAGTTTAATATATTTTACCACCCCATTGTTTACTTTTGGCTGCAATAGGGTCTTTAAGTGACTTTGGATGAATTGTTGAGGTTGTCACTCAGCCTTTTTTGCATAGTCTAGGAGGAAGATCAGCCTAGTGTTAAAATCCTGGATGCAACATTTCAAAAGTGAAAATATTGTGGCTTGTGGTCAGACATGAGAGAAGTTTCTGCTGTTACCACGGTGTTTTCAAATGTTGTTTATAGGTATTGAGGATGAAATTTAAAGCATCTGCATACAACAGATTTGAAATTGATGAGCTGAAGTACTCTGATAGGGTAGAAAACATTGTGGGATAAGGGAAAAATGCTGGTTACCAGCATTTCCTTCTTTCCCTGCAAGGATTTCTTCCGCAGGGTTGTTAAAACACTGGATTGTTTGGTAATGAGTTTTAATTCTGTTACAGTGGCGACACTTATCCATTCAGAAGTCGACGTGACTCTCGAAGAAGTATTTTATCCGATAGTGCCAAAGATGAATATGGTAATAAATTTGTTTGGATTCTTTTGTGTTATATCCCAGCTAGGTCGCAATTTTGGACATGTCCATGTAGCATTTGGGAGAACAGGAGCCATTTGCAGGAAGTATAGATCAAGATGAGACCGTATAGGATGTGCAGTCTGATCATAGATCTATACTGTCTGCTTGTGTAGTTAATTAACTCTTTACCGAACGACAAAATCATAGTCTGGTCCAAATTGAAAGCATTTGCAGACAACAAAATAAACGTAAATGTGACTGAAAAATGGAAACTTGACTTTGGAAGAGTAGAAAACATTGTGGGAAAAGGAGAAAATGCTGGTTACCAGCATTTTCTCCTTTTCCCATAGTGTTTTCAGAAGGCTTCTTCCTCGGGGTTGTAAAAAACGGATTATTTGGTAAGAAAAAAATCGTTTCGAGTTGCGTTGTTGTGTTACAGCCATTGAACGAGATCGAGTGTTTATGTTTTGCAGAAAAAAGAGTCCAATGACAAATTTTAGACTATCCCAAGTTAAAAGCATCTGTACAGATGAATAAAAAAGTGGCGTGAATGAGCACAAGTTTTTTTAATCAAACAAATTATGGACTTTCACAAAACCAGAACATTTGCAGTCAACATATTTAATGTGGCTGAGATGGCGGGATTTGTCTTTGAAATAGAAGAAAACATTGTGGAAAAAGGAGGAAATGCCATTAACCAACATTTATTCATCTTCCACAAATGTTTTCAAAAGCTTTCTCCTCCAGGGTCATTGAAACTCATGATTGTGTGGTAAAGGGTATACAGTGTAGAAAAAAAATTGTGGTAAAAGTAGAAAATGCTGGTTTCCAGCATTTTCTCTTTTTTCCACTATGTTTTCAAAAGTATTTTTCTGAAAAAAAATTTACTGCAAAAAACTGAAAACGTAATTGAAAGCAAAATACTATGAACAAAAAGAATTACGGATTTATATGTGTGCATTTCCTGATCAGTTCATAAGAAAACATTTTGACAATAGTCCTGAGAAATTACTTGTCACAAGCAGCATCAACTGGTTACAAGGAATATTTTCCTTGTACCAAAATGTGGTAAAGTGGCGGCAGAAGGTGTCTTAACTCTCTACCAAACGACAAAATTATACACTGGTCCTAATTGAAAGCATTTGCAGATGAAAAAATAAATGTGACTGAAAAGTTAAAATTTGGTTTGGGAAGGGTGGAAAACATTGTGGGAAAAGGAGAAAATGCTGGTTACCAGCATTTTCTCCTTTTCCCACAATGTTTCCAAAAAGGCTTCTATCTCAGCGTCATTAAAAGTCGGGATTTTTTGATAAAAGAGGTAAAATAGGTTATATATTTGTCGATAAATGTCTATGAGCTATACTTTGTGTAAAGGGAACTTAATGCATCTGCAAAAAGTATCGATCCAAGTCAGCTTGCGCAGTCGGCATAGGTTGACATGGGCTGAAACATTTTGCTATATTTAAATTTTGTGCATGTCCAAGGGCCATTCTATCTCCATATTAAGTCAATTGTTAGACTAAATGGATTTTATGAATCTAGAATTGTGTGATGACTTGATTGGGATCATGCATCACAGAGATGCATTCAGCCCTCTTTTCGCAGAGCATGGGTCAGTTATTTTATGTAAATTCTTGTTACTCTTTTTTGCTTAAAATAGAGGGAATCAATTTATTTTCGTTTTATTTTTTGACTCCAGATAAACTGCTGTCATCATTTGTGGCTGCCAACTACAGCCAACTGCATGGTATCATGCATCACGGAGATGCATTAAGCCCCCTTTTGCCAGAGCATGGCTCATATGTTTTTTGTAACACTTTTTGCAGAAAACAGAGGGAATCGATTCGGAACCTATCCTCGAGGTTTTGACACTGGTATTCACTCAGACAACGTACAAGGACATGGTACATTTCCACGATCGAGCATTATGAACAGACGCCCGGAACTAACAACTCATGAACTCCGGCCATTTATGTCACGAGGCAGTGAGGGTACTTTAAGCACAAGCTCAAGTAGTTCAGGTCTCCCGCCCGAGCCTGAGGATTCCCCAGACGGCTGGATGTTTAAGCGGAACAGCAATGATGGGAGTCCCATATATAATCCCGCCTACTCAAAATGTAAGACGCAAGTCATCATGCTGTTAATTCTTCCCACACAATCATAGTTTAAACGACCCTGAAAGAGAAGGCTTTTGTAAACATAGTG
The DNA here is from genome assembly GCA_946811185.2 of Hippopus hippopus. Taxonomy (NCBI): domain Eukaryota; kingdom Metazoa; phylum Mollusca; class Bivalvia; order Cardiida; family Cardiidae; genus Hippopus; species Hippopus hippopus. Next base: position 33,432,457 of record OX328112.1, read on the forward strand.
GGAAAAGGAGAAAATGCTGGTAACCAGCATTTTCTCCTTCCAGCTTGTTTTCTACTCCATCTAAAACTTATTACATCTTTTGGGTCACATTTAAATTGTTGCCTCAAAACACTTTGAATTTGATCTGGTCCAAAATTCTGTTGTTTGATCAAGTGTTAAAGTGAAATAGTGGTGTTTTTTTTTTTTTTCAACCGAATAATGTGGTAAGGTTTGCATTTAACCCTCTAACACATAATTCTGAGTTTAAATGACCTTGAAGGAAAAAGCTTTTGAAAACATTGTGGGAAAAGGAGAAAATGCTGGTTACCAGCATTTTCTCCTTTTCCCACAATGTTTTCTACACTATCAATGAAAAATATCATCAATTGAGCTACATTTATTTTTTCTTCTGCACATGCTTTCAATTTGGTTGAATAAAATTTTTTTGGCTCAGTAAAGAGTTAAATGTCTTTAAAGCTGTTACAAAACATCCATCCATTATTGACTTACAAATGAAAAAAATTTGCAGTAGATAACTTTAACTCTATCCTATGGGACAAAATTTTAGACTCGTCAAAATTGAAAGCTCTTGCAGACAACAAATTAAATGTAGTTATGAACTATCAAAACGGGAACCTATACTACAAGGACAGGTAGCCATCAAAATATTTATTTGACACAGTTATGTCCTGTCTTCAACAAAGAATTCATAGTGCAAAAATTTTGACATTTTATAATATCTCACTCATTACTGAAGATGTTTATTTCAAACTTGGATTAGTTATTAACTATCAGGAGGGGAACCCTTACAACATTGGCACATTACCATTAAATTGTTTTTGACACAGTTATGTCCCTTTTTCAACTACTATTTTCACTGAAAATAAACCAACTGTAGCCAAGCGTTGGCACTTGCGGTGCTCTTGTTTGAAAGTGGCATGAGTACTCCACACTGGGCAGCTCCCTATCATCTATACTATCTTTGTAGCCCCTAGATGCCCCACAAACTGGAGAATGGGACAACGACTGGGTGCAGGGGCTTTTGGTGAAGTCTACTTATGTTTTGATCATGATACTGGACGAGAACTTGCTGTAAAAAGGGTGAAATTACAGGGAGTTAATGCAGAAGTTTCTAAAGTGAGTTACCTCCTTTACATAATATTCAACAGTTATAACTGACTAATTGTATTTTTTGGCTTCAGTGGTGTATACACTTTACAGAAATATTTCACCCATATAACAGGGACAGTTCACTTACTCCTGTCTTTCTGTTGTGCACCTTTATGAAGCTGGGGATTTGCAGTGCTTTACCTATGGAAACTACTAGTGGACCAGTATCCATAGGTGCACTGACTGCCATGATAAGACCTGGCATTAAACTCTGATACAAACAAACACACAGGACTCAACAGGTGCACTAGCTGCTGAAATATAATTATGGTGAAGAGAAGCCATACACCAAATAATAAGGAGATAAGTACAAGAATTGCTTGCTCTTACCTGTCTTATTTGTCATTAAGATAAAAATCTTCAAGGTCACCTTGATTGATTGATTGAATGGTGTTTTACACCACTTTCAACATATTTCAGTCATATCAAGGCAACAGCTCACATATTCATATAATTCCTGGGTCTCCCAATACTAAGGCTCTGAAATGTCCAGCCTAAGGACACTCTCACTAAAAACCCAGTGGATCCAGTGAGGCTCGAACTTGGGGTCCCCAGGCCACGAGCCGTACACTTTACCACTGAGCCATGCAGGTCCCCTTCCAAGATCAGATTAAAAGGTTTCATGAGTGCTAGGTTTGGGATCTTTTCGATGACAGTTTCCACCGTTTAACTCTTTGCCACATGATCCCGACTTTTAACAACCCTGAGAAAGAGGCTTTTTGAAAACATTGTGGGAAAAGGAGAATATGCTGGTACCCTTCCCGATACAAATTTCACTTTTCAAGTCACATTTATTTTGTTGTCTGCAAATGCTTTCAATTTGGAGAAGTCTAAAATTTTGTCGTTTGGTAAAGAGTTAAGCCACATTCAATTTTCAATGGCTTTGAATTTAGAAAAGTCCAAATTTTGTTGTTTGGTAATGGATAAAAAGAATACCAGGAATGTCGGAATAAAAATCAAAGAGATTATGATGCATTTTTTTTTTCTTCATGATTTTCAGGAAGCCAGAGCATTGGAGAATGAGGTGATGTTATTGCGCAATTTTTCCAATGAGAGAATCGTTCAATACTTTGGTTGTTCCACAGATAAAAATGAAATTTGTATATTTATGGAATACATGTCTGGGGTAAGTGATCAAAGTAGCCTTCCATCTTAGTGCAGATAACTGTCCCTGAACGTGATTTTAGTTTTTGATAGGTTCCATCAGGGTACAGAGCTGATCGCCTGAAAAATGGGCAAAATTCCTGCACAGATTTTGTGAGCACTTTTAAACTCTCATAGTGTCACAGAATTGACGACCTAACTAGAATTTGAACATACCAGTTGCTTGCGTATTCAATAATGCTTTTGTTTCAAATACAAACATTTTCATTTTAACCTTTTACTACACAATCCCGAGTTTTAACGAACCCAAGCTAGACAGCTTTTGAAAACATTGTTGGAAAAGGAGAAAATGCTGGTAACCAGCATTTTCTCCTTTTCCCACAGTGTTTTTCTACCTATTCAAGGGTAATAACTATAATTAAAAGAAACATTTGAATTGTGATCAGGAAATTCCTTCAATATGGGTAATTCTAAAATTTTGTGGTGTGGTCAAAGGTTAAATGCTAATCTTAAGTAAAATAATCATTTTTATTCATCTTTTACCGTGGATGTTAACGTTTCCAAAAATATTCATAAGATGACTGCCAGGCACAATAAAATTTCTTAAGCCTTTTCAAGATTTACATCATGTGAACAATTTACAAAAGTGCCATAGGTGATGAAACGTTTAATAATTTGTCCTTGTTCATGCGTGTCATTAACAATCAATTGTATTTTGCTGCAATATGTATTAACTCTTTACCAAGCGATAAAATTTTAGACTGGTCGAAATGGAAAGCATTTGCAGAAGACAAAATAAAAGTGAATCAAAAATTGGAATATGTTTTGGAAAGGGGAGAAAACATCGTGGGAAAAGGAGAAAATGCTGTTTACCAGCATTTTCTCCTTTTCCCACAATGTTTTCAAAATGCTTCTTTCACAGGGTCGTTAAAAGTCGGGATTATGTGGTAAAGGGTTAAAGGGATGAAAGAGTAAGTCAGTAGCTTTTTCCCGTGAAAAATTCACGGTGCACTTGAAACGTCATAGTGCACAATAAATGGCCCTATATGAAAAGAAGTATTGTTTACATCTCATTATTGAGACTACCTACCTTCTGACAATACAGAGGCATCACCAGGTACTTAAACATGAAAAAAGAGTATGAAACCACTGTGAAATCTTTGGGGCTGATGGTGAAATTTGTCTTGTTATGCAGTTTCTCAATGTGCCACAAAATTGTCTTCATTTAAGATGTTCAAACGTCGCAGCACAGCCCCAGTAAGTCCGTCGGTAGCATACAGGACTTGAGAACAGGTGGTCGCTTGTTTGATCCCCACTTAGCCAATTTCTTTCCAAGGATTGGTGATAGTCATTGCGACAAGATTCATTCCTCTCTCACTGCTGATCATTTTTTCAACAATGGTTTTGTGGGAAAGAATATTACACAGAGGATTGGTAAAAGCTACCCCGGGAAAGCATAGGTGAGTGCACTAACAGCCATGATTTAACTGAAATAATGTTGAAATGGCGCTAAATGCCATACAATCAATCAAACGTCACAATAAGTAGGAGTCAGTTGCCTTCAATATGTTTTTTCTGTTTCCAGGGTTCAATATACGACATCATTCACAAATACGGACCATTAAACGAAACTGTGGCAGGTAAAACTACCCGTCAAGTTTTGGAGGGGTTGGCCTACTTACATAAAAATGTTATTGTACATAGAGATATTAAAGGTAAGTGGAGTTAACATTGTTTTATCGAATGAAACTGTTTTCATGCCCCTGCCATTTTTAAAGGGAGGAGGAGTGTCACATAGTGTCCCGGCTGTCCATATGTACATCACACATCAGATACTTTTCTTGTATTGTCCTTTGAAAACATGGAGCGAACAGTATATTGGATCAATATTTTATATATGTGGGTATATAGTCATATGGTATAAGTCAAGTTCAGTTCTTCAATTATAATACGAGTTAGCCCTTTACCTTTCAACAAAATTTTAGACTTGTCCAAATTGAAAGCATTTGCAGACGATAAATTAAAGGTGTCTCAAATGATGGAATTTGTCTTTAAATGGTAGAAAACATTGTTGAAAAAGGAGAAAATGCTGTTTACCAGTAGTTTCTCCTTTTTCAACAATGTTTTCAAAGACATCCTCCTTAGAGTTGCTAAAATCGGGGATTGTGTGGTTAAGAGTTATGGCCCTTTTTCATTTTTATTTTCTGCAAAATGCTGGTAGTTCATTAGTTTTGAAAACATCAGTGTATTGGCGAGGGCAACTATGTCATATTGACACAGTGCTAGTCTTACGAAGGGGAAGAGGCTTTTGAAACATCATGGTAAAGGGAAAGAATGCTGTGAACTCACATTGTCTCTTTTTTCCCAAAAATGTTTTGTACTGTAAACAGAATCATTCAAGGTGTAAATTATTTTAAATATGGACACGTCTAAATTTTTGTCAGCTGGTAAAACCCCAATCATGGTCAAAAGTAAATAATGCAGGTTTTAACATTTTACCACACAATCCACAGGAAAAGGACTTTTGAAAACATTGTGGAGAAAGGAGAAAATGCTGTTGACCAGCATTTTCTCCTTTTCATACAATGTTTTCCAGGCTTGGAAAGAAATATTTCCTTATTTATGCAACATTCAGTTTGTCATCTGTAAATGGTTTCAGTTGAGACAAATCTCTAATTTTGTCATTTGGTAAAGAGTTAAAATGCATTTAAATTTAAATCATACAATTTAAAAGTATGAAAACTGTTACGATGATGACGATCTGTTGTATCAGTGGTCCAAGTATTAGTAGCTTGCAGAAAAATGAATTTTAAAACCATTTAAGAGGTAAACAAAAGACCGAGTGACATGGCAACTTTTAAACTTGTTTTTACAATGTTTTCTACCCTCTCAGAGAATTCTAGTTCGTTTGTACCAACTTCAAGTTTGTCGTCTGCAGATGCTTTTAATTTGGAAGTGCCTGAACTTTGTCATTTTTTGAAAGGGTCAACAACTTTTAGGAAGAATGTTTTTGAAAACAGTTTGGAAAACAGAAAATGTTGGTACGAGACAAAATAACAGTGTAACAGTGAGCTTACTATAGAAAGGTTGTTTGGATACATGGCCCCAGGGCTTTACTGAAATGCATAGATGATTGATATTCCCGTTTTAAAACAGGGATTATGTAATTGCTGTTTCAATAATATCATTTTGCAGAAATGTCAATGGAACACTCCAGGCTCCCCCTACCAGCATGATTTGCCGTCAACACCTGGTTTTTCAAACCCAATTTTATCGAGTGTTCATTACTGTTGTTTACTTATCATACCACCTTGTGTGGTATTATGACATCTTTTTCTTCAAAGCAAATCAATAAAAGAAAGCTTGTTTATTTGTCTTTCAGGTGCTAATATATTAAGAGATAATAACGGTAATGTGAAATTAGCCGACTTTGGTACCAGTAAACGGCTTCAGACCATTTGCTCTGTGTCGGGCCTGAAAACTGTGATAGGTACGCCATACTGGATGGCTCGGGAAGTCATCAATGGCGATAGTTACGGTCGAAAGGCTGATGTCTGGTAAGCACTCTTTGATTATTTCTTGTTTATGTCTTTTTTGCAGTTTTTATTCAATCTTTCAACAACAGGGGCTTTCTTTTTCAGTCCATGGAATTTTTATTTCCATTGTTTTGTCTTAAAATTTTTGTCAGATTAGTTATCGTGTAGTCCATGTTCGGCTGAAAAAATAAGAAAGGACCAGTTGTATTTGTTTGCAAAATCAGACATATGAGCATTTACCTTATTTTAGGTTAACACTTTACCAAACGACAGAACTTTTGACTTGCCCAAATTGGAAACAAAGTTTGAACTTTTTTTTGAATGGCAGAAAATATTGTGGGAATGGGAGCATTTTCTCAGGTAACCAGTATTATGTCCTTTTGCAACAGTGTTTTCAAAAGCTTTCTTAGCATTGTTAAAACTATGATATTTTGGGATTGTGTGGTACTGACTTATATGCTCCTTTATCTTGCCAATGACTTTGGCCCTTGCAATTTGATTATTTTTTCAATGAAATAGTTATTATTGAGTTTTGAAAACAGCATATATAATGGATAAAAAGTAGCATTAACCATAACAAATCTCAAGTTGAAAGCATTATGGAGATGACAAGTCATTATGCCTCAAATGATGAAGTTTGTCTTCAAAAAATTGGAAAATGTTGGCTGAAAAAGGAAAAATGCTTGTTACCAACATTTTCACCTTCTCCCACAATGTTTTCGAGAGCCTTTCTCTTAAAGGTTGTAGAAACTTTTGATTCTTTCAGCTTTCTGGCAATTGTTGCGCAAAGGTGAAAAGCATTGTTCAAAAAAAGGATAGAATGCTGGTTACCAGCATTTTCTCGTTTCCCCACAATGTTTTGAAGAACCTTTCTCTTGAAGCTCGTAGAATCGCAGGATTGTATGGTACTGGGTTTTAGTTACTATGTAACACAATTTGACTTATTGTATGGTTCCTGTATTGTAGGAGTCTTGGCTGTACTGTGGTAGAAATGTTAACCAAAAAACCTCCTTGGGCGGAGTATGAAACCATGGCAGCCATTTACAAAATTGCAACAGAGGACTTTCCAAAATTTGAATTACCTAAAGACACGAAGAAAGATGTGATAGACTTTTTACGATTGACATTTCGACGTGAGCCGCAAGATCGACCGTCGTCAGAGGATCTTCTTTCCCACCCGTTTGTTAATAGGTGATCGACAAAAGGATGTGTTTTAGTGACATAACAAAATAATTCCAGGATATTTAAATGCGGAGAATACACCTGTGATGTTTTCTTCGAAATGTTCTGACGCTTTTTTGTCTTTCAAGTATACTCATAGAGAACTGCTGGCGCCCTCATGTGAAGTCTTCCATATGTAACAAATCTGGGAGCCATGCTCATGTAAAAAGGGGGCTTTATGCATCTACAAAGTATCAACCCATATCAGCCTGCACTGACAATGCAAGCTGACCTGTGTCGAAACTTTGGCTTATAGTAATTTTTCTGCATCACAAAGGACCAGTCTACCTCCAGATCCTGTTAATTGTTAAACTGTGTTAGATTGTATGGATCCATAATTATGTAATGATTTCCTTGGTATTAAGTCCCCTTTTGTTGGAGCTTGGTTAATTTACGTTGTTCAACCCTTTGCCAGACATATAGGATCTGACATGAGCTGGCGTTGAGATAAAATTTTATTAAACGAGTCTAGGGAAAATGTTATTAAGCGAGCCTTTGGCGAGCTTAATAACATTTTTTCTTGACGAGTTTAATAAAAATTTTATCTCATACACCAACGAATGTCAGATTCTTTTTATCACATAACGATATTTCAAAAACCATAGATAAGAAGATGCAAAACCATCTATAGATGCACATGCGGTAATATCCATAAAACCCATTCACTTCTACGAAATACGTATGAATTGATGTCAAAAATGACGTCACATGATAGTGATATTAAACGTGTATGAGATAAGAAAATTCGTAATGGGTATATTACACTGAAAACAAGGGAGGTTATGTGATAAAACAAAATTCTAAGCTCTACTACATTGAAAGTATTTGCAGACAACAAATTTCAGATGGTTCAAATGATTGTATTAGATTGAGTTGAAAATATTGTGGGAAAGAGAGAAAATGCTGGTTACCAGCATTTTCTCCTTTTTCTCACAATATTTTCAAAAGGCTTCTTAAAAACGGTCTTTAAAAGTAGGATTGTGTGGTTAGGGGTTAACTTATACTGTTTTAGATCTTTATAAAACTTTTGTATATGAAATAAAGAGGAAACAGTGGAAAGAAAGCAGGATTTATTTTTCTTTAACTCTATACTTAAGAATCTTGAGATTTTAGGACCTGGAAAAAGAGGCTTTTTGAAAATATTGTGGGAAAAGGAGAAAATGCTGCTAACCAATATTTTCTTGTTTTCCCACAATGCTTTTCTACCCTTCCAAAAACAAATTTCAATTTTTGAGTCACATCTATTTTGTCATCTAAAATTTTTTTCACTTCAGACAAATCTAAAATCGTTCTGCATTCGATAGGGTAGACAACATTGTGGGTGAAAGAAAAATGTGCTGGTTACCAGCATTTTCTCGTTTACCCACATTGTTTTCAAATGCTTTCATTTTCAAGGTTGTTAATGTCTTACATTGACTGGTAAAGGGTTGACTCTTTATCACATGAAAAAGTTTTAGACAAAAACTTTAGACTTGTCCACTTTGAAAGTATTTATAGACCATAAATTGATTCTGTCTCAAATGATACAGTTAATAGTCAAAAAAATAAGTAAAAAAATTGTGGATAAAGGAGAAAATGCTCATATCCAGTGAAGCAAAGCAATTTAATGTTGACTCTTGTAGCTGGGCTGTTTTCGAAGAAAACATCAAGGTATTGCCATAGCGCTGTTGTGCAAAAACTTCGACATTTTAATAATATCTCTGTCAGTACTGTAGACACTTACTTGAAACTCGGTCTAGTTGTTGGCTAGCAAAAGGGAAACCCATACAATAAGGGCAAGTAACCATCAAGAAGTGTTTATTACACAGTTATGCCCCTTTTTCAGCTTAAAATTTTTACTAAAAATCAGGCAACTGCAGCAGCGTGTTTGCGTCCACATGCAGTGCTCTTGTTAATTTCTACTTATTAAACTTTGTAATTTTACTTCTTGAAGACCAACAGATGGTAGCTCAGTCTGTAGGGTGCAGGACTTGAGAACAGGGAGTTGCTGATTTGATCCCCGGCTAGGCCAATTTCTTTCTGAGGATTGATGACAGTTATGGGTTGGGATTCATTCCTCTCTCACGGCTGACCATTGTTTCGATGATAGATATATGGGAAAGCAGCCAGTGGCTTTGAAAGAATATAGTGCGGAATGTACTGGTAAAAGAAACTCCAGGATAGCATGGATAGGTGCGCTGGCTGCCATGGTGTGACTGAAATAATGTTAAAAATGACGTTAAACACCATACAATCAATTGATGTACCTGAACAAAATCTATGTAGATAGGTGGGATTGCTAAATGATGCAGGGGTTGATATTTCCTACACTTACCCAACAATACAGCAGATTTCATTGGTCTTAATTTGCTGAAATACACTCTAAAAGTACTAAAATAACCAATGAAAATAATTGTTCTTTCAAATGATACTGTTTAATTGAAATTTACTGGTAACTATGTGAGGCATACAGCGTTTCAAAAAGTCCATGTTTTTGTGTCTTTGGCGCAGAAAATGAAAGGCTGACGCAACAAAATTAATACATTGCATCTTCCTTGACGCAACATAAAACAGAACTAAGAAGTAACCTAAAAGATTGATATATCTTACACACTCATCAAGTATAAAACTGCAGAATCCTATCAAATCCACTTTTTATCACTGAATTATTTGCCTCCAGTTTACACTGTATTTGTCTTAAATGCGATATTCTGTGTGACATCATCTTGCCTTTATTGCTGTTTGAAATCTGTTCTTTAAACTTTTACTGCGTTTTAGACCCTCCTTGGTCACTTAGCGACTCATCTGAGTAGTTGGGATGACATTTTCTAAGAGGTCATTTCTTTTAACTTCTACCATTAATACCACACTGTCATATAAAACCTTTAGCATTATGAGACATCTACAAAGGAGAACAAAATGTGAAAAAAAATTAAAAGGTTACAGACCATGGCCTTTAAAATTACTGAATGACACCCCCCCCCCCCCCCCCCCCCCGCCAAAATTCCCAACCAGGAGTCCCAGATGACCAAAATTTATGAGCTAGCAGAAATACAAGGCACATAAAGGGAAGCTTAAAGCGTCAATGATAGGTGCATTGCACTATTTTCTCCTTTTCACACAAAAAACTGTCTTTCTCAGGGTTGTTCAGACTGATGATTGTTTTTAGACTCTATAACTAAAGATAAAATTTCGGACAACCAAATTAAAAGCATTTCCAGACAACAAATGAAATGGTAAACAGCATTTTCTCCTTTTCCCACAATGCTTTCCCTTCTTGCTTAGGTCTTTAAAAGTCAGAATTGTATGGTAAAAGGGTTAACTGTTTACTATGGGAATTACATTGTGGAAAAAGGAGCTGTTACATGTTACATGCAATTTCACCTTTTTCTGGATTTGATGCCCCCTGACTGAATTTTGACATTCTTGTGAAATATGGATACTGAATTTAACTAATGGTGTGACTCTTTACCCAGCAATTGTGTCTTTCAACGACACTGAGGAAGAAGGCTTTTTGAAAATATTGTGGGAAAAGAAGAAAATGCTGTATACCAGCAATGTTTCCTTTTCCCAGATTGTTTTCAAAAGACATCTGAAAGAGACGGCTGTTGAAGACATTGCATGAAAAAAAGAAAACGCTGGTAACCAGCATTTTGTCCTTTTCCCACAATGTTTTCTGTTCTGTCAAAGACAGAAATCATCAATTGAGCTACATTTAATTTGTCATCTGCAAATGCTTTGAATTTGGCCCGGTCCAATATTTTGTCATTTGGTAAAGAATTAAATATAGTTGAAATGCTTGAATTTGTCTTACAAAGCAATGTGGGAAAAGAGACATTACAGGTAACAAGCATTTTCCTCTTTCCTACTTTGTTTTCAAGGCCATATTTCTTGGGGTCATTATTATCCTTTAACCAAACAGTCCTGAGTTTTAACTACACTGAGAAGATAGATTTTGAAAACATCATGGTAGCCAGCATTTTCTTCTTTTTCCACAATGCTTGCTAACCTTTAACTCTTTACCAAACGACAAAATTATAGACTGGTCCAAATTGAAAGCATTTGCAGACGACAAAATAAATGTGACTGAAAAATTGAAATTTGGTTTGGGAAGGGTAGAAAACGTGGGAAAAAGAGAAAATGCTGGTTACCAGCATTTTCTCCTTTTCCCACAATGTTTTCAAAACGCTTCTTTCTCAGGGTCGTTAAAACTCAGGATTGTGTGGTAAAGAGTTAAAGGACAAACTTTATCTTTTATCTAATTTGTCGTCTGCAGATGCTTTGAATTTGGTCCAGTCTAAAATGTTATTGTTTGTTAAAGGCTTAAAGATGAAAAAAACTGTACTGCTGGATGTCATGTTTTATTATAAAAATGTCAAGAGTGTGTAGTATTGTCCGAGTTGTTTTTTTTTTTTAAAAACCTAAGTGCCTTTAATGAAATCTAAATCAGGGATATATTCTTCTCTTTTTTCTCTTCATTTCATATAGAGAGATTCATACAGTTGAGGATAATAGATGAGTGTTTTTGAATACAATTTATTAAAGCAAGTTGATTAAAATTATATGATCTGCAACACGCAAAAATGGGCATTCGGACATTAGCGCAAAGTGTCATCCTCGATCAGCCTGTGCAGTCTGTGCAGGCTGCTCCAAGACGACACTTTCCGTTCTAATGCAATTTTCTCTTTCGCGCATGTCCACTGTAGTACAAAATCGAATGTAGTCGTAAAGTGTCATCTCAGATCAGTCTGTGCAGACTGCCCAGGCTGATCCACAACGACACTTTGCGCAAATGTCCAAATGCCTCGTTTTGCATGTTGCAGGCCATATAGTGCTACCCTTGGAGAGCAATATTTACATTTAAAGTCAATCTGTTTGATAAAAAGAGATGTGAGATTCTATTTAAATTACTTTAACACAGAATATTATGTTGTATGTTGTAACATTGCAGGTGCTTGTGTTTACTTTAACTCTTTACCAAACAATCCCGACTTTTAACGACACTGAGAAAGGAGCCTTTTGAAAACATTGTGGGAAAAGGAGAAAATGCTGGTAACCAGCATTTTCTCCTTTTCCCACAATGTTTTCTATCCTATCTAAGAAAAAATGACCCATTTGAGCCACACTGAAATTGTCGTCTGCAAATGCTCTCAATTTAGAAAATGCTAAAATTTTGTTGTCTGGTAAAGGGTTAAACAGCATGAGAAATTGTGATATGGTACAAGACAAAAGGTCAAGCAGAAGTCCAAATTTTCTTATGCAGTGAGAAGCAAATGTAACCACCAGGGAAGTTACTGCAACATAATATTCCTTCTATTATATACTTGCAAGTTTCAACAACAAAATATTGCAATTATGACAGTTTTATTAAAAAACTGTAAACAGAATAACACAAATACTGGTTTAGTGGGTGGTAACTTCATTTTTATGAATGGCAGATGAATATTATAGTGTAAGACTTTGACCAATTAAATCACAAATATATGTGTATGTATTCCATGTGTGGGTAACGTCATCATACCATATTTTCTGACAATAGTGTAAAATGATGTCACCAAATGCTTTTCTCAACCATGTGTAAGAAAAAGAAATTTTTAATGGCTATGTTACACTGTAAACATAAAATTAATAGTTGTTTGGTAAATAGGAATTCTGGATCAAATGGAAGTTTCCTCTCTTTTATTGGTACTAACAATCTATTCTATTCTGTTTGATAGTGTGCAATGTTTAATAAATACAAATTACTTTATGCCGAGAACTTTCGTCATGTGAATTGAAATTAATCATACCTGTTTTGTGCTAAAATGAATTACTATGAGAACTAACTGTTCACAAAGTGTGTTCACTGGGAAAGGTAAAGTTTTCCTTGACCAAGTGTTCTTTATGCAAAACTACCAGTTGTGCTTGTATTTTTGTATTGGTGTGGTTTTCGGAAATTTGAACGAAGGAATGAAGAAAATTATACCATTCTGTAACCATTCTACACACAATCCTCACTTTTAACAACCGCTGAGGAAGAAGGGTTTTGAAAACATTGTGGGAAAAGGAGAAAATGCTGGTAGCATTTTCTCCTTTTCCCACAATGTTTTCTACTCTTCACAAAAGAAGGTTTTTTTAATTTATTTTATGTTCTAATTAAATCTGGTATGTTGTTTGGTAAAGGGTTAACACTGTAAGTTAAAATTTAAGACTGGTTAAAATATGAAAGGATTTGCCATTTGCAGATAACAAAAATTGAAATGTGGCTCCAATGAAGAGATTTTTTATGTATTGGGTAGGAAGCATTGTGGGAAAATGAGAAAATGTTTTTCAAAAGCTTTTTACAGCAGGATTGTTCAAACAAAAAATAGTTTGATAATGGGTCAATCCTGTATTCTAGCATGGAATGTGAATTCGGCTCCATAAACACAGTGCAACAAAAACGTGGTAAAATCAATGTCATTCTATAAAAAGTGATGTCATTCTGTGTAAAGGAAGTTGCTCATGGCTGTTCCACGTCTCCACGTCTCTGATATAATGAAAGTTACTTGATGTAAACAAATTGTTGCTACTCAACCAAGGAGGAAGGAAGAAACTCAAGGATTTACAGATAATTACTGTTTTTGATAAAAATTGACAATGTGGATGATGATTTTATACTCACATAAATTTGAAAAAAAACACTTTGGCAAAAAGAGATATATCGCTCATTATTTGCAATTTCTCATTTTGTTACAATATTTTCAAAAATTATGTAATGCAAGACCAAACAAGAAATATCTTTAAAAAGATGACGTAAATTTGCCAGCAACTAGGAAGGAGCCCTTAGAATAAACATGTCTACATTTTTAGCCAATCATAAATTTATGTTTATTCATTTGTTATCAGTACCAAAAAGTAAGTCAAAGGCCAACACGTTCAGCTACACCGAAAACAGAAATATATGTAGTAGGTAATGTTTGAAAAGTCTTCCTATGTTCAAGACAGGGCATCAGTTGTACGAGTTATTTTATTGAATGGTCAAAACTATTAAAGAGCCATTCCCTGGGAGAAGGGGGCTTAATGCATCTGCAAAAAGTTTCAACCCATGTCAGCCTGTGCAGAATGCACAGGCTGACATGGGTTGAAACTTTTTGCTATCTAAATTTTTTTGTATGTCCAAGGACCATTTTACCTCCAGATCCAGTTGATTGTAATAAAAAATGGATTTTATCGATCCATAATTATACGATGTATGGTATAATGCATAACTCCATTTATACAAATTAGTCATGCTCTGGAAAAGGTGGGCTTAATGCAGCCCCGAGATGCATTATACCAAGCAAGACATCATATAATCATTGATATATAAAATCCATTTTGTCCAACAGCCAACTAGAATCAGAGGTATTATGATCCATGGACATGCAGAAAATTCAAAATTTGAAAAATGTTTTGACCCATGTCAGCCTGTACAGATTGCACAGGCTGACATTGGTCGATACAGTTTGCAGGTGCATTAAGCCCCCTTTTTCCAGATCATGGCTGATTTGTGTAAATGGAGTTATGATAAGTTAAGTTTTTTACATGCTTTGAAAATATGCTTTTTGTAAGTTTGTTTATGGATGTATGTTGTTTGTTTATATAGAGAATTATATAAGACGATCAAAATTTATTGATGTGGAACTGCTGTGTGTTCCTTTTGTTCAGTGAACGATGGTGCTCACCAAAATAACTTGACCTGTTTTGAAATGTGCTCTTCCTAGATATATGCAAAATTTTCGAGTTCTAAACCTACTTGGTCGTGGGCAAGATTTAATTGTGTGCAGTTATAAATTGAATCCGCCGATAAATCTGAGCCATGCGCTGTGAAAAGCGAGTTTCATGCGTCTGCAAAAAGTATCGGCTCATGTCAGCCTGTGCAAACTGGGCAGGCTGACATGGGGTGAAATTTTTGCTTTTGGTCAATTTTCTGCATGGCAAAGGACCATTCTGTGTCCAGACTCAATTGATTATCAGATAAAATGGATTTTTTGGATCCACATCTATAATAGCTTTATATCAAGAGGTTGCTGCAAAACTGTTGTAATTGCTTGTGAAATGAAGTACAGCAGTTTTGCATTAGCCCATCAATTTATTTGTTTTGTTCCCTTTTTAACCCTTTATCACACAATCCTGTCTTTTCACGACCCTGAGAAAAACAGCTTTGGAAAAATATTGTGGGAAGAGGAGAAAATGCTGGTAACTAGCATTTTCTCCTTTTCCCACAATGTTTTCAATCCATCCCAGAACAAATTTCAATTTTTGAGTGATATTTATTTTATTTTCTGCGAATGTTTTCGATTTGGACAAGTCCAAAGTGTTGTCATTTGGTAAAGGGTGAAACCTTTACCATATTACAAAATTTTTGATGGGCCCAAGTTGAAAGCATTTACAAATGACAACCTAGATATGATCCAACTGATTGGAATTTTGTCTATGAAAGGACAGAAAACAATGTGGTAAAAGGAGAAAATGCTGGTAACCAGCATTTTCTCCTTTTACCACAATATTTTCAAGATTCTTTTCTGTAATGGTTGTTATTTAAAACTCGAGATTGTGTGGTAAAGAGTAAAAATTACATGTACTCCCTTTTCATGTTGATCTATGACTGTTAAGGCAGTCCAGTAAAAAGTGATATTCATCTTTTGTTGAACAATTGGAATATTTAATATAATGTCAATAACCATGTGGATGACAGAAAAAAATATTAAACATTAAATTCAAATTCTGTTGGGATTTTCACTTAGTCATTTTGTCATATAATTCAATGACTTCAAACGCCCATAGTCCGGCTGGATAAGCGTATCAGACTAGTGTGTTAGTGGCTTGGAGAGAGTTGTGTCAGTACTGGTGTGAGAAAGCCAGGAAGCACGTGTAGTTGCACTTTCCGTCATAATATGATATAAGCTGTTAAAACGGCGCTAAACTAAAATAAAAACAAATGAAGCGAGCATAACTCTGACTACTTTTAGAAAACAGTCGGGGAAAAAAGGGACGATTGCTTTTTATATCACCTGAGCAATAAATGCTGATGGTTAGCTTTTGTGATTGTGCTGTGTTCTCTGTCGTGTGTTGTCAACTTTTTTAGTCCGATACTCATGAAAGTTGGTCAATGGTAGTTATGAAAGTATCTCGGACCAGTTTTGAAACGGGTCACATTGGTTCAAAAATAGATCATTCAGTCGAATCTTAGAAAAACCTTTTGTACACTTTAGAGACGTTAGGTAGACCTATACTCATAAAAGTTGGTCTGAATGTTTGTCTTAATGATATCTCAGATGAGTTTGAAAATGGGTTAAGTAGGGCAAAAATTAGGTCGCTGGGTCGAATCTTAAAAAATATGTTTTGTCCCTTCTAGAGACCTCATTTTCAGTCCAATACTCATGAAAGTTGGTCAGACTGTTTGTCTTGATAATATCTCGGACGAGTTCGAAAGTAGGTCACGGTGTCAAATCATGAAAAAAAATGTGTATGCTCTAAAGGCAACATTTTCAATCTGATACTCATAAAAATTGGTTGGAATGTTGGTCTTGGTGATATCTTAGACATGTTTGAAAATGGGTCACGTCGGGTCAAAAAATAGGTCACCAGGTCTAATCTGTGAAAAAGTGTGTGTACAGTCTAGAGGCCACATTTTCAGCGCAGTACTCATGAAAGTTTGTCAGAATATTTGTCTTGAAGATATATCGGATGAAGTAAAAAAATGGGTCACATGAGATTAAGAAATAGGTCACGTGGAGAAATTTGTTACATACCTTGTTTATTCTCAAAAGCCCACATTTTCCGTCCAATACTCCTGGAAGTTGGTCAGAGTGTTTGTCTTCATGATATTTAGGACGAGTTTGAAAAAGGGTCATGTTGAGAGAAGAAATAGGTCACTTGGACAAATCTAGTGAAACCTTGTAAACACTCTAGAGGCCACATTTTCAGTGTGATAGTCATCAAACCATGTTAAATGTTTGTCTTAATGATGTCTCAGCCAACCGTGAAAGAGGGTCACGTCAGGTCAAAAAATAGGTCACAAGGTCAAGTCTTTGAAAACCTTCCCAGATATTACTTAGACAAACATTCTGACGATTCAGATGATTCAGTCACTTGTTAGACACAATGGATTTTTATAGATCTATAATTGTGTGAAGCCTTGCTTGGAACAATGCATCACGAAGATGCGTCAACTCCCACTTCGCTCTGTCAGACTGCCGCTTAGGCCTATTTATTTTCACGCTGTAAGACTGAAATGCAATAGAAAACGTTTCTGTCGTCGCCACGATACCATGCGCCATTCTTATACACTAGCAAGATATGCGACAGTATTTCTGTGGTATCCGGTTAAAACCAAGCCTAGTACCGGTAAAACCCAGGATATACATGAATACATATGCTGTCGCCATGATACGACTGAAATGATGTTGAAAACGCCGTAAAACACCAATCGATAAATCATTTCACGGTGATAAATCAACTATCCATGTCTTCTAAGATCTACGTTTCGCCACATACATGTGTGTTAATGGCTTTAAAGTTACAGCAGGGATCGAACCAAAGTTTTCTAAGTACAAAGCCAACGCAATAACCGCCTACACAAGAAGGACCTCTTTTATTAAGGATGGAAGATGCAACGAAATTTTAAAACAAATGCATAAAAGCTGAAGAGATAAACTAACAGAAAAGTCATTTTTATCATAAAAATCAATGTTTTCTCTCTCCGGGCGTCCACAGTAACTATTCCTTGACGGCCAATGATTGTCTTTGTGCTCTGTTAGAACCACTTTTGTAAGAAAACGGCTTTTTGTAATAAAATTTTCAACAGTGCTCTCCTACAGCTGGGGCTTTAATCGGCTCTTGAAAGATAAACCACATGGCATAAAAGTAAAACCGATGAAACAAAAACATGACATGTCACTGAGAAGTGACTGATGCCCCTAAAAATAGTAACCTTTTCCTGTGAGTTGTGCAAATGAACAATGACTACAGATATGACTCAAAGCTTGCCCATGACAATCGTCTCGATATGGTCATGATTTCGTGCAAAGTTATTTTGAAATTGAGTTATAGGGCAGAAATGGACGGATGGACTAAACAAAAACTATATGCCCCCGAAAACAAATTTTGGGGTCATACAAAATAATAATAATAATAATGATAATAATAATAGTAATAATAATAATAATAATTGAGCGGCGCTATGGAAAAAGGGGGTTTAATGCATCCCCGTTATGCATTAGGCCTATAACCAAGCAGGTCATCATATAACTATTGGTCCATAAAATCCATTTAGTCTAAATACCTACCTAATCTGGGAGTATGTTGCTCCTTGAACATGCAGAAAATTTACAAAGAGCAAAAACTATCGACTCATGTCAGCCGGCGCAATCCGCGCAGGCTGACATGATTGGAAACTTTTTGCAGACCCCCTTTTCACAAAGCATAGTCCACAAATGGATACAACAAAACAAAAAAATATATGATTATCTTGGCAATTCTACTATTTCTTTGATTTGGCGCTTAAACGTTTTGACTGTTTATCACTTTTTCCTTTCTCAGGGCGCTCTCGGCTGCTTTGTCTCGATGGATTGTCTTTGGTGTTCTCCTGGAGCGGGGCTTTTTCTCGCCGTCGAGTGTTCGACTTGGCTCGTCTATGGTCGGAATGTTCGTTACCCTTGACGGCTAAACGGGCTTGGAAATAGAAATAACAAAGATCTGTTTAAAACAAATCTTCATCTTGAAACGACTTTTCCATGTTTTCGATGCCTTACAATAATGAAGTACTACTTTATTAATTGTACGGTCAGGTGGCAGGAGACTTGGAAACTTGTTCACGGCTGTGGCAAATCATGTCGCCCCGAGCCAAAGGCGAGGTGGCGACATGATTCGCCGCAGCCATGAACAAGTTTCCAAGTCCCCGGCCACCTGACAGTGCAACGAATTTATTATAGGATCTATTGCAATGTTTTAGCGAAATTTCCTCGATTATATACTCACGAATTGAGTACGTTGACGACATAGAATTTCCCTTCAGAGTGCCCCAATTCAATGAAAACTGACGTCACTGAGAAATGACGTCACTAAAACCTTGGTAAAACGCGCAGTTTGGTGAATGAACTTGGTGATGTTAGTGCGATAGAAATTCGTCTTTTTTTTTAAATTTAAACATGGATTTAAACAACTTCAAGGTAAGTAATTATGCATTTTAATGATTTGTTGTCAAAAAGTAAAAGACCATTAGTTACCGCAAACGACAATTTGTTTATTCTTTTAACGTTACAATGAATAAGTTTCAACACTTCACAGTTTGCTTACCTGACGAAGGGATGGCTCGTTTTAACCCCGTGTATTTGTTTTAGAATGACAACAAACGATAATTTTGAACCACATTCATTTATTTTCAAAAATAATACTTTCCGCTTTAATGAAAACCATCAAAGGAACTTATACGTGCAGGCTACTCATTATGTTTATCTTGTGGGCGGCTCGTGTCGGTCGACGCCGCCATTTTGGGTGTTGTGTTGAAAGTCTAGTCGGGGCCTTCAAAAGGGAAACTACTTTTACGTGGATTTTGCCAGTGTGCATGACTTGTATGTAAGGGCCATATTATCCCATCAGATTGCGAGAAATTTCTTTGCAGTGTAATAATATATGATGTACGTCGTATAAATAGGGGTCCTGCGTGGCTCAGTGGTAAGGTGTGGGACTCGTAACCTCGAGGCCCCGGATTCGAGCCGCGCTGGATCCACTGGGTTTTCGTTGGAGTGTCCTTGGGCAAGACACTTCAGAGCCCTAGCCTAGTTTTGGGAAAACCCAGGAAAACATGAATATATGAGGTGCTGCCGTTACATGACTGAAATAATGTTGAAAGCGGCGTAAAACACCATACAATCTTTACAGTCAGTCTTTACATCGTATACATTTTTGGTAACGGTTTTTCAAGCTCTATTGTGCTGTGGTTATTTCTCAAAATCAGACATTTTTTATGACCAAAACAGGCGCTTTTGATTTGGTTTGTATGGTGTTTATTGTCGTTTTCAACATTATTTCAGTTATATCGCGGCGGCTAGTGCACCTTTTCATGCATTCCTGGAGATTCTTTTACCAGTACTGTGCACAATATTCTTTCTAAGCCACTAGCTGCTTTCCCACATAACCGTCGTGGAAACAATGATCAGCGATGAAAGAGGAATGTTCCTGTCGCTATGGCTTTCATCAATCCTGGGAGGGAAATTAGTGGAGCTAGAGAATCGAACCAGCGAGCCCCTGCTTTTAGGCCCTTTACGCTACCGACTGCGCTTACGGGTTCGGCCGAAATAGGCCCTAAAAATGGCCATAATTGCAAAGGTATTGTAGTTATAAAACTGTTTATTTTTCCCCTTTTTTTCAAGTTTTTTTGTTTTTGTTTTTTAAAAAGTACTTTTTCACTCGCTACTTTGTTATTCAAAAGACATCGTTCTGTCTTCCTACAGTTGACTTCTTTTATCCCTTCACAACACAATCTCGAGTTTTAACAACCTTGAGAAAGACGGATTTTGAAATCATCGTGGGATAAGTAGAAGAGAACCAGCATTATCGCCTTTTCCCGCAATGTTTTTGTACCCTTTAACCCTTCTTTTCACACAAGAAAAATGTAGACTTGTCCAAATTTAAAGCAGTTACAGACGGCAATTTAAATGCATCTCAAATGAGGAAATTTGTCTTTGACAGGGTAGAAAACATTTTGGGAAAAGGAGAAAATGCTGGTTACCAGCATTTTTTCCTTTTCCCACAATGATTTCAAAAGGCCTACTACAGGGTCGTTAAAAGTCGGGATTGTGTGGTAAAGTGTTAAAATACATAGGTCATCATTTAAGCCAAGATTACTTTCACGTCTGTTTTCTAGTATAGAGTTACCTGGTAAATGACTATTGACAAGCAGTAAAGTGATCGATCATAACGACTTTGTAGATAAAGCCAAAATGGCGAACACTAATACCTTATCGACCTAAATAACAGTCTCCTTTGGGATCGATGGAAAATGATTTCTGGTTCTGGTATTATATATTCCACCCATTCCAATTAATGGAAAAAATCTTTAGCAACAAGGATTGAGTCCCGTTTAAAACTCTTTGTCATTTAGGCTTGTATCTTTGTCAGAGATTTGAGAATGTACTTGTCTGTCTGTCTGTCTGTCTGTCTGTCTGTCTCTCTCTTCACCTTTTCAACCATTTTCCCCATTCCAATACAAATACGATTTGGAGGCGTTGCTAGAAATGTACATGAAGTGAGTGTACAGACAGACATGTGTTTGTATAGGAGACGTTCCCTTTGTTTGAAAGAGACGTTAAAAATAGACTCGATCACAGAAATTATTCATTTAAAATGGCGACCCCTAACTTTGGGTGTATAGGATTAGTTCCTATTTTCTGAAGCAAGACGCGAGAGTTAGATAGACAGACAGAGAAGGGAGTGGTATAGTTGTCATCCACACATTACTCACTCAATACGACGTCCTCTCCTTTTAACGGTAGCATAGGATACGTTCCCAATGTCTAAAAGACAACCAGACAGACAGACGGACAACCAGGCAGATACAATGATAGAAAGACGGACAACCAGGCAGATACAATGATAGACAGACGGACAAGAGAAGAGGAGAGAGGAGAGTGAGATACAATGTTCACTCACACAGGAATTCCTCACTCAGTATGGCGTCCCCTCCTTGTAACATTGGTGTATAGGATACATTCCCACTTTCTGACTGTCGTCCTGATGAAAGAAAATTGTAAACTTTGTATTCTGCGGTCACTTCCAACAAATTTTATCCTATGGGTATGAGCATGAGAGAGAGAGAGAGAGAGAGAGAGAGAGAGAGAGAGACGGGAATGGGGGAAAATCTAATAGACTTGTGTAATTAATGCCATATATACACAACACCTTCTGCCAGAGAACGGCTCATATAGATTTTGGGATAGCAACATTATATTGTGGACTACTGGCATATCATGTGATAATTGCAAGCAATAGTTGCGCTCTACTTTTCACAAAATCAATTTTCCCGCTCGTCCAAGAACGCATTTGGGAAACAATGTTGTATGGTGGACTTGATCACGTGACAATTAAAAAACGTTATTTACATTCTACAATCACGTGACATTACAAGCTTACTTACGCGGTACTACCACTCGACAATTTCAAACTTACTTACGCCCTACTTTCACGCGATAATTACAAGCTTACTTACGCTCTAATATCACGTGACAATTACAAGCTTACTTACGCTCTACTACCACATTACTTACGCTCTACTTTTAACAAAACCAGTTTTTCCCGCTCGTCCAAGAACTCATTTGCATATCTGTGTTGAAAGCCCGGATCTCGCAGATTCTTGATGTTGCCCGATTCATCTGACAGGTCTATTTCCGCTGTAAAGTGAATTTTAAACGATGATTTTTTTTATCGTCCATTTTACACTTTACTTAAAAAAAAAAAAAATCGCTTTTTCTAGCGTCCCTGTATCATTGACTATTCTTTCAAAGTATTTTAGGAAAGCGAGCACGGGTGCCTGTAACAAGTGTAGCATGCAACGGCTTGTTCACCCATCCAGGCACTAACTATAACCACGTTGCTTAGCTTGCACGGAGAGAGCTGCACCAAACCGCATCGCTGTAAAGCTAGCTCAACAGCAAGGCAGGTTTGAAGTGCTTATATATCTAACCTCTCTCCGTGACACAAGCAATTGTCCGTTATCCCATAATGTTTGCAATATCATTCAAAAGTCAAGTCTTTAATTCTTTAACCCTTTACCAAACAATCTCGAGATATAAGAACCTTAAAGGACAAGGCTTTTGCTAACATTGTGGGAAAAGGCGAAAATGCTGGTTACCAGCATTTTCTCCTTTTCTCACAATGTTTTCTATCTTATCAAAGACATAAATTTATTTCAGCTACATTCAGTTTGTTGTCTGCAAATGCTTTGAATTCGGAAATCAGTCTGAAATTTTGTCGTGTGGAAAAGAGTTAAAATGCCCCTTTAACCAGTATTTAAGTCATATCAAGGCAAAAGCTCGCTTTTGCATATCTTTCCTATGTTCAACCAGTTCTAGGATTGGGCTTTGCAGTGCCTTGCTCAAGGATATTCCATCTTGTCTTGCGTCACCGGAGAGAATCTATAGCGTTACAGATCAAACTTCTAAAATTAGTTTTTAATTGAACAGGTGCACTAGACGCCGTAATATTACTTATAACGATATCATTGGCATGAAACAGTTATCTTTTTAAGGGATATTTCAGTTACGTTGCGATGGCCAGTGCATCTATCCATACTCTCCTGGATTTTTTTTATCTGTACTTTCCACAATATTCTTCCCAAGCTAATGGTTGCTTTCCAACATAACATCATCGAATTAATGATCAGCTGCGAGAGAGGAAAGAATGCTGTCGCAATAACTATCATTAATTTTTGGAAAGAAATTAGCCGAGCTTGGGATTCGAACCAGTGAACTCTTGTTCTCAAGTTCTGTAGCTACTGACTAAAGGGGCTAGGCTTGGTTTATAAGAAGACGCGTACTATAAAGAGGATATTTGTTTATTTCGGTGAAAGCGCCACTCGTGAAAATATTACCGATGATGTTCAGTCGATGAAATAAATTTTGATCTTTAACTGAATAAAAAAACAAATGTTCTATTTATTTCATGCTTCTAACCCCTTTTAGTTGGGATTTTTTATCAAAATCCAGCATAGCTGTTTTCGGTAATCCCCTGTGGCGTACCCCCTCCACATAGCAATGTATTACATTATTACGTAAAGCGTGAGAAATGTAGGGCAAATTCGCGTGAATTACGTCGTATTTCCTTCTTGTTGAATGGCATGCTCTATTTACCTAGGTAACTAGTGCGTGGGAAACCCTGTTCCCGCCTTCAATTGAAGAGTTAGAAAATGAAACCGGTATTTTTCACTGGTCGTAACCATAAAATATCAAACCATATTTCACCATTATTTCTCGATAAACTACCCAAAAGCATGAAATAAAGCTACTTACTCTCTCTGTCACATCTACATTTGTACCGTATATTCTTCAATAAGATAAACGTCTTGCAATTCGGGTTGAAAATGGCCTGCTCACTCTCTGAAACAAGATCAAAATGGCCAAATTAAACCCTAGAATGCTCTGAAATGGTTTAATGTACGTTTGCAGATATTTGTGGTAATTTCTTGCTAAAGGGGTCATTGCTTGTAAAAAGTAACGGCTCTCGTCGCCTCAATACTTTTGTATGCACTGAAAAAAGAGGCCTTGATTAATGCTGACGTATCACATATTCCAACGATGCGTTTTTAACCCTTTACCAGACAATCCCGAGTCTTAAGGACAATGAGGAAGAATCCTTTCAAAAACATTGTTGGAAAAGGAGAAAATGCTGGTTACCAGCATTTTCTCCCTTTCCCATAATGTTTTCTAATCTCTGATGGACAATGTTCATGCTTTGAATAATATCTGATCTGTTGTATGCAAATGTTTTCAATTTAGACAAGTCTAAATTTTTTGTCGTGGTACAGAGTTGAAGGCGTCCGTTCTATGTGAACCTTGGAACAGTTTATTATACAGTGTGTCTCAGAAGTCACCTACCATCCTCACGGGTAGGAAACTTCATATTCAGAGCCAATGGCTCCGACGAGAAAATGTTCTGTTGGTCTTCCGTTTCTGAAGATGTCGGCTGAAAAACAACCAAAAAACAGGTAAGCTTGTCATTATTTGTAATCATGTGTTCTTATATCTTTGAAAGTCCAAAAAAGGAGAATGTCATGCAATGCTCTGGTCTTTCAACGTGTTTTCTACACTACGGAAAGTTGTAACAAGTGTACGATGTTGTCTGAATCATTTGTGGCGTGGGTTGACCTTAGCTAAAATAATACGTCACGGACCTAAATTCAGTCTATTATTGCCATATAATTGGCAATTAAAAGAGTCTTGCTGTCCCAAAAGCGTGAATTAATGTCTTGAAATGTTACATTCATTGCTGGTAAAGAATTGAAAAGAAATGGTATAAAAATGATGAAAATAAAGAAGGGCTCCGATTATGTGGGCTGGCTCTGAATTTGTAAGTCGGCACCGATTAATGAGGGCTTCATTTCAAAACTTTAGTTTTTTGTAAAAAATTCTTTAGGAAGTAGGCTTTGTTTTTCCGTTAACACCTTTCAGTTCAAAATATAGCATTATTGTTGGATGGAACATGACTGAGTTTATGAACATACAAAGGACTGGTATTGTCACGATTGAAAAAATGCTGTCGAACATGAGTCTATCTAAATTTTGAAAATACTTTAGTAGATTTTGATTAACAGAATGGTCTATACATGTATATAGTATTTGTCATGCTTTCGTCGTAAGTGCAGCCCACACGTAAGCAAAAATAATGAAAAAATATTTGGCATCTTTGGAAGGCTCTTTGGTCTTAAAACAGTCATTAAAAAGCTAGATGGAAAATGTACCGACCGTAGCAGAGATGATGAATAAAAAAAAAACTTTTACAAAACGTGAGAAATACAATTGATCTATTCGCAATACACGCCTCAGGGTATATGTGTGAACACTCTTAACTCTTTTTAATACTTAACACTACACAACAGTATGTCAGGTGGGTGGGGTATATACAAGTCTTTAACAACGAAAAAGAATCTATTTCACAAGCACGTCAAGACCAAAAATGTTCACAGATCCCTGATTCTGATAGTGCTTACTCAGATCTTTCAATGTTCAATTAACCAGATGCATATTAGACCAGAAAATGTCACATATCAGTTATCTTTAAGCCGATGATAAACAAATATTCATCCAAACAAACAAACGATCACGTTTTGTACAGTCTAGTATTGATCTATACTGGCTGCAGAACCAACTTAAGTTGTAACAGGCACTTTAAGGGTTCATAATGAATAGCTTTGAGTTATTTATTTTCATTTTTCAGTCCTAGATATTTGTATGAATGTTCTAAACATTGTCGTTTGCACTTGTTTCAGAAATCTCACACCGACCCCTCCCCATTTCTAATGTAATCATTAGAAATCATTCACTTTACGCCGTAATTAGATTGAGATTGCAGCTCCAATATCATGATTTACTGATGGTGTATGCAATTAGCTGTTTTGGGTCATTATTTAGGATAAAAAGGCTTAGAAAATAACTAATGACATATTCTGCATTGAAAGATCTGAGAGAGTACAATCAAAATCAGGGATCTATGAACATTTTTGGTCTTGGCGTGCTTGTGAAATTGAATTTTTTTTTTTGTTAAAGACTGGTATATACCCCACCAAACCGGCATACTGTTGTACTGTTGGCATACTGTGTCGTGTTAGGTGTTCAGAAGAGTTGAGAGTGGTCACACATATACCCTGAGGCGTGTAATGCGAATAGGTCAATTGTATTTCTCACGCTTTGTAAAAGTTTTTTTCTATTCATCATCTCTGCTACGGTCGGTACATTTTCCATCTAGCTTTTTAATGACTGTTTCAAGACCAGATAGTCTTCCGAAGATGCCAAATATTTTTTTCTTTTTTTTTTTTGCTTACACGTGGGCTGCACTTACGACGAAAGCATGACAAATGCTATATACATGTATAGACCATTCTGTTAATCAAAAGCTACATAAAAGTATTTTCAAAATTTAGATAGACTAATGTTCGACAGCATTTTTCAATCGTGACAATACCAGTCCTTTGTATGTTCATAAATTCGGTCATGTTCCATCCAACAAAAGTAATACATTTTGGACTAAAAGGTATTAACGGAAAAACAAAGCCTACTTCCTAAGTAAATTTTTACAAAAAACTAAATTTCTGAAAGGAAGCCCTCATTAATCGGTGCCGACTTACAAATTCAGAGCCAGCCCACATAATCGGAGCCCTTCTTTATTTTCATCATTTTTATACCATTTCTTTTCAATTCTTTACCAGCAATGAATGTAACATTTCAAGACATTAATTCACGCTTTTGGGACAGCAAGACTCTCTTTTAATTGCCAATTATATGGCAATAATAGACTGAATTTAGGTCCGTGACGTATTATTTTAGCTAAGGTCAACCCACGCCACAAATGATTCAGACAACATCGTACACTTGTTACAACTTTCCGTAGTGTAGAAAACACGTTGAAAGACCAGAGCATTGCATGACATTCTCCTTTTTTGGACTTTCAAAGATATAAGAACACATGATTACAAATAATGACAAGCTTACCTGTTTTTTGGTTGTTTTTCAGCCGACATCTTCAGAAACGGAAGACCAACAGAACATTTTCTCGTCCGAGCCATTGGCTCTGAATATGGAGTTTCCTACCCGTGATCCTGTTTTTCATTTTTTGTTTCTGCGTTTCAGATTTAATTCAGATTTTATCTTATTTTCCCTCTCTCCCACTCTTTTTCAGATTTAGTTATGGCTTATAATTTGTTAGTTTGTTTGTATTGGAATTTAACGCTGATTTTAGTAGTTTAGTTCATATCACGGCGGTCAGTACACCTACGCATGTGTTTCCTGGCTTTCTCACACAAGTACTGACACAACTTTCTTTCCAAATCACTGACTACTTTTCTCACATACATTAGAGGTTAGGGGCGAAAAATTACCTGAAAGAAAGTTTGCCTCATCCGGGTATCGAACTCAAAAACTACCAGATCACGAGTCAGATACACTGACCTCTGAGCTACCTGACGGGGCTTATGGTTTATGAACTACTCGTAACAATACAAGAGAGAGTAGAATTTGTTTTTTGTTATTTTTATGATCAATAAAGATGTTTTTGAAATAAAAAAAGTGTTTTTTTTTTAATGGAAACCTGGATTGCACTCGACTTCAAGGACACCCTGTATTCTCGTATATAACAACGGGTTGAAATACTAAATAACAAATACTTGTACTGTAGACCTACATACATAGATATCGATCTATAATTAGAAATGTTATAATGAATTATAATAAGACGGATCATGCCTAAGCTTAATTTAAATTCTACTCCCGCCGTTAACCCATTATCAAACAAAATTTGCGACTTTCTATTTGTCTGTGGTCGACCAGACTTTTTAACCGTTTACCACACAGTTCCAAGTCTTTAACGACCCTGAGGGAGAGGGCTTTTGAAAACATTGTGGGAAAAGGAGAAAATGCTGGTAAGCAGCATTTTCTCCTTTTCTTACAATGTTTTCTATCCTTTCAGAGACAACTTTTTTCATTTGAGCCATATTTAATTTGTCGGCCGCAAATGCCTTGCATTTGGACCAGTCTACCTTTTTGTTATCTGAGAATTTATAACATCTCGGAAAAAGATAACTGCGTGTTAAGAGTACACGTAATAAAAATCCAACTCTTTCGTTTAAGTTCTTTTTGCCGGAAAAAATCTCTACGTATCTTACTGTGTAGATCCAAGATGAGACTGCACGTTCTGTGCAATCTGATCTTGATCTTCGTTTTTTCGCGAAAGCGTTTGTGCCCTATGTCTCTCCATATTATGACGTACTGTATAGTGGAATTTTTTGCGGCGTGGAAATTTTCGACATTTCGCGCATTTGAAAAACTCGCAAACTTTTCTGTTCGCGTATTTTACTACAAGTATACCAACAAATAATGGGTGTCTTGCATTCGTAAATATTTCCCAACTCTAAATGTCTGTAATCGGTAACAGGTATATATCCACGCATACAGTAATATACGTGCAGGACATGAGAACAGGGGGTCGTGGGTTCGATCCCTGGCTCGGCCAATCTCTTTCTTTGATGATAGTCATTGCGACAGGATTCATTCCCCTCCCCCTCGCTGACCATTGTCTCGACGATGGTTATGTGGGAAAGCAGCCAGTGGCTTGTAATGAAAATTGTGCGGAGTACTGGTAAAAAAGACTCCGGGAAAGCATGGATAGGTGCACTGGCCGCTGCGATAAAGCTGAAATAATGTTGAAAACGGCGTTAAACACAACAATCAATCATCAACAGTAACATACTTAATGTTCGAATTTTTTCACTGCGGTATAAAATGGCCACAGTGTATGTTTTGTAGCCTGAGCCTTTTTACAAATATTGCTCCATTACATTTATGGACGATAACAGGATATTTGTGGTTCATTTTACTGGCGATTTAAATCAAGATCAGTATGCACAGAACCTGCAGTCTAATCTTTGATCAATCCAGTCGTAGAGGTAAAGGCAGTCTGATCTGGCGAAGATAGACTGAAACTTGCAACACAGGGTCCGTCTAATTCTCCAAGATTTTCAAACATTGAAAGTAACAGAACTCCTGATTGGCTAAACCAAAGGTTTAGCCAATCAGGAGTGGCGTTACTTTCAAATTTAGAAAATTCTGACGAATAAGACCAAGAAAGTTCTTAAGAATGGTCTGTGAAAACCCTGCAGGAATCATGAAAGACCTGTTTATCAAACGACAAAAATTTACACTTGTCAAAACTGAAAGTATTTGCAGACGACAAATTGAAAGTGGCTCTAGTGATGGAATTTGTCTCTGAAAAGGTAGAAAACATTGTGGGAAAAACAAAAAAAAAAAAAATGTTTGCAACTAGCATCACATAATTATGGATCCATAAAATTCATATTGTTTAACAACCGACTTAATCATGAGGTAGAATCGACTCTGGACATGGAGAAAATACATGTATTTAAAAAGCGGCGAACCCATGTCAGCCTGCGCGGACTCTGCGGACTGACATGCTTAAATTTTATCGTTTGGTAAAGAGTTAAGTTTACCAGCATTTCCTCCTTTTCCCATTACGTTTTCTACCTTTCCTTAAACAAATTTCAAATTTGTAGTCACATTTATTTGTCGTCTGCAAATGCTTCCAATTTCGACCAATTTTGTCGTTTGGTAAAAAGTTAAGTTTACCAGCATTTCTTCCTTTTCTTACAACGTTTTTTTCCCTTCCTTTAAAGAAATTAGATTTTTAGTCACATTTATTTGTTGTCGGCAAATACTTTCAATTTGGACCTGTCTAAAATTTTGTCCTTTGGTAAAGAGTTCAGTGAATCTCCCACAACCATTGCAAACAAGGGTTGCGTTCTTGCGGGGGACGAATAACCTGTGTCGAACAAAAGGGCAATCAATACATAGATCAATTTTACCAGTTTTATACCCATTAGTGTATTTATCATGTCTCGATTTTCACTACTTTTATCAATGTAAATATTGTTTGACAGTAGTTATGGTCTCCGCTCCCTTAGCGCCCTGCCGAGCTCTGGTTGTACAGCCGGTTGTGCACTGGACTTGAGAACAGGGGGGTCGCCGGTTCGAAACCCCAGTTCGCTCAATTTCTTTCCGAGGGTTGATTATTTAATGTCATTGCAACAGGATTCATTCTTCTCTTTTTGCTGACCATCGTTTCGACGATGGTTTTGTGGTTAAGCAGACACTGGCATGGGAAGAATATTGTGCGAAGTACTGGTGACAGAAAGTATAGGAAAACATGGATAGGTGCACTGGCCGCTGCGATAAAACTGAAATAATTGAAATAAATGTAATGTTAAAATCGACGTTCAACACCAATCAATCAATCAATCGATCAATCGGTCAACCCTTAGCACCCTGGATCGACGAAATTTACTTCTCAAATACGAACAGGTAACTTGAAGAAGAGTTTGATTGTTTGTGTTAACACCGTTTTCAACATTATTCAAATTATCACAGAGACCAATGTACCTATCCATGCTTTGACGGGTCTGCATTCACCAACTATTCTGGAATATCTTTCTAAGACTAATTCCAAATCTAGAAAGTAATGCAACTTCGGATTGGCTAAACCATCTGGTTTAGCCAATCAGAACCTGCGTTACTTTCTAAATCTAGAAAATTTCCGAGAATAAGACCAAGAATATTCTTAAGAACAGTCGGTGGTTAGGGACTCGGGGAGTTTCTTTTACCAGTACTCAACGCTATATCCTCCCCTAGCCACTGGCTGCTTTCTAACATTAACATTGTCGAAACAAAGATAAGCGGTGTGAGCGGAAAAAATCCAGTTTCCAGTTCGCGGAAATAAATCAGACAAGCAGGGCAATCGATCTGGTACCCCCCCTCCTGCTTTCAAGCCCCTAGTATTACAAACGGGGCTATCGGGCCTGGCGCGAACAACAGTAGGTCTATGACGCACGTCGTCACATAATTAGGGATCAATAAAGCCCATTTTGTCAAGCAACCGACTAAATCTGGAGGTAGCCTGGTTCTTTGACAAGCTGAAATTTACAAATAGCAACAAGTTTCGATCCATGTCAGCCTGCGCGGACTACTCAGGCTGGGATGGATCGATACTTTTTGTAGATGCCTTAAACCACCTTCTCATAGAGCATGACCATATGTCGGATTCCTTTTACTTTGGAAAGGTACCCTAACAGTTCTGGTTGCGCGGCCTAGGCCTAGGCCGTTTGATATATATGCCATGCTCTGTGAAAAGGGGGCTTAATGCGTCTGCGAAAAGTATCGACCCCTGTCAGCCTGCGCAGTCTGCGCAGGCTGACCGGGGCCGAAACTTTTCCCCATTTGTCAATTTTCTGTATGCCCAAGGCCAAGACTATCTCATGATTAAGTTAGTTATTTCAAAAAAGTGGATATTATAGATCCACGAGTATGGATGGCTTGCTTGGTACCATCAGGAATCGTATATAGATGTGTAGGCTATATAAAATCCCTGGTAGCATGGATCGCGGAGATGCATTAAGCCCCCTTTTGTCAGAGCATGACTCATATGTATATTATTTTCGAGAAGAATGTTCGTGCTCCAAGTTGTCGAATAACCCATCTACCAAACGACCACACACCCAATGCAATAAATCATCATCATCATCATCATCATCATCGTCATCTTCTTCTTCTTCTTTTTATTATTATTATTAATATTATTATTATTATCGTCATCATCATCATAGAATATAAACATTTCTGTATTATTATAAAGATTACTTACCACCGTATCGCACTGTTATGTACACCATTATCCCTTGTTTCTATCAAATATCTTTGCTTTTCTTACTTCAAAATTATCACATAACACTGAATATCGTCACCATGTATAATGAAAACTTCCTTTCTTATAAATTATCACCTTTGAAAAAAAAAAAAAAAAAAATGTAGCGAACAATTTTTTAAAACATCCTTTCAATCCTTTACCACACAATCTCGAATTTTACGGATCCCGAGGGAAAGGTTTTGAAAAAAAAAATGTTGGAAAAGGAGAAAATGCTGGTAACCAGCATTTTCTTCTTTTCCGACATTGCTTTCTACCCTATCAAGGCCGAATTTCATAATTTGGACCACTTTTAATTTGTCGTCTGCAAATGCTTTCAATTCAAATCAGTCTAAAATTTTGTCCTTCGGTAAAGAGTAAAATTATTACTGTCTGAAAAAGGTTTGCAGTGGACATTTTTCTTTTGAAACATCCTTTTAAAATCAAAATAATTAACTAGAATTTTAGGTTAATATATGAAAACATTGGGACAAAAAGAGAAATTGCACGTGACGAGCAATTTCTCCTTTTTCCACGTTGTTTTTCACAATGCAATAAGCCGTAAGACAGAAAAAAAAAAAGAGAAAAGTTTACAAATAGCACCAGTTTTTTAAGCCACCATGTATAACACTTTCCTATTTTTAATATGTATATATATATAGAGAAAAAAAATGAAAATCAAGTCGGTTCAATATTACCTACCCTTACTGCACTTTACAAATGAAATGAACATTTTCTTAAATTTAAAAATCCACAAATACTGTAATTTTAAAAATAATTTTTTGTCAAAATAACTTTTCACGTTACTCGATCGAGTAAATTCAAGATCAGGCTGCACGTTCTATGCAGTTTGGTCTAAATCTACACTGTTCACAATACCAGTTGAAATGATGTCTTGTATTTGAAAGGTTATATTATCCATAGGCGATCAAAGATTAATATTTTACAATCGACCCGCAATTTCGGATTAGCAGAATAATGTTTTAAGCCTAGGGCTCTATAACCGATTTTAACCCTTAAAGCTCCTTTCATTAAAAAAAAAACTTTTGAGGCCAGTGTAGATTAAGATCAGACTGCACAAAACGTGCAGTCTGATCTTTGATCTACACTGTCCGCTTTGCTGAAACACTACAGACAACAGGCAGCCACAAAATTGCAATTATCCGGGTATTGTTTTTAAACGAAAATATCCTCTTGGGTTTATTCTTCACTTTCATGGTTGATACAAATAAAACTTTTTATCCCAACACAACGTTAAATGTGCACAGCTTTGAAACAAAACTGTGGAAAAAGGAGCGATTGCTTCTAACAAGCAACTATTCCTTTTCTCACAATCTTTTTTATGTAATGCATTAAGCAGTTTATTTTTTTTTCCTTCAGATATTTTTTCTTTTGTACATTTGGATTCATTTAAGGTACGTTTAAAATTTGCCAGAAAGGGAGAGGGAAAGTCGTTTGCTTCTCTTTGTGATTTAAAGTTATACTATAGAATCTCAAGTTTCCCTTTTTTTTGATAAATATAGGATCTGACATGAGTTGGCTTTTGAGATAAAATTCTATTAAACGAGTCTAGGGAAATGTTATTAAGCGAGCCTTTTGCAAGCTTAATAACATTTTCCTTGACGAGTTTAATAAAATTTTATCTCAAACGCCAACGGATGTCAGATTCTTTTTATCACATAACGATATTTCACGAAATATAGATCAGATGATGCAAAACCATTTCAGATGCACCCGCGGTAATATCCATAAAACCTATTCACTTCTATGAAATACGTACAAAATGACGTCAAAAATGACGTCACACAATTGTGATATTAAACGTGTATGAGATAAGAAAATTCGTAATGGGTATACTACACTGAAAACAAGGGAGGTTATGTGATAAAAGCTTGCTTGAAATAACGTTGTTAATAGTTAAGTAACATTTTATGCTTTGCCCAAACCAGACAAGTAATCAATTCTTTTCCTGCTAAATTAGTCGAATGAAACTTTCAAGTCGACAGCAAAACCCCGAAAAAAGTTATTTCAAACTTAGCTTTTGGACAAAATTGTCTCCTTATCGGACAGTGTAGATCCAAGATCAGACTGCACGTTCTGTGCAGTCTGATCTTGATCTACACTGTCCGCAAAAGGTCAGTGAGTCGCGCTTAGCAGCCGAAGATTTAATAGAAATCGTTAATGTAAGTCGGTGTTTGAGTGTCCTTGAATTAAAATGAAATTACGTTAGGTAAAACTCGAAATGATCATTTGTAGAGCTGTTTTGTAAAACATGGTATCCTCTTCTTGAGAAATGTAACTTTTAAGTATAATAATGTACACGAGCTTTCGGCGGTACAACCGCCTTCTTCTAGTGTGATCCTGTGATACAATGCCTGCAGTAACAGTTGTTTACGCAACGTCAAGGTAACGTTGACGTCACGTAAACAATTAATACCAAGTCCCGGGATGAAGTCATTGCAGCTTTCATCCCGCCAAATGGGCTCGAACCCAGACCAAAAATGCATCCGAGCCACGCTCCGGCAAAAGGGGGCCTAATGCATCTCCGTGATACAGAATACCAAGCAAAATCTGTACATAATCACGGACCTATAAAGTCCACTGAATCAGGAGGTAGAATATTACTTGGACATGCAGAAAATAGGAAGATTTCAGCCCATGCCAGCCTGCGCTGTCATGGGTCAATACCTTTTGCAGATGCATCAAGACCCCCCCCCCCCCCCCACACAAAGGTGGGGGGTCTTGTAAAGGTGGGCGGTCACAAAGGTGGGGGGTCTTGTGGGGGGGGGCTTGTTTTGTAAAGGTATAAATATACATCATATACATGTGACCCACGCTCTGACAGAAACGGGTTTAACGCATCTCATTAAAGCATTGCACCAATCAAGTCATCGCATAATAATGGAACAATAAAGTCCATTTTGTCTATCAACCGTCTGATTCATGAGGTAGAATGGTCCTTGGACATGCAGAAAATTTACCAAAAGCAAAGAGTTTCGACTCAGGTCAGCCTGCACGGACTCTGCGGGCTGAATATA
This sequence comes from Hippopus hippopus, assembly GCA_946811185.2. Lineage (NCBI taxonomy): Eukaryota > Metazoa > Mollusca > Bivalvia > Cardiida > Cardiidae > Hippopus > Hippopus hippopus. The sequence goes on from OX328112.1 coordinate 33,467,441, forward strand.
GTCGATACTTTCTGGAGATGTGTAAACCCCATTTTTCCTCCACAGAGTATGGTTCATACGGTAAATAAAAATACGTGAATGTAAACTGGTAAACTGCCGAATTAATTCAACGAAAATTCCTAGCCTTAAGTAAAAACTGAAATTTTCGGATTTCGAAGTTCCTCGCGCTTAAAAAAATCTCACCAAATCGGACAAATTAGATTCAAGATCAGACTGCACGTTCTGTGCAGTCTGATCTTGATCTACTCTTTCTGCAAGACTTAGTCTAAGAGTTAATATTTTCGATAGAATGTCATTTATAAAAGAAAAGCAGTACTTAATCATTGGGCTGCTAAGCGCGACTCACTGACGTTTTGCGGACAGTGTAGATCAAGATCAGACTGCACAGAACGTGCAGTCTGATCTTGGATCTACAATGTCCGATAAGGATATATCTTTTCTCCAAAAAGTAAGTTTGGAGGAGCACAATTCGTGTTTGTGCCATCGCTTTGAAAGTTTAATTTCATTTATATAGCAGGACAAGGTTATAAATGTATAATCATTTTTATGGCATTTACAAAGTTGATTTTTATTTTCCATTATTCTAATGTTTTTTTTTTGAAGCGTCTGGTCCAAGATCTACGCTTTCGGATATGATTTGGGACTTCAATCTTCTTTAACCATTATCCTGCTAAATATGTGAAATGAAACTTTCAAGCCGATCGTAAAAACACAAATTTTGCAATTTCACTCAAAGTTTACTTTACCAAGTGTCAGTCGCTGGCAGGAAAATGAATTTCAAAACCGGGTAAAAAGTAAAACAAAAGTTAGAGCCAGTTGGCAACTGTTGACCTATTCTTGAAATTCATTTTTTTTCCCCTGTCAGTGACCAACACTTGGACCGACCACACAATGGAAGATCGTCATATTCACAATAATGTCCATACTATTAAAAAATATGATATAAATTTAAATGCATTTTAATTAACACCCGCAATGTTTACTTTTGGCAGCTATTGCGGCTTTAAAATTTCCCTCTAAAATCCACCAAGTAATCATAAGGATATCTAATCACCAGTTTTGTATGTTGTCCAATAGAAATGTAATACATAAAATTGTGCCCACACTGAACTACAGCGTAAACAAACACATTCTCACTCTCGAGCCGTCAATATTATACAGAATTGCTCTACAAGTTGCCAATAGTCTTTTATTTTCATATCTTTTACAAACAGACTCGCTTTTGAGTTTTCCTCCCAGTTGATTGATCTGTAAGATACGTCTGTACTTGTGAATCAAACAATTAAACGGCGAAAAATTAGACCGGTCCGTGATTTTTGCATTAGGAGACGACAAAAAAAAAAAAACCCTCCACACGTATATTGAGATTTGTATTTGAAAGAGTATATGAGCCATGCCCTGGAAAAAGGGGGTTTAATGAATCTCTGTAATGCATTATACCAAGCAAGTGATCAAATAATTCTGGAGAAATAAATTCCATTTTTTTTTTACCAAGCGACAAATACATGAAGTAGACCGGTCCTTGAACATGCAGAAAATTGACCAATAGCAAAACGTTTCGGCCCAGGTCAGCCTGCGCGGACTGCGCAGGCTGGCCTGGGTCGATACTTTTTGCAGATGCATCAAACCACCTTTTCACAAAGCATGGCTCACACACAGAATTGGGAAATTGCTGTACAAGTTGCCAGTAGTCTTTTATTTTTCTATCTTTCACAAACAGACTTGCCTGTAAGTTTTCCCCACCCCCTGGTTGATCTCTAAGATACGTCTGTACTCGTGAATCAAACAATTATGATGGCTGTGGCTGTGAGATAGAGCGCACGCCTCGTAACCATAAGGTCCCGGGTTCGATACTCGGGAGCGGGTGTCAACTTCGGGACTGTTCATTGGCCCACACTTTCGGCGTGAGTACTGGTGTAGATTCCAGGAAGCGGAATTGAGAGGGGCTAGTATAAGTTGTAAGAATTTGTGTCGCAATCGATGTAAAATATATATGTTAACTAAAACACTTTATCAAACGACAAAATTTTGGATTTGTCTAATTTTAAAGCATGTGCAGACGACAAATCATAAGTCGATCAAATAATGTGCCTCTTCAAGAGATGAAAACATCGTGGGAAAAGGAGAAAATGCTGAACTAACATTTTCTCCTTTTCCCACAATGTTTTCAATAGCTTTCTCTGTAAGGGTCGTTAAAGGTCGCGATTATGTGGTAAAGGGTTGATTGATTTGTAAGATACAACTGCATCGTCAACCAAACAATTAAACCTATGCTGTTGGTCCTCACTGAAATTAGATGCGTCAGTTTGTAGGAAAGACAGTGTAACGTTAGTACTATTGAATCATGTACAATACTTTTACAAAATACTCCTCGAATCAGAATTTTGTTCTTTTCCCACAGCAGAGCCCCGATAGCCCAGTCGACAGCATACAGGACTTGGGAACAGAGGATCGGTGGTTCGATTCCCAGCTCTGCGAATTTCTTTCCGAGGATTGATGATAGTCATTGCAACAGGATTCATTCCTCTCTCACCGCCGACCATTGTTTCGACGCTGGTTATGTGGAAAAGCTGCCAGTGGCTTGGAAAATATGATGTGCAGAGTACTGGTAGAAAAGATAGGTGCACTGACAGCCGCGATATAAATGAAATAATATTGAAAACGGCGTTAAACACCAAACAATCACTCAATCATTTTCTCACAATGTTTTCTAACCTTTCCAAAAAACAAATTTTCAAGTTTTGAGTCACAGTTGTGTTGTCGTATGCAAATGCTTTCATTTGGACAAGTTTGAAATTTTGTCCTTTGGAAAACAGTCGTACCTTATTTCTTGACTAAAATTTCCAATTGGTTTATTTGAGTGATTAATTAAAAATATTACCGAAATATTGCAATTCTATTTCTTTACCAAACAGAAAAAAAAAAAAAAATCAGACATCCAAATTGCAAGAATTTGCAGACGACAAAATAAACGTGACTCAGATGTTGAAATTTGTTTCGGTAGTGTATAATACATTGTAGGAAAAGGAGAAAATGCTGCTAACCAGCATTTTCTCCTTTTTCCATAATGATTTCAAAAACCGTCTAGGTCAGGTTCGTTAAAATTTGGGATTGTGTGGTAAAGGGTTAAGCGCCATTTTTTTTTTTTTTCTTTTCAAAATATGCCAATAACTCCGTTAATAGTTGTAAAGTCCATGATCAGGCTGTGACGATTAGGCACGCTCATCGTAGTCTACTCTGTCCATTGAAGCTGTTCTTGAGCCGCCGGGCCCGGTAACTCAGTCGGTAGCGTACAGGACTTGAAAACAGGGGGTCGCTGGTTCGATTCCTGGCTCGGCAAATTTCTTTCCGAGGATTGATGATAGTCATTGCGACAGGATCCATTCCTATCTCACCAATGACCATTGTTTCGCCGATAGTTACGTGGGATAGCAGCCAGTGGCTTGGAAAGAATATTCTTGCGGAGTACTGGTAAAAGAAACTCCAGGAAATTATGGAAAGGTTCACTTGCCGCAGCGAAATAGCTGAAATAATGATGAAAACGGAGCTAAACACTTTACAGTCAATCAATCAATCAATATTCTCTAGCCTGAAGGGTTTAAAACTTAAAAGAGAAATTAATCGCTTCTACCCGATATGTTCAAATCCAAATGTTTGATTAGTGATTAGGTCTCTACACTTTACCTAACAGTGCCAAGTTTAACCTTTATCCGGTCAATATGTTAAGTAAAACTTTCAAGCTGATAGTTAAAACCGTAAAAATGTTATTTCAAACTTAATTTTTGGAGAAAAAATATCTCCTTATCGGACAGAGTATATCCAAGATCAGACTGCACGTTCTGTGCAGTCTGATCTTGATCTATTCTGTCCGCAAAAGGTCAGTGGGTTGCTCTTAGCAGCTAAACGGTTTAAAGACTCTGAAGAATATGGAGACTTTTTTTGAAAACATTGTGGAAAAAGCAGAAAATGCTGATAAGTATTTTATTCTTTTCCCACAGTGTTTTCTACGCTTTCAAAGACAAATTTCAGTTTTTGTGTCTATTTAATTGATCATCTGTAAATGCTTTCAATTTGAACCAGTCTACAATAACGTCCGGCGGTATATCAAGTGTTAATTCAAAAAACTACTTCACAGTGCTAACAGAGCGACGCATTATAAGTGAATTTACTTATTTAAAGCCATGCTCTGCGAAAAGGGGTTTTAATGATACTACAAAAAGTATCGGGTTGGAGTTTAACCGTGCTGGCTCACCTGAGTCGAAACATTTTGCCTTGGTGAGTTTTCTGCATATCAAAAGACCAGTCTACCTCATGATTCAATTGGTTGTTAGAAAAAATAGATTTTTTATCGATCAATAATTGAGCCATGCTTTGACGGTGAAAAGGGGGCTTAATGCATATGCGAAAAGTATCGACCCATGTCAGCCTGTACAATCTAGACTGACCTGGGCCAAAAACTTTTCGCTACTGGTCAGTTTTCTGTATGTCCAAGGACCATTCCATCTCACGACCAAGTTTATTGTTAAAAAAGTGGCTATTATGGATTTCGAATCATGTGATGGCTCAATGCATCACGGAGATGCATTAAGCCCCCATTTGCCAGAGCATGGTTCAATTATATTACGATGATTTGCTTGGTATAATGCATCACGGAGATGTATTACGCCCCCTTTTGCCAGGCCATATCTTTTGTATTTTAGAAACAAATTATAGCTATGAATTTTCTCGTGGAACTATTGCCTGAGACAACATGAGTTCCGAACACTGACTGGTGTTTCAGAACTTCAAAAACGTACTAGGTTAAGCTGTCGTTTGCTAGATGTTTTCCGCAGGAAATTTCCACATTTCTTTCATAAAAGCAAACAGTATCTGATTCATTTGGGTCTCAAGGGAGTCAATGATAGAGTGATTGCTCTATTTTTGGTCCAACAAAAAGTTTCAGTATGACACCATTAAAAAAAAAACGTAATAGAAATTATATGACATAGTGTTTCTAATATACACCGAGTACCTGCTAGATGATCTAAGTTTAGCAAGAGCTTCAATTCAATTATTCAATAATTTATATGCCAATGCAAGCGTCTAACCTCGTAACCAATCATGCCCAGAATTGTTTACATCTCAACGAAAGATTTATGACAGAGATTTAAACATTATGTCTTCTACGCAAATGATAATCATTCTATGTGCATTTATGTTATCTTGCCAAGGTTTGTCTATTTTGAAGCCTTCCGTTGCACACGCTGAAGGATAGAGGCTTATTCTGTTCTGTGCATTCGTAGATCATCTGCAAAATTTGAAACTGGACCCCCCCCCCCCCACATAGTTGCAGCAGATAAGGTTTCTTGAATACTCAGCTATGCGTGGCCGTGCTTATGCTCTCATTGTTTCCTCATTTCATCTTTTGAGTAACCTAAACCTCATGGTCTTTAAGACCATTTCTGACACCATTGTGAAGTTTAGAAAACATTTAGGAAAGAGGAGAAAATGCTGGTTACTAGCATTTTCTCTTTTTTTTCCCAAATTGTTTTCAAAAGTTATTTTTTTCAAGGTTGTTAAAACTCGGGTAATTGTGTAGTAAAGACACTTGGCCTCATTGTAAGCATTTGCAGACGACCAATGTGGCTCAAATGATGCATTTGCCTTTCACAGGAAAGAAAACATTGATAAAAAGTATTTTCATCTTTTTTGCCAAAATGTTTTCAAAGCCTATTTCCTTCTGTGTCGATTCTAATGGGATTATTTAATGATGGATGAACCCCTTCCCACACAATATAAGTTTTAGATTCACCCAAATTCAGAACATCTGCAGCTGACAAATTCAAAGTTGATATAAATGAGCACAAGTTCTCTGATAGAATAGAAGACATTGTTAGAAAAAGAGAAAATGCTATTTACCAGCATTTTCTCCTTTTCTCACACTGTTTTCAAGAGGTTTCTTCCAATGGATCGTTTACACTCAGGATTGTTTGATAAAGGGTTAATGACTGAAATAAACAAAGTTTTATTTGATACTGTCATTTCAGGTCATCTAGATGACAAATTCCATTATTATGAAATTATAGATGAGGTAGAAGTGAGCTCTATCGTAAAGAGAAGTTCAGATACTAATGTTAAAACAGTGAGATTAAATGCTTTTGGGAAGTAAGTCAGACTTTCCTACCTTCATTTTCTTAATGCCATATGTAAATAATGAAGGTGTTAAAATGCATTGAAATTTACAGTGTAAATCATTCCATTTAAAAGTATGGAAATTATTGTGAGGATGACAATCTTTCATGGTACAGTCGGTCCAAGTGTTTGTCGCTGAAAGATAAATGTATTTCAAAACTAGGTTAACAGTTACCAAGTTGGTCTATCTTTTGTTTACGTATCAGCTAATTTTAAAATTAATTTCTCTGCCAGCAACTAACACTTGAACTGACCGAACAGTAACAACTTGTCATCCACACATTTAAAAGATAATAGTTATGATTTGAATTTTAATGCATTTTAACACTCACATTGTTCATTTTTGGCTGCTATTGGGCCTTTATGATGCTTGATGTGTACAAGCAACTGACTGATATGTATTACAAGGGCATAGACAGGGGCTCAGAATCATTATAAATGCACTCCAAATTGAGAATACTTTTTCACCCTTAGACTGTAATACGCTGCTACATGTGACGCAGTGTGCTTTTGCAGACTGTGTAAATCAAGATCAAACTACTCAGAAGGTGCAGTCTGATCTAGGTCTACACTGTCTGGTACAGTATAGAGATGAGATTTTTCCATCTGAAAGCAAAAGGATGAAACCGCATTACTGGTACAATAATTGGCTTTTTGCTATCAATTGGAAATTTCCATTTTATTTTTGTGTACATAGTTTTAGACTTAATTATGATGATAATAATAGCGATGCAAGTGGCAAGCAATTTCTGCTTTTTTCAGTTATGGTCTACATGCTATTGCAAAATAGATAGAGGATATTTGTTTTTTACGGTGACAGATCGCAATTTATTTCATCGAGTGAACATCATCGGTAATATTTTCATGAGTGGCACAGCCATGAGTGAAAATATTACCGATGATGTTTATGAGATGAAACAAATTCAGTCTTTTACCACAAAAATCAAATATTCTATTTATTTCATGCTTTTAACCCTTTCTTGGGGGAACTTAATCAAAATCCAGTACAGTTCTTTCGGTTATTCCCCGTGGCATACCCCCTTCGCATAACAACGCATTACAATATTACGTCAAGCGCGAGAAATGTAAAGTAAATTACGCCGTATTTCCATCTGGTTATGAGGCATGCGCATTTTACCTAGGTAATTTGTACACGGGAACAACTGTTTCCGCTTTCAATTAAAGAGTTAGAATATAAAAATCGGTATTTTCACTGGTCGTAACCATGAAATATCGAAAAATATTTGACCGAAATTTCTCTATAACCTACTGGAAAGCATGAAATAATATTGTTTATTTCTTCAAATGCTTGTGCTTTGTGTAATTTGTAAAGGTTTAGGGATAGGTCATAAAACACCATGCACATTCAGTAGTCAGCACTAGGTTAATTTTGAGTCGTACAAGTTGTAGGCATTAGTTTTGCAGATGACAATTTATATGTTGCTGGAATTATGAGATTTATCTGTTAAAAGGTTAGAAAAATTGTGGGAAAAGGAGAAAATGCTGGTTACCAGCATTTTCTCCTTTTCCTACAATGTTTTCAAAAGCTTTCTACCACAGGGTCATTAACACTCAGGATTGTGAAGGAGAGATTTAATGGGTGTTTTTCCTCTCTACAGGAATTATTCTTTAGAACTCACACCAAGCAAAAATTTATTTACCAATGACTTTAAGATCACAGTTGTACATGGAGATAATTCGGAAGATGTCATTGACAATTTTGACACAAGCAACTTTTTGACGGGACATGTTACAGGTAAACAGTTCTATTTTGTATTAGTCTTTTGCATGGTGTTTGCTTAAAGATACCCATTTACTCATTTGCACAGATTACAATGTATAGAAAATGTAATTTTGGACTTGGCTCCTATCCATTCATTCAATGGAGGATATCGCATGATGCTTATCATGTGACTGTGTACGACCTTTGCCTTGCATATTCATGAAGCTGTCAAGAAGGTGGAGCTGAGATACACAACGCTGGTCTACTGTTGTAACAATTAATGTCACAAGAACCAAATAGAGATTTACTAGAGGATGTCGAAATTTTATACTGAGAGCACTGGAATAATTTTAAAGACAGTAGAAAGGAAAATTATTTATGTGCACATTAATATTTAGTATTTTCAGATTGCTGAAAGAATGGAAAAAGACATGATCCTACAAATAGACAAGTGCGCCATTTCCCATGTTGAAACAAAAAGTAGTCTAACTTTCTATTTTTAGATTGGGGTGTGTAAATGACTCTAGCGATACTCTCCCCCATTGCTTACAATTTTGAGCTGACATAATTTTCTCCCGGCCAAGATTAATTACAAATAAGAAAGCTGAAACCTCTTTTCATTCTTTGGGGGCCATAGATATTGCAAATTTATTGATTTAAACACATTTCTAAATTCGGCTTAAAATGAGTCGATGGGGAACTTTAAAGCTGGTGATAAGCGACCTTGGCTGTAGATGCACCACAAAACATCATCATTTTGGTCATTTTTAGACAATGCTGATAAATATAGGATCTGACATAAGTTGGCATTTGAGATAAAGTCTTATTAAACACCTCCAAAAAAATGTTACCAAGTGAGCCTCTGGTAAGCTTAAATCTTAACGACAAAGTTTTAGCCTTGTCCAAATCGAAAGCTTTTGCAGATGGCAAATTAAATGTGGCTCAAATGATGGAATTTGTGTCTTAAAGAGAAGCCGCATCGTGAGACAAGGAAAAATGCTGGTTACCAGGTTACCAATCATGGTTACCAGTATTTTCTCCTTTTCTCACAATGTTTTCCAAAGGCTTATTCCTCATTAAAACTTGAGATTGTGTGGTAAAGGGTTAAACAAGCTGGTAACAGAACATGACTTAACCCTTTACCAAAGAAGCCTTCTGAAAACATTGTGGGAAAACGAGAAAATGCAGGTAACCAGCATTTTCTCCTTTTCCCACAATGTTTTCTTCCCTTCCCAAAACAAATTTCAAACTTTCAGTCACTTTTATTTTGTCGTCTGCAAATGTTTTCAATTTGGACCCATCTAAAATTTTGTCGTTTGGTAAAGAGTTAATCAATTTTCTAGGTGACCCTAACTCCACTGCCACTATACACATTGATCAAGATAACATGGTCACTGGATCTTTTACAACCGGAAATGAAGAAATAGGAATAGAGGTTAGTGCTACCTTTTTGTCAACCCATTTCATCCTGAAACAGGTGTAGGACAATTGCCCACCCAGTCACTCATTTGCTCACCCTGGCATTTGCTAATCCGACATTTGCCCACCCAGGCATATGCCCACCTGGGCATTTGCTCAATCGGACATTTGCACACCAGGGCATTTGCCATCTAGAACAAAAGCCCACTAGGACAAAAGGCCTCCAATACTGTAAACCAGGAAATGGTTTCGCGCATTTTAAGTTAGTGTCTTTCACGGCAGGGTTTGATCAGCGAAAGTAATATGCCGCGAATCACTCACTTGTCATGAAAACATGAACTTTAGTTGCTAGGAGAAGTTTGTTTTTAGAAAACTTACTAGAAGATGTGTATCCATTTACCTATTTTCTACCGTACAGGGAAACAACTTTTTAGCTCACCTGAGCACAACGTGCTCAAGAGGAGCTTTTAGGGTCACGCTGTGTCCGTCGTCCGTCGTGCAGCGTCAGCAATTCTTTAAACATCTTCTCCTCCTAAACCGCTTGGCTGATTTGGACCAAACTTGGCTGGAATGTTCCTTGGGAGGTCCTCTCTAAAAAGTGTTCACAAAATTTGATTTCATCAAAAACTCTGGTTGACATGGCAACCAAATGGAATTTTCCAAGAAATTCTTTAAAAATCTTCTCCTCTGAAACCGCTGGTCAGATATTGAAATAATTTCACAGATATGTTCCTTGGGTGACCCTTTTCAAAAACTGTTCGCGAAATTTTGATTCGTCGAAAAGCATGGCCATGGTGGAGGGGGGGGGGGCTCTTGGCGTCCATTGGTGTCAACAATTCTGTAAAAATCTTCTCCTCTGAAACTGGTGGTCAGATTTTGAAATAATTTCACAGATATGTTCCTAAAGTAACCCTTTTCAAAAACTTTTCGTGAAATTTTGATCCGTCGAAAAACATGGCCGTGGTGGAGGGGGGGGGGCTCTTGGCGTCCAGCGGTGTCAACTATTCTTTAAACATCTACTCCTCCTACACCACTTGGCCGATTTGGACCAAACTTGGCTGGAATGTTCCTTGGGAGGTCCTCTTTTAAAAATTGTTCACAGAATTTGATTTCATCAAAAACTCTGGTTGCCATGGCAACCAAATGGAATTTTCCAAGAAATTCTTTAAAAATCTTCTCCTCTGAAACCGCTGGTCAGATATTGAAATAATTTCACAGATATGTTCCTTGGGTGACCCTTTTCAAAAACTGTTCGCGAAATTTTGATTCGTCAAAAAGCATGGCCATGGTGGAGGGGGGGGGCTCTTGGCGTCCATCGGTGTCAACAATTCTGGGTGGTCAGATTTTGAAATAATTTCACAGATATGTTCCTAAAGTAACCCTTTTCAAAAACTTTTCGTGAAATTTTGATCCGTCGAAAAACATGGCCGTGGTGGAGGGGGGGGGGGGCTCTTGGCGTCCAGCGGTGTCAACTATTCTTTAAACATCTACTCCTCCTACACCACTTGGCCGATTTGGACCAAACTTGGCTGGAATGTTCCTTGGGAGGTCCTCTTTTAAAAATTGTTCACAGAATTTTATTCATCAAAAACTCTGGTTGCCATGGCAACCAAATGGAATTTTCTAAGAAATTCTTTAAAAATCTTCTCCTCTGAAACCGCTGGTCAGATATTGAAATAATTTCACAGATATGTTCCTTGGGTGACCCTTTTCAAAAACTGTTCGCGAAATTTTGATTCGTCAAAAAACATGGCCATGGTGGAGGGGGGGGGGGGGGGGCTCTTGGCGTCCATCGGTGTCAACAATTCTGGGTGGTCAGATTTTGAAATAATTTCACAGATATGTTCCTAAAGTAACCCTTTTCAAAAAATTTCGTGAAATTTTGATCCGTCGAAAAACATGGCCGTGGTGGAGGGGGGGGGGGCTCTCGGCGTCCAGCGGTGTCAACTATTCTTTAAACATCTACTCCTCCTACACCACTTGGCCGATTTGGACCAAACTTGGCTGGAATGTTCCTTGGGAGGTCCTCTTTTAAAAATTGTTCACAGAATTTGATTTCATCAAAAACTCTGGTTGCCATGGCAACCAAATGGAATTTTCCAAGAAATTCTTTAAAAATCTTCTCCTCTGAAACCGCTGGTCAGATTTTGAAATAAGTTCACAGATATGTTCCTTGGGTGACCCTTTTCAAAAACTGTTCGCGAAATTTTGATCCGTCGAAAAACATGGCCGTGGTGGAGGGGGGGGGGGCTATTGGCATCCAGTGGTGTCAACAATTCTTTAAACATCTTCTCCTCCTACACCACTTGGCCGATTTGGACCAAACTTGGCTGGAATGTTCCTTGGGAGGTCCTCTTTAAAAAATTGTTCACAGAATTTTATTCATCAAAAACTCGGTTGCCATGGCAACCAAATGGAATTTTCTAAGAAATTCTTTAAAAATCTTCTCCTCTGAAACCACTGGTCAGATTTTGAAATAGTTTCACAGATATGTTCCTTGGGTAACCCTTTTCAAAAACTGTTCGCGAAATTTTGATCCGTCGAAAAACATGGCCATGGTGGAAGGGGGGGGGGCTCTTGGCATCCAGCGGTGTCAACAATTCTATAAAAATCTTCTCCTCTGAAACTGGTGGTCAGATTTTGAAATAATTTCACAGATATGTTCCTTGGGTGACCCTTTTTAAAAATTGTACGCAAAATTTTGATCCGTTGAAAAACATGGCCGTGGTGGAGGTGGGGGGCTCTTGGTGTCCAGCGGTGTCAACAATTCTTTAAACATCTTTTCTTGCTTAACTGCTTGGCCGATTTGGAACAAACTTGGCTGGAATGTTCCTTGGGACGTCCCCTTTGAAAATTGTTCACAGAATTTTATTCATCAAAAACTCTGGTTGCCATGGCAACCAAATGGAATTTTCCAAGAAATTCTTTGATAATCTTCTCCTCTGAAACCACAGATCAGACTTTGAAATAATTTCATGGATATGTTCCTTGGGTAACCCTTTTTAAAGTTTGTTTTTGTAATTTTGATCTGTCAAAAAACATGGCCTGGGTGGGGATGGGCATCTTTGCACTGTGTGGACTTAAAGAAATTCTTTGAAATTCTTCTTCTCCTAAACCACCTGTCAGATTTTGAAATAATTTCACAGAAATATTCCTTAGGTGCCCCTTTTGAAAATCTATTCGCGAAATTTTGATCTGTCAAGAAACATGGCTGTGGTGGGTGGAAGCTATTTGCTCTATGAGGACATGAAGAAATTCTTAAAGATTTTGTCTTCTCTGAAACCACTATTCAGATTTTGAAGTTATTTCACAGAAATGATCCATATATTATACCCCTTATTTAGCTTAGCTGTTTTCAAAGAAAACATCAAGGTATTGACATAGCCCTGTTGGCGTCATCTGCGTTGTTGTTGTTGTGCAAAAACTTGGACATTTTGTTATATCTCAGCTTCCACTCAACACATGTATTTAAAACTCGGAATAATTGTTCACTAGTAAAAAGCAGCCCATACAACAAGGGCAGTTAACTCCAAAATTGTTTTGTCCAAATTATGCCCCTTTTGCGACTTGAAATTTTATTTTACTATCCAGCAAGGTTCCAACAGCCAATCATTGGCACTCTCATGAGGTGCTCTTGTTCAACTTAGTATTTTTAGCCACTATCGGGCATGTGCTCTTGTTCAAGATAAGGTCTTTGGGTGACCTATCCTAAAATTTATTTGCAGAATTCTGATTCGTCAAAAACATGGCTGTGGTGATGATTGTAGGGATGATGACAGATTTTGAAATGATTTTTACAGGTGACCTTTTTATAAGTGCTTGGCAAAATACTGATTTTGTTTCCAAAATTTCAATACTTTAAAAAAAGTCGGTTATGGTCCTCTCAAAAATTCAGGTGAGCGATCCAGGGCCATCTTGGCCCTCTTGTTTGAAATAGGGTGTCAGAGAACAGTTTATTTCTTCTACTTTGTTTACTGATACAAATCACATAAACTTTGCAAAATGACAAACGGGAAAATACAAAATCGAACGAAAGAATAACTTGAGCAAATACTTTTGCAGTTTCATCATATCTGTATGTCCATCCATCCATCCCGTCCATCAAGTTTTCATTTCTGTCCTCCAATTAAAAAGCTGTTTGACCTTGGACCATGAAACTTTGTACAAGTCTTGCTCATGACCCAAGGAGGTGCCCTATTGTTTTTGGGACACATGGGTCAAAGGTCAAGGTCACAGGTGAACTTTGAAAATCATTTCTGTGCTCCAACTTTAACAGCTGTTTGACTTAGGACCCTGAAACTTTATACAAGTGTTGCTCATGACTCAAGGAGGTTCACTATTGTTTTTGGGTCACATGGGTCAAAGGTCAAGGTCTTAGATGAATTTTTTTGAAAATTGTTTCTGTGCTCTAACTGAATAGCTGTTTGACCTAGGACCCTGAAACTTTATACAAGTGTTGCTTATGATCCAAGGAAGTGCATTTTTGTTTTTTGGTGTCACATGAGTCAAAGGTCAAGGTCAAAGATGAACTTTGTTTGAAAATCATTTCCGTACTCTAACTTAGCATGTGTTTAACCTAGGACCCTGAAACTTTATACGAGGATTGCTCATGACCCAAGGAGGTGCCCTATTGTTTTCAGTTACATGGGTTTAAGGTTAAGGTCACTGGTGATCTTTTTTTTAAAAACCATTTCCATCCTCTGCCTGTGCTGCTTCAGTAATAAGGCGCTGGTTTGGGGGGGGGGTATTTGTCCTCTTTGCGACAGTTCTTGTTTTTGCATTGTTTTACATACGAACTACAAAGATTTTACTGTGTATGTGTATTCTATTGTAGCCACTGTCAGACCATGTTGAAGATGAAGGAGAGGATTTTGATTCAAAGTCAAAAATGATTGCTTACAGGAGATCAGACATTAAAACAGATCCACAAAAGTGAGTATTGACTGTACTTCTATATGAGGGCTAATTGATAAGTTTTGAACCTAAAGTCATGTGACCATGCTGGAGTCATGTTTTCTTATGCCCAATGCAACCTTTAGTCACAATGTTTCAAAAACAGCCTTATTGCAATACTGAATTAACCCTATACCACACAATCACAACTTTTAACAGCCGGGAGGATGAAGGCTTTTGAAAAGCTTGCAAGGAAAAGGAGAAATCTTGGTTACCAACATTTTCCCTTTTTCGACAGTGTTTTCTACTCTTTTTCAAAGATAATTCTCCCACTGAGTCACCTTTTTTGCATCTTCTGTAAATGCTTTTAATTTGGACAAGTCTTAGATTTTGTTGACTGGTAAAAAAAATTTGAACCTTTACCAAACAATCCCAACTTTAAATAACACTGACAGGGATCAAGGCTTTTGAAAACATAGTGGGAAAAGGAGAAAATGCTGATAACCAGCATTTTCTCCTTTTCCCGCAATTTTTTCATGCTTTCAAAGACAAATCTGGCAATTTGAGTAAGCTCTAATTTTGTTGTCTGCAAATGCTTTCAGTTTGGACAAGTGTAACATTGATGTTTTGTCATCTGGTAAAAAGTTAGGTTAAAGGTCATTGTCAGGTGACATTGAGTCATTACTCTGTAGTGCTTTGATTCTAATTACAGCCAAGGTTTGTGTGGTTCTGTACATCCTGACAGTGTTGGAGGTGATGTGGAAGATATAGAACTGCAAAACTTTGTGAAAGGTACCTTAGTACATCATTTTGTAGAAAAACTACACAATTATACTGTAAAAATGGATGTCATTGAAGGTCTATAATTTCGTGAATTACCAAACACTGACCTTATGCATGTTTTATATTATGCAAAAACTGCAGCAGATAATCATGCATGAGAAATACACACCATAAAAATCATTGAGAAGCCGAGCCCCAGTAGCGCAGTTGGTAGCGTATAGGACTCAAGAATGGGGGGGTCGCTGGTTCGATCCCCGGCTTGGCCAGTTTCTTTCCGAGGATTGATGATAGTCATTGCAACAGGATTCACCTCTCTCACAGCTGACCATTGTTTCGACGATGGTTATGTTGGAAAGCAGCCAGTGGCTTGGGAAGAATATTGTGCAGAGTATTGGTAAAAGGAGCTCCAGGAAAGCACAGATAGGTGCACTGGCCACCGTGATATAACAAATAATGTTGAAAACGGCGTCAAACACCATGCAATCAATCAGTCATTGAAAAATGTGTTTAACTGGCAGTATTAACTGCCACTAGACTGGTATTCCGGTCGATTTTGATGAAAAAAGGCATTCATTGATATCGACAGTGGTCTCAGTCAGTCGCTCTTACGTGATCTGATGTCTAGGTGAAATATTTCGTAATGTTGCTTAAATTTACACTGGTGGATATCTTTGTGATTTTTATCAGTATGTGAATATTGCAAAGATTTCCACAAAGCGAACATTTCCTGTTTTACGGTATTTATGACAAAGAAGGTACGGACATGTGCTGAGGACAAAGGGTTGTAGTTAGCCCTTTATCACACAATCCAGAATGTTAACAATCGCAGGAAAGAAAGCTTTTGAAAACATTGTGGAAAAAGGAGAAAATGCTGATAACCAGCATTTTCTCCTTTTTCCACATTGTTTTCTACCCTTCCCGATACAAATTTCAATTTTTGCATCACTTCTGATTTTATGTCTGCAAATGCTTTCAATATGGATGTGTTCAAAATTTTATAATGTGGTAAAGGGTTAATAAATGTTATGACAAAAATGAGAAATGGCTCAATATGAGAGTATTCTGATTTTATCAGGGTGGACAGTGCATCTGTCTAGTCAGTCCAAGAGTTTCTTTAACCCTATACCACACAACAAAATTTCAGACTTGTCCAAATTAAAAATATTTCCAGATGACAAACTAGGTATAGCTCATATGGTAGGCTCTGTCAGATTAAATGTGACTCAGATGATTGGATTTGTCTTTTATGGAGTAAAAAAACATTGTTAAAAAGGGAGAAGGCCTGGCTTCTAGCTTTTTTAGCTCGGCTGTTTTCAAAGAAAATGTCAAGGTTTTGTTATAGACCTGTTGTTGTCATCTGCAAAACTAACCTCATATTACAGATTCCAGTAAGTCAAGGACCAAGAGGTTTGCTGGGCCTGCTGGACCTGTGGAAGAGTTGAAGTCTTGTCTTATAATCGCAGTAGCTGACTTCAGATTTTATGTGCATAGGGGGCAGAGTGATGTCTTTGGTACAGCTAACTATATCGTAAGTAGAAATAGCCTTTACCCTACACTGTGACAGCAACAAATGTACTGGTCAAAAATAACAATCGATCAAATATGGTGACATTACCACCGCTTCAGTACCGAATACAGATTGAGGTTGGGGGCCGACTTTAACTTCATAATGCTTTGCCAAATGACAAAAATTTTGGACATGTCCAAATTGAAAGCGGTTGCAGACTACCAGTGAAAGGTGGCTCAAATGAAGAAAATAGTCCTTGATAGAGTAGAAAACCAGCATTTTCTCCTTTTCCAACAATGTTTTCAAAAGCCTTCTTGCTAAGGGTAGTTAAAAGTTGTGATTGTTGTGTAAAGAGTTAATCCTTTACCAAACAATCCCTGGTTTTTACGGCTCAATGGAAGAAGCCTTCTGAAAACATTGTGGGAAAAGGAGAAAATGCTGGTAACCAGCATTTTCTCCTTTTCCCACAATGTTTTCTACTCATCTGAAGTCAAGTTTCATTTCATGAGTCACATTTATTTTGTCATCTGCAAACGCTTTCAATTTGGGCAAGTCTAAAATTTTGTCGTTTGGTAAAGAGTTAACTAAGATGACAAAAATGTAGACTTGTCCAAATTGAAAGCATTTGCAGATGACAATTCCAATGTGGTTCAAGTGATGGAATTTGTCTGCAATAGGGTAGGAAATGTTGTAGGAATAGGAGAAAATGCTGGTGACCAGCATTTTGTCCTTTTCTGGCAATGTTTTTGAACTCTTTTAAAGACAAATGCCATCATTTGAGCCACTGGAAATGCATTCAGTTTGAACAAGTCTAAAATATTGTTGTTTTCATGAATAGTTTACTGACATAGGCTAAATACTAATGTCATCCTTAAAACCTATACATGTACATAGATGCCAGCTGCTGTGAGTGTGTATATATGTATTTTTAGACAAAATATTATAGCAAAGGGATAGATCTACACAAACTGGGATAAATGACACTAATAAAGTTTAGCAATCCCTAGCACATTATCTCTTGCATTTCAGGCTCACTATCACTTTTTCTAATCCCAATTCAAATCTCTGTCTCTCATTTTTCCTCCCTCTTTCTCTCCTTTCTTCCCTATCTCTCTTTCTCTTCAAATTATTTACAAAAAAAAGGGGGTGCTATATGTATTAAGGTGTATCCAAGCATAGTAAATATTAGAATAGGTTATGGATAAAGACCATAGCAGCTATTGTCTATTAGATATTTCAGCTGGTAGGTCTAAGAACCTATCCTTGCATGGGACATGCTTTCAGAAGTCTGAATTGAACATAAACCTTAGAAGGTATATTAGTTGTTGATAAAGTCATCAAAATCATAATGGACCTGGCTTTGTTGGTTTTCTAGGCAAACATTGTGAACAGACTGAATCTCATCTACAGATCTACAGACTTTGGACTGGGTACCGGTTTTGGGATTGAACTGAATGAGGTATGTAATTTGTATGTTTGTATGTTAATTTTTTTGACTCTTTGCCAGATTACAAAATTTTAGACTAGTCTGTATCAAAAGTATTTGCAGATGCCATTAAATACTTAACTCTTTACCAAACGACAAAATTTTGGACTGGTCCAAGTTGAAAGCATTTGCAGAGGACAAAATAAATGTGACTCAAAAATTGAAACTTGACTTTGGAAGAGTAGAAAACATTGTGGGAAAAGGAGAAAATGCTGGTTACCAGCATTTTCTCCTTTTCCAACAGTGTTTTCAGAAGGCCTCTTCCCTGGGGTCGTTTTAAACCAGTGATTATTTGGTATAGGGTTAACTCTTTACCACACGACCAAATTTGTATTTGTGCAAGTTGAAAGCATTTGCAGCAGACAAAATAAATGTAGCTCAAAAATTTAAAATTGCTGTTGGTAGAATAGAAAACATTGTGAAAATAGTACAAAATTCTTATTACTAGCATGTCTTCTTTTCCCAAACTGTTTTCAAAAGCTCTTTTGTTCACGTTTGTTATAGCTTGGGATTGTGTGGTAAAAATTTAACCCTTTACCACACAGTCCCAAGTTTTAATGACCCTGAGAAAGAAGCCTATTGGTAACTAGCATGTTCTTCTTTTTGAATAATGTTTTTTTTACCCTTTTAAAGAAAATTATCATTTGAGTCACATGGAAATTGTTGTCTGCAAATGTTAACAATTTTGACAAGTTTACATTTTTGTCATGGGGTTAAGAGTAAAATGATGGATTTTTTTTTGAAAGAGTAAATTAATAGAGTGCTGAAATAATGAATGAAAGAGTTAACCCATAAAGTGCTGCATTAACCCTTAGCTACACAATCCTGAGTTTTAAGAACTCTGAGAAAGAAAGCTTTTCTCCGTTTCCCACAGTGTCTTCTAGCCTTTCAGAGACAAAATCCATAATTTCAACAATTATTAATCTGTAGTCTGCAAAACCTTTCAATTTTAACAAGTCCAAAATTTTGTCATTTGGTAATGGGTTAATGAATAAAAGAGTAAACCCATAGAGTGCTGTATCAATGAATGAAAGAGTAAACCCATAGAGTGCTGTATCAGTGAATGAGAGAGTAAACCCATAGAGTGCTGTATCAATGTATGGAAGAGTAAACCCATAGAGTGCTGTATCAATGAATGGAAGAGTAAACCCATAGAGTGCTGTATCAATGAATGGAAGAGTAAACCCATAGAGTGCTGTATCAGTGAATGGAAGAGTAAACCCATAGAGTGCTGTATCAATGAATGGAAGAGTAAACCCATAGAGTGCTGTATCAATGAATGGAAAAGTAAACCCATAGAGTGCTGTATCAATGAATGGAAGAGTAAACCCATAGAGTGCTGTATCAATGAATGAAAGAATAAACCGATAGAGTGCTGTATCAATGAATGGAAGAGTAAACCCATAGAGTGCTGTATCAATGAATGAAAGAGTAAACCCATGGAGTCCTGTATCAATGTATAAAAGAGTAAACACATAGAGTGCTGTATCAATGAATGAAAGAGTAAACCCATAGAGTGCTGTATCAGTGAATGAAACAGTAAACCCATGGAGTGCTGTATCAGTGAATGAAAGAGTAAACTCATGGAGTGCTGTATCAATGAATGAAAGAGTAAACCAATAGAGTCCTGTATCAGTGAATGGAAGAGTAAACCCATGGTGTGCTGTATCAATGAATGAAAGAGTAAACCAATCGAGTCCTGTATCAGTGAATGGAAGAGTAAACCCATAGAGTGCTGTATCAATGAATGGAAGAGTAAACCCATAGAGTGCTGTATCAATGTATGAAAGAGTAAACCCATAGAGTGCTGTATCAATGAATGAAAGAGTAAACCCATAGAGTCCTGTATTAATGTATGAAAGAGTAAACCCATAGTGTGCTGTATCAATGTATGAAAGAGTAAACCCATAGAGTCCTGTATCAGTGAATGAAAGAGTAAACCCATAGAGTCCTGTATTAATGTATGGAAGAGTAAACCCATAGAGTCCTGTATCAATGAATGAAAGAGTAAACCCATAGAGTGCTGTATCAATGAATGAAAGAGTAAACCCATAGAGTGCTGTATCAATGAATGGAAGAGTAAACCCATAGAGTGCTGTATTAATGAATGAAATGGTAAACCCATGGAGTCCTGTATCAATGAATGAAAGAGTAAACCCATGGAGTCCTGTATTAATGAATGAAAGAGTAAACCCATGGAGTCCTGTATCAACGAATGAAAGAGTAAACCCATGGAGTCCTGTATCAACGAATGGAAGAGTAAACCCATAGAGTGCTGTATCAATGAATGGAAGAGTAAACCCATAGAGTGCTGTATCAATGTCTGAAAGAGTAAACCCATGGAGTGCTGTATCAATGAATGAAAGAGTAAACCCATGGAGTCCTGTATCAATGAATGAAAGAGTAAACCCATGGAGTGCTGTATCAATGAATGGAAGAGTAAACCCATGGAGTGCTGTATCAATGTATGAAAGAGTAAACCCATGGAGTGCTGTATCAATGAATGAAAGAGTAAACCCATGGAGTGCTGTATCAATGAATGAAAGAGTAAACCCATGGAGTGCTGTATCAATGAATGAAAGAGTAAACCCATGGAGTGCTGTATCAATGAATGAAAGAGTAAACCCATAGAGTGCTGTATCAATGAATGGAAGAGTAAACCCATAGAGTGCTGTATTAATGTATGAAAGAGTAAACTAATAGAGTGCTGTATTAATGTATGAAAGAGTAAACCCATAGAGTGCTGTATTAATGAATGAAAGAGTAAACCCATAGAGTGCTGTATCAGTGAATGAAAGAGTAAACCCATAGAGTGCTGTATCAATGAATGAAAGAGTAAACTAATAGAGTGCTGTATTAATCTTATCATAATCTTCACTTTCTACAAAAGTAATTTAACTCTTTTCCAAGTCGGAAAACTTTTGACTCATCCAAATTTTCAGCCATTTGCAGACAACAAACTAAATGTTACACAAATGTAGATTTTTTTTCTTTGAAAGTGTAGAAAGCATTGTTGGGAAAGGAGAAAATGCTGGTAAATAGTATTTTTCTTGTTTTCCTGCATTGTTTTCAAATGCCTTCTGTCTCTGGGTCATCTAAATATGTGATTGTTTGGTAGAGGGTTTATTCTTGTATTGTTTAATTTTAGATGAGAATCCATGATGGTTATTCAACAAATACCTTTGAATACAATTATGAAAAGAGTTATGGGACCTCAGAATTGCTTGCAGTAAGTTAGAACTTTTGCTACAGTTAGTCATCATAAATATTTCATGCTTTTTTTTTTGTAATTTATCAGGAAATAATGGTGGAGTATAAGGCTTGATAATTCATGGTTACAATCAGAGAAATTTACAGTAAATGTTTCCATAACTCTTTGATTGAAGGCAGAAACAGTAGTTCCCGTGCACTAGTTACCTAGGTAAACAGTGTGTGCCATTCAACCAGACAGATATATGACGTAATTTACACGCACTTACCCTACAATTTTCGAACTTTATATAATATTTTAAGGCATTGTTATATGGAAGAGAACACCACAGGGAATTACTGAAAACTTCAATGCTGGATTTTGATGAAAGTCCCGACAAAAAGGGTTAGAAGCATTAAATGAATAGAATATTTGTTTTTTTAATGAAAGATGGAAATTTATTTCATCTCCTGAACACAATTGGTAATATTTTAATGATCTTTCAGCAAAAAAAAAAAAAAAAAAACCCTAAATCTTCTAGACTACATATTTCATCAAATTCTGATTGATTTGCATGCACTATTTCGTGTGCATGAAAATTAATTAATTATGCTGCTTTTGATCGTTTGATAAGAAGTAAAACTTGATGGTAGAAAGCAAGGTTAATGGAGCTATTTACGCTAATATGCTATAGTGCTTGTTGCCTGACATCAAAGGTATAGCTCTCTAAAAGACAGCAGGTTTATTTTTTCGATGAATTTGTCTCAAAAGAAGAGACTATCTTTTAACTCTTTACCACACAATCCCGACTTTTAACGACCCTGAGAATGAAAGCTTTTGAAAACATTGTGGGAAAAGGAGAAAATGATGGTAACCAGCATTTTCTCCTTTTCCCACAATGTTTTCAAACTTCCCAAATCGAATTTCAATTTTTGATTCACATTTATTTTGTCGTCTGTAAATGTTTTCAATTTGGACTAGTCCAAAATTTTGTCATTTGGCAAAGAGTTAAAAGGCTGGTCACCAGCATTTCCTCCTTTTTCAACAATGTTTTCAAAACATTCTTCCTCAGGGTCATTGAAACATAGGCTATTTTTGTAACGGGTGAAGATTATCCCTTTCTACTACTCCTTACCAAATGACAAAATTACACACTTGTCCAAATTCTAAGCCATTGCAGATACCAACTTTAATGTGGCTCAATTGATGAAACTTGACTCTAAAAAGGGTAGAAAACATTGTGGGAAAAGGAGAAAATGCTCGTTACCAGCATTTTCTCTCTTTTCCATAATGTTTTCAAAAGGCCTCTCTCGCTCAGAAAACATTGTGGGAAAAGGAGAAAATGCTGGTTACCAGCATTTTCTCCTTTTTCCACAATTTTTTCAAAAGCCTGCTCTCTCAGGGTGGCTAAAATTTGGGACTGTGTGGTAAAGGGCTAACATTTGCTTTCTATTCTCTCCAGGCATTCAGCAGGTATACCCCGAACAGTGTATTTTGCCTCGCTCATCTGTTTACATCACAGGCCATGCCAGACAGTGTTCTAGGTCTCGCTTACATTGCGTCACCTGTCCCGGGGAGTCCTGGCGGCATTTGCTCTCCAGGTAAGACAAGATTTTAGTATATAAAGATCATCAATTCAATACAAGACAAAAATAGCCAGCCAAAATAGCATAAGTGGTAGAGCGTAGAACTTGTAAACGTCAAGTTTTGGGTTACTTGAGGGTGTGGGTTTCAGCTTCCACAGCTGGCCAATTAAAAATACTAATAGCCTTTTGAATGAGATGTTAAACCGAGGTCCCGTGTGACAGTTCTATACTACAAGGCTCAGAGCACTAGGATGGGTTTTGTCCTGTATCTAGCACTATCCCTTATAATACAGCTAACAGCCTTCAGGGGGCGTCACCTACATGGGAAACTGTTGGCAATGATAAGTGAACCAAAAATCATCCAGGCAAAACAAAAAACTGTATTTCATGAAATGAGATGATTTGCTCATTATGCTGTTTGGCCACATAATCTTTAATACACATATAGGATCTGACATGAGTTTGCGTTGAGATAAAAGTTTATTAAACGAGTCTAGGGAAATTGTTATTAAGCGAGCCTTTGGCGAGCTTAATAACATTTTTTCTTGACGAGTTTAATAAAATCTTTATCTCATACGCCAATGAATGTCAGATTCTTTTTATCACATAACAATATTTCACAAATCATAGATAAGAAGATGCAAAACCATCTATAGATGCACACGCGGTAATATCAATAAAACCCATTCTTCTCTACGAAATACGTACAAAATGACGTCAAAAATGACGTCACACAATAGTGATATTAAACGTGTATGAGATAAGAAAATTCGTAATGGGTATATTACACTGCAAACAAGGGAGGTTATGTGATAAATGACGTTTTCTGCACAATAAGTGCTTTCACTGCAGTGAAAGTTACAACCAATTTCCACTCTATTTCCTAGGTTACCAGCATTTTCTCTTTTTTCAACAATGTCTTCTACTAATTTTAATTTCTGTTAATTTTGTTAAATCATGGAAAGGAGTTATATGAAGAAATTTCACTTTTGAAGGATAGAAAACATTATTGGAAGAGAAGGAAATGCTGGTTATTAGCATTTTTATCTTTTACTGCAATGTTTCAAACCTCTACATGTACCACACAGTTATAACAGAGTTTTAACAAACGTGAGAAAGAAGTTTTTTGAAAGCATTGTGGTAAAAGGAGAAAATGCTAGTTACCTGGATTTTCTCCTTTTCCTACAATATTTTCTGCTTTTTCCAAGGCAAATATTATCATTATCTTAGCTGCATCTAATTTATCGTCTGCAAGAGCTTTGAATTCAGAAAAGTCAAAATTTTGTCTTTTGCAAGGGGTTAACCGTTTACCAGATGACAAAATTTTAGCCTTGTCCAATTTGAAAACATTTGCAGACTACACTTTCATTGTGGCTCTAATGGTGCAATTATCCTTTGATAGAGTAGAAAACATGGTGGAAAAAGAAGAAAGTGCTGATTACTAGCATTTTCTTCTTTTCACACAATGTTTTCAAAAGGCTTCTTTTTCAGGGTCGTTGTGTGGTAAAGGGTTGATTCTCTTCTGCAAATTCCGTCAATATGGACTTATCTAAAATTTGGCTGTGTGGTACAGATTTAAGAAGTCTTCTTATTTGGGGTCATTAATATATTTGGGTTGCTATTAACCTCAGATGATAGTTCTAACCTTTGTTGACATCCACTATTTAACAAAACAAACACATAGAGAGTGCTCTACATGTTATTACTTGAAGAAATTGACATGAAATAATTGACTTCTATTACCATTTATTATATACCAGTAAATTTTCCTGGATCAGATACATGCTTTGAATTTGATTAAATAACACACACGTCAGAAAAAAAAAATCCGTATCTACACGCAGTGAAACACGGTCCCAAATATAGTATGATGACGTATCTCATGCACGGACTAAGTATGCATTGAGTTGCGATCCGATTGGTCAAAATGTTACGCTGTAATATTAATCCGCCATTCATAAAAACAGAGTTACTACCATCTGCACTATTAATTGTCTCATTTTGTTTGCCGTTTTCGAATAGAATATCATTATTTGCTAAATGTTGTCGTTGAAAGTTGTAGGTATATAATAAAAGGAATATTATGTTGTAGTAACTTTCCTGGTGCTTGTATTTACTTCTTGCAGCATAAGAAAATTTTGACATCAAATTTTCTCACGCTGCTCGAATTAAATACAAGCACCAGGAAAGTTAATACAACATAATACTCCGTATATATTACACGCTTGAATTATTATCCAAACTTGCCTTTGGCTATTATCGTCTGCATTCGGAATTATGAGAACTATTTTCAGCTCTTTATGCAGCTAATAGATTTATCGTGTCTTTAAAGAATACTTAAAATACCTCAAACAAACATGATTTTGTTGGTTTAAATTTGTAATATGTGGCAGATGGCATAGATCTAAGATGCATTTTCTATGCAGTCTGATCTTGATACATGCCATCCGCAAGAGCTTCTAATTTTGACTATGGCACTGAAAGGGTCAAACCAGACATTTACCGCTAACAGAATCTCTGTACTGTCAGATTATATACATGTATGATGATATGAATATTCACTTTCTAATCATTCTTTGCATGGAGGTCAATTTCAGGTCAATTTTTTCCAGTAACAAAACAGGTTAAAAGCATTGCGTCATTGCAACGGGCAATTTAGAAGTTTCCCCTATTATCACGAAATGGGCTGATCATAAAAGACATTGTTACAGTCTGAGAGTAATACTTGAAAGACTTTTGAAACATTTTTGTTGATTACAGTGGGAAGTTACCAAGGAGCTGCTTCAACTTTCAACACAGCGTGGACGACATCTATAAATGGGGCAGGCAGCACAATTACATTTCTCCAGAATGCTTTGGTTACTTCTCATGGTGAGTACGGTACTTCTTATTTCCCAGTGTTCCCATTCACGCAAATTTTTGTGTAAATCACGTTACAGAGTAGAAATTAGTGTAATAAATTTTGGTTACACGCGAGATCTCACTAGCAAAAGAACTATAAAAAAAGCTATTATCGACTCAACTTGTGTAAAATGACAGGATTTGAAGTTACTTGCTACCCTTATTCATAAATTATTTTCAGATCACGCGGAAATAACTGTCCATAAATTAACACGCATGAAAAAATGCTTGATGCAAAAAAAACGGAAACCCATGACACAACAAAATGATCCTTTTGACATTTACTGATCAGGGTCACTTCAGACCGTCTTTTCAGCTTTTTGATGACTTTAAGCACTAAATTTCCACAGATATCTTAATATAACAGACTTTTTTGAATGTCTCGCATAAAGAGA
This sequence comes from Hippopus hippopus, assembly GCA_946811185.2. Classification (NCBI taxonomy): domain Eukaryota; kingdom Metazoa; phylum Mollusca; class Bivalvia; order Cardiida; family Cardiidae; genus Hippopus; species Hippopus hippopus. The sequence continues at coordinate 33,493,495 of OX328112.1, forward strand.
CAACACTTTATGCAAAATTAATGTCCGAATGCCCCTTTTTGTTTGTTGCAAGCCATATTGTCGATTAGTAAAGGTCCTCCAGGAACTCCAGAGATTGGCTTGGTTAGTGTAAGAAAATTTGTGTAATCTGCACATCTTTCATTGTTATCTATGAGTCAGTTATATTTTTTTTTTAACATTTTACTATAGCCTGGGTACCCCAGACTTTTATAAATTTCGCTTACAGGGCACAGAGTTTAATCTTGCCTGAAGAACTTCATGTTTTTAAAAATTTCAAAGATACATCTTTTCAGCCAGAGAGTAAACAAATGCTTTTAAAACTTTTTAGTGTGTATAATCTAGTTAGCTGTGTAAACATAGATAAAAAATCGATATGAGGTGTATGGGATAAAGAAATGCAGGGATTTCTCTTTGATTTAAACTGGAAACTGTGGTTGTTATATCTATAGCTAGCCACAATAAAATGAAATGCATTTTCTATCTGCCGTAATCTGTGCAACCTTGCAACCGTCAGGGGCAATTTTTGGCATGAAGATACAAGAATGATAATAGTTTTATAAAATAAAGATGAAATTGGTTAAAAAACTGGATTATAATGGGTATGGATGTATAGATCTGTAAAGTATTGACTTACATTGAAATAATTGACTGATTTGTTAGTACGGTCCTTCAGTGCTGTAGGCACATTTGGGATGGACCACCCAAAAATGCTCATAGGCTAACTGCCTACTGCACATTGATACTTTGAATACAACTAAGTTGATCATCATTACACCAGTTTTACAATAACTTTAAGAATCTTGTTTATTTTACGCTTCAAAAGTAAGAAAAATTGTATGGGTAAAAATACATTGAAACAGTGAGCAATATTCTCATGTCTGAAAATTAATGTCAATATTATTATGTATGATTTTGTCACCGTTAGACCAACTGGATGATATATAGCAGGAAGCAAAGCCATTAAGCCCAAATTTTATTAAAGGGAGGTTATTGCATTAAACTTTATCCATTCTGTAACCAATCACAAATAATAGCTCTACCACCAGCTGCTAAAAAAAAATATTGAAATTAACCGGTTACCTCACAGTCCCGAGTTTCTATGACTCTGAGAAAGAAACCTCTTGAAAACATTGCGGAAGAAGGAGAAAATGCTGGTTACCAGCATTTTCTTCTTTTTCCACCATGTTTTCTACCCTTTCAAACACAAATTCCATCATTCCATCGTTTTAGCCCAATTTAACTTGCTGTCTGCGACTGCTTTCAATTTGGACAAGACTAAGATTTTGTTGAGTGATAAAGCGTTAGGAAGAGTAGATCTATAGATCTCTAAGATTCTAGATGATAATATAAGCTGATAAGGTCAGAGCTCCAAACAGAGGGAGTGATTTTGATTTTAAAATTGGAAATATCGGTTATTCTCCACTAAACCCTATGTTATGGGTACTCATTAGAATCGTCTCATCGAGACGATTCTAATGAGTACCCACAATATAGGGTTTGAAAGAGAAATAATGGATTTAGAATACCATCACTCCCTCTTGTCTGGCTGCTGTAAGATAGATCTATCTATGTAGCAGTTTTCCAAAAATCAACAACATCAAATGTTAAAAATTAACCCTTTACCAAACAGTCTCAGGTTTTAACAAACCAGGAGCCACATTACCGTATAATTCTAGGTATTAGACCAGTTTAAATCTTTACCAAGCAACAAAATTTTAGACTGGTCCAAATTGAAAGCATTTGCAGGCAACGAATTTAGTGTTGCACAAAAAAGGAAATTTTTCTTTGAAAGAAAGCATTGTGGGGAAAGGAGAAATTGCTGGTTACCAGCATTTTCTCCTTTTCCCATGGTGTTTTCAAAAGACTTCTTCCTCAGGGTCGTTAAAACTTGGGGTTGTGTGGTGAAGGATTAAATCTTTATGTCTTTATTCTCTTTCCATGTTGAACCTTGTTGATGGCTGTTACAGAAGTAGGTATGTAGACTGTTTGTTTGCTAACTCATAATTTATAAGTTACCAAACAACAAAATTCTGGACTTGTCCAAATTGAAAGCAGTTGCAGACAACTAATTAAAATTGACAAATTTGATAGAGGAGAAAACATTGTGGGAAAAGGAGAAAATGCTGGTTACCAGCATTTTCTCCTTTTCTCACAATGTTTTCTAAAGGCTGCTTCCTTAGGGTTGTTAAAAGTCGGGACTGTGTGGTGAAGAGTTAATACTATTTTCTATTGCTTTATTCTTTTTCCACAATGTTTTCACATTTATTAAGTGTTTACCGTGCAATTCCAAGTTGTAAGAAACCTTTTTGAGGAAGGCTTTTGAAAACATTGTGGAAAAAGGAGAAAATGCTGGTAACCAGCATTTTCTCCTTTTCCCACAATGTTTTCTATTTGATCAAAAACATATTTCATCATTTAAGTGATATTAGATTTGTTGCCTTCAAATGCTTTGAACTTGGATCAGTCTAAAATTTTGTCGTTTTGTAAAGGGCAAAGGTAATGAACTGTAATTCATTTGTACTTTTCTTTCATTTCTTGTCAAAGTTTTCTATCTATATAGACAGATGCCACCAATTTATGTGTAACTACATCCAACTGTATCTGTTTCTGTGAAAAGGGGACTTAATGCATCTGCAAAAAGTTTTGACCCAGGTCAGCCTGCACAGTCTGCACAGGCAGACCTATGGTAGCATTTTTTTGCTTTCGGTAAATTTTCTGCATGTTAAAGAATCATTCTATCAGATTTCAGTCGGTTGTTAAACGAAATTGATTTTATGAATGCATGATTATGTGGTGACATGTCTACTATCATGCATGCATTATTCTTAAAAGAAATCAATATCAAAACTAGGTTAAAACCTGCCAGGTCAGTCTATCTTGTGTTTACTTTTTATCTGATTTTAAAATTCTTCATTCTTCTGCCAGCGACTAACACTTGGACAAACCACACTATAACAGATAGTCATCTTCACAATAATTTCTCTACTTTTAAAAGGCATGATTGAAATTTAAATCAATTTTAACAAGTGCTTTGTTTATTTGACTGCTATTGGGCCTTAACTCTTTACCAAACAACAAAATTTTAGACTTGTCCAAATTGAAAGCATTTGCAGACGACAAAATAAACTTGACTCAAAAATTGAAACTTGACTTTAGAAGCGTAGAAAACATGGTGGGAAAAGGAGAAAATGCTGGTTACCAGCATTTTCTCCTTTTCCCACAATGTTTTCAGAAGGTTTCTTCCTCTGGGTTGTTTGGTAAAGGGTTAAAGTAAATAGTTGAATATATCAATTTTACTGTATTTTGTTTATAGGACACAGCTGGGGAAGTGAGCATGACCCCTCGTCAGGAAGCTGTGCCCCTCGGAACTATCTGGGTGGTGACGGAAAATATCTGATGTATGCGTACTCTGTCACAGGAGAGGATCCTAATAATGATGTAAGTTTGTTTATTTATCTGTTTCTGAATTGAAAACATTTGGAGACAGCAAATCAGATGTAGCTGAAATGATGGTATTTGATCTGTGAAAGTGTACAAAACCTTTTAACTCTTTTCTACTTAATCCCGACTTTTAACAACCCTGAGAAAGAAGCCTTTTGAAAACATTGTGGTATAAGGAGAAAATGCTGGTAAACAGCATTTTCTCCTTTTACCACAATGTTTTCTACCATTCCCAAACCAAATTTCACTTTTTCAGTTTATTTTGTTGTTTGCAAATGCTTTCAATTTGGACAAGTCCAGAATTTTGTTGTTTAAAAAAGAGTTAACAAGACTTTCAACAGGCTCCTTCAGGGTCGTTTAAACTCAGCATTGGTCTTATCGCATTACTAATCGATCTATAAAGGTCCCAAACAATGACTGAGAATTATAAATTGTTACAGGAGACCACTCCTTCATGCATGTCTTCGTCCCGATTTAAATACAGTACCTAACAGCTGCGTTAGAGAGATATCTCTTTAGCTCAGTGGCTATGGTGTTGGTCTTTTGAACCTCAAAAAACGAGGATATTTGTCCGCACGGCTTCAAATCCCGCCAGGTGTGGTTTGTATTTGAGCTATGCATTTGTTGCGAACTTTCTTGTTCGTAAGATGGGGGCTGGTCCGGGATTGGCCTTTGAGCCATTAATCCCATTTGTTGTCCAAAAACGGACATTTGTTGTCTAAATAATAGACTTACTGCCTAATAAGGCTTTGAGTCATCAATAAATGATGACTTTAAGAGGGGGTGTGTTACGGGAGACCACTCCTTCATGCATGGCTTCGTCCTGATTTAAATACAATACCTAACAGCTGCTTTAGGGAGAATTCTCTTTAGCACAGTGGTTATGGTGTTGGTCTTTTGAACCTTGAAAAACAAGGATATTTGTCTGCACGGGTTCGAATTTTGCCAGGTGCGGTTTGTATTTGAGCTATGCATTTGTTGCGAACTTTCTTGTTTGTAAGAAAATGATCTGTGCTTTGAAAAAAGGGGGGTTCATGCATCTGCATAAAGTATTGATCCATGTCAGATTGTGCTGTCTGCATAGGCTGATATGGGTTGAAACGTTTTGCTCGTGGTCAGTTTTCTGCATGTCAAAGTACCATTCTACTCTGTGATTCATTTAACTGTTAGAGAAAATAGATTTTTAGAGATCCATAATTATTTGATGACTAGGTGGTATAATACGGGAGATGCATTATACCCCTTTTTTCTAGAGTGCCACTCAAATTTTTTATGTTTGGCTTAAACCTTTATGAAACAAAAAAAAAAAAAATTTTTGAGTCTTGCCCAATTTGAAACTGTTTGCAAACTAAAATAAAATGTGGTTCAATTATAGGAGCTATCTTTGAAAGGGTAGAAATTGTTGGGAATAGAAATAAATTCTTTTTATCAGCATTTTCTCATTTTTGTCATTTCGAATGCATTCTTCCTTAAAGTTGTTAAAACTGTGGACTACGGTATTTGGAACGGTTTAAATTGAAATTTTACAATACATATTCACTTGTTTTAAAACTTTTTGCTTTTGATAAATTTTTTGCATGTCAAAGGACCATTCTATCCAGGATTCAGCAGGTTGTAAGCCAGAATGGATTTAATGGATCTATATTTGCATGATGACTTGCTTGGTATAATGCATTACTGAGATGCGTTAAACCCTTTACCAAACAAAAACCCCCCCTTGTTTTCAAATCTCTTAGGAAGAGGCCATTAGAAAACATAGCGGGAAAAGTAGAAAATACTGGTAACCAGCATTTTTTCCTTTTCCCAACAATGTTTTCTACCTTTTTACAGAACTTAGGTCTATATCTACTACTTTCAAATTTATTGTCTGCATATGCTGTCAATTTGAAGGGGTTTAAAGTCTGTCATTAATTTTGGGAAAGGGTTAAAACCTTTACCAAACAACTAAACCTTCTTTTGCCAGCCAGAGCATGGCTCATGTCATATATATAGAGGATATTTGTTGTTTACCGTGAAAGATCGAAATTTATTTCATCGAGCGAACATCATCAGTAATATTTTCACGAGTGGCTGTGCCATGAGTGAAAATATTACCGATGATGTTCACTCGATGCGATAAATTTCGATCTTTCACCGAAAAAAACAAATATTCTATTTATTTCATGCTTTTAACCCTTTCTGGGGAGGAACTTAATCAAAATCCAGTACAGTTCTTTTCGGTTATTCCCCGTGGCGTACCCCCTCCGCATATTAACGCATTACAATATTACGTCAAGAGCGAGAAATGTAAGGTAAATTACGTCATATTTCCATCTTGTTGTGAGGCACGCGCATTTTACCTAGGTAACTAGTGCGCGGGAACAGCTGTTTCCACCTTCAATTGAAGAGTTAGAATATAAAAATCGGTATTTTCACCGGTCGTAACCATGAAATATCGAAAAATATTTCACCGATATTTCTCGATAACCTACCGGAAAGCATGAAATAAATATTATTTCTTATATAAAAGAACCAGTTAATTTTTTATTTTTACAGGAATTTTCCAGCTGTAGCAGAGGGAGCATAGGGGCGGTCATAAGTAACAAAAGGGCATCATGTTTTACTGGTGAGACTCAGTCACACAGAATTCTTATTGAAAAAATGATTTTATTATATACCAGTCAATTTTCCAGCTCAAATACAAGCATCGCAACCCCATAAAATAACATGATAGAAAAAAATTCTGTACCTACACATTGTGAAATACAATTCCAAATTTGGTACGATGACGTAACTCGGGCATGGATTACGATTTTGCGATTTGATTAGATTAAATTTTATGTAATAATACTTATCCGCCATTCATAGACGAAGTTACAACCCTCCACACTATAAATTGTTTCATATTGTAAACAATGCAAAATTTTGTTGTTGAAAGTCGTAGGTATCTAATAAAAGGAATATGATGTTGTAGTAACTTTCTGGATGCGTGAATTTGCTTCTCGCCGTGTAAAAAAATTTTGACATCTTGCTCAACTTTTGGTCTCACGCAATATCAAACTTTCTCACGCTGTTCGAATCAAATACAAGCATCAGGAAAGTTACTACAACATATTATTTTGTATGTATTGATTTATTGTATGGTGTTTAACGTCATCTTCAACATTATTTTAGGGCTTGGTCACACCGAGCTAACAGACGAGTAACGGATAAAAAATCATTTTATCTGTTCGTATCTGTTTTATGTCTGTTTCCTATCCGGTGAATCCGCTACTTGTCCAGCGAGGTCCAGTGATGTCCGTTCCGTCCGGTGGGAAGTTTTGAGCATGTTCAAAATTTCCACCGGACAAAACGGACAGAGACGTGCAAATGACAGACTTTGGATGCATCTGACAATTTATACCCTCAGCATGTCACTTGACCGGTACGTTCCTCGTACGTTGGTGTTCAGTACATTTCCATTCATCGTACGTTGGAAGAACGTTTTATCAGGTTCTCATGCGTTGCACTTTCGTTTTATCCGGTACAAGTCCGTTACTCGTACAGTGATATCCGTTAATAGACTGTTTATTATCCGGTATATATCCAGTAAAGGTGTGTTTTTTCTGTTATATGTGCGGTATTCATGCGGCCATGTGTGGCTTCTTTTCTCCACAAACCGATCGCATGAGCCTCTAGCGGCAGAGGAGATGAATTTTGTCACCGGATAACCAAATTCTGCATGTTTTTGTCCGTTTTCCCTCCATCACATATCCGTTAGCAGGTCTGACCAAACCTTTAGTTATATCTTGGCAGCCAGTGCACATATCTATGCTTTCCTTGAGTTTCTTTTACCAGTACTTTGCACAATTTTCTTCCCGGCCGATGATTTTTTTCCCACATAATCATCGTTGCAATAATGATGAATGGTTAGAGAGGAAAGAATCGTGTTGCAATGACTATCAACAATCTTCGAAAAGAAAATCACTGAGGTGGGAATTCAAACCAATGATCATCTGTTCTCAAGTCCTGTATGCTTCTGACTGCACTATCAGGGCACTGCTTTATGGAGGAAAAGTACATTTGTACAAAGTGTACAATGTCCTAGGGTACCTTTAGATTTATGCAAGTTTTTTGGGATTGAATATACGTATGTATGATTCCTGCTTTGTACTGGCAAAAAGTTACGCAAATATTTTCTTAACTCTTTACCAAACGACAAAATTGTAGACTTGTTCAAATTGAAAGTATTTGCAGACGATAAAATAAATGTGGCTCAAAAATTGAAATTTGTTCTGGGAAGGGTAGAAAACATTGTGGGAAAAGGAGAAAATGCTGGTTACCAGCATTTTCTCCTTTTCCTATAATGTTTTCAAAAGGCTTCTTTCTCAGGGTTGTTAAAAGTCGGGATTGTGTGGTAAAGAGTTAAATCATAAAGTTGTGCAGTTTAGTGAAACTTGTTTTCAGACTTAATGCTTGCAAATTTCTTGCGTACGCATTTTAGTGAAAGGTACCCCAGATGTTTAATGACCCTGAAGAAAGAGCCTTTTTAAAACAGTTTTGGAAAAGGAAAAAATACTATTAACCAGCATTTTCTCCTTTTACCAGGATTTTCTCCTTTTCCAAAAAAGTTTTCTACAAGTTCACAGACAATTACCTTCATTTCAGCTAAATTTAATGTGTCGTCTGCAAGTGCTTTGAATTTGGACCTGTTGAAAAATTTTTTGTTTGATAAAGATTTAATACATATTGATTATAGGCCCATGACAATGAAGTTAATCACTTACCACATAATTCCAAGTTCTAACCTTTTACCAAGTGACAGAATATTAAACTTGTCCAAACTCAAAGCATTAGCAGAGGACAAAATATGTGAGCAAGATAATGACTTTTGTCCCTAAAAAGGAAGAAAGCATTGTTGGGAAAGGAGAAAATGCTGGTTACAAACAGTGCTTTTTCCTCAAGGTCCTCAAAACTTTGGATTGCATGGTAAAGGGTTAACTCTTTACCAGATGACAAAATTTTGGGCTAGTCCAAATTGAAAGCATTTGCAGACGTCAAAATTACTTTGACTCAAAAATGGAAATTTGCTTTGGGAAGGGTAGAAAATATTGTGGGAAAAGGAGAAAATGCTGGTTACCAGCATTTTCTCCTTTTCCCATTATGTTTTCAAAAGGCCTCTTTCTTAGGGTCGTTAAAAGTCGGGATTGTGTGGTAAAGGGTTAAGTAAAATGGTTTCACTTTGTGACATACATGCCTACAGGCAAAGGATGCTTGTATCTACATGTATGTTTGGAGCCCTTGTTGCTTAGCTGTAGCATGTAGTCTTGTTTTCAACTTTATGGGTTGTGAGTTCAAATCTCAGAATCTGCTAACATCCTTTCTGATGAATGACAAAAGTAAATTAGATTCATTCCTCTCTCTGTACTGAGCAGCCACCCTCTTTAAGTATTATAGTTACTTTGGGTAGGGGGCTGTTGTACCCAGTCCTATCATACTCTTCATTAGACCATGAAAATCTTTGACTGAAAGCATTTGCAGACAACAATTTTAATGTTGCTTAAATGTTGATTTTTTTTTAAGGGTAGAAAATGTTGTTGGTTGAAGATTTACACAGTTAGAAAATAGATATTTCTAGTCAGAGTGTATAGTTTTCCTCAATGATACATTCTTAGATATCCTTATGAGAATATCTTTCAGTCTTATTTGAGTGAACAACTTGTCAGATGGTACACGAACATAATTGCGTGTGCAGCTTGTCATGTGATGTTCTTTTCCAACTTAGTATGGGAAATCAAGTGATCACATATACTTTTAATTTAGGCAATCCTGAAATTTTGATGTTTGGTAAAGAGTTAATTGATCAATGAAAAGCAAAGGAATTGTAAATACCTCTTATTTTCATCATGGCTGTCAAGTTTTTTGACATTACATGGTGACTTTGTTTTTATGCGTCAATATTTTCTTGCTACATTATAGTGCCAGCTGTTGAGAGTTTATGTGGAAATGGTAGAATAGATGTAGATGAGGAGTGTGATGGGGGATTTCTGGGTAAAGTGGGGCTGGATCCCTGCTGTGCTAAAGATTGTAGATTGAATGAAGGGGCACAGTGCAGGTCTGTTTGCTTGTATGGTGTTTTGCATTGTTGGAATATTATTCTAAGTGTTTAACTCCTTACCAAACGACAAAATTTTAGACGTCCAAATTGAAAGCTTTTGCAGACGACAATTTAAATGTGGCTGAAAAGATAAAAATTTTTCTTTGGTAGGAAAGAAAACATTGTGGGAAGAGGATAAAATGCTGGTTACCAGCATTTTATCCTTTTCCCACAATATTTTCAAAAGGCTATTACCTCAGGGTTGTTAAAACTCAGGATTGTGTGGGAAAGGGTTAACTCTCTACCAAATGTTATATTTTATACAATGTGGAGGAAGAAGGCTTTTGAAATCATTGTTGGAAAGGAGAAAATACTAATTGCAAGCATTGTCTTTTTATTTTAAATGTTATCCAGCCTTTCAAAGACAAGTACCATCAATTTAACCAGGTTTTTTGTAACCATGTTTTACTTGTTTCTAAATGACATAAATTTTGACTGGTCCAAATTGAAAGCATTTGTAGAGGACAAATTAAATGTGCCTTGAGTGAAAGAACTGTCCCTAAAAGACTAGAAAACATTGTTGGAAAAAGAGTAAATGCTTTGAAAAGCCTTCTCCTTCAGGACAATGAAATTCAGAATTGTGTGGTAACACAATTCTGAGTTATACCGACTTAGACAAAAAAGGCTTTTGTGGGAAAAGGAGAAAGTGCTGTTAGCCAGCATTTTCTCCTTTTGCCATAATGCTTTATGCCTGTTCAAAGACAGATTGCACAATTTGAGCCACAATTGATTTATTGTCTGCAAATGCTTTGGATTTGGGCAAGTCCTAAATTTTGTCATTTGGTAATGAGTTAACCCTTTACCAAACAATCCCTGGTTTTTACGACCCTGAGATAGAAGCCTTTTGAAAACATTTTGGGAAAAGGAGGAAATGCTGGTAACCAGCATTTTCTCCTTTTCCCACAATGTTTTCTACCCTGCTGGAAACAAATTTCAATTTTTGAGTTACGTTTATTTTGTTGTCTGCAAGTGCTTTCAATTTGGACCAGTGGAAAAATATTGTCGTTTGGTAAAGGGTTAATCCTATACCACACAATCCCAAGGAGAAAAGACTTCTGAAAACATTGTGGGAAAAAAAGAGAAAAGCTGGTTTTCAGCATTTTCTCCTTTTCCCATAATGTTTTCTACCCTATCAAATACGAAAAATCACCATTTAAGCAACATTTGACTTTTCATCTGGAAATATTTTCAGTTTGATCCAGTTCAAAATTTTGTCATTTGAAGTCCCATAGCAAAGATTTTGTGGCTTTTTTCAAGATCAGATAGCTTAGAATATGTAGTCCGAGACAAAACATCTAGGTTTGGTTTGGTTTGGTTTGTATTTGAGTTTAACGCCATTTTAACAGCTTAGGTCATGTCATGGCGGTCAGTGATTCACCAATGTGTTTCCTGGCTTTCTCACACCAGTACTGACACAACTTTCTTTTCAAAGCCACTGACTACTTTTCTCACAAGCATCACAGGTGAGAGGCGAAAAATCGCCGGAAAAAAAGTTCACTGCAACCGGGTATCAAACCTGCAACCTCCAGTTCACGAGTCAGATACGCTAACCACTGAGCTACCCAGTGGGGTGACACCTAGGCCAATCAGACAGCTAGTATTTGAAAAAGAATTAGAACAATACATGTACTAAGAATTGATGTATATAGTTAATTTTAAGCCTTTATGAAACAATTCTGGGTTTTCACTACCCTTGGAAAGAGGGCTTTTGGAAACATTATAGGAAAAGGAGAAAATGCTGATAACCAGCATTTTCTCCTTTTTCCACAATGTTTTCTACCCTATCAAGGACAAAATTTGTCATTTGAGCCATTTGGGTCATCTGTGAATGCTTTCAGTTTGGATTGGTCTAAAATTTTGTTGTTTTATAAATGATTAACTTGGCGCTAGGTGACTTTGTTAGTCTACATGGCCTGCAACACGCGAAAAGGGGCATTCGGACATTCTGCGTAAAGTGTCGTCTCGGATCAGCCTCTGCAGTCTGCGCGAGCTAATCCTAGACAGCACTTCACAACTACATTAGATTTTGTGCTTCAGTGACTTGCGCAAAACAGAAAATTACATAAAAACGGAAAGTGTCTTTTCGGATTAGCCTGCACGGACCACGCAGGCTGATCCGAGAAGACACTTTACGCAAATGTCCAAATGCCCCTTTTTCGCGTTTTGCAGACCACATAGAACTTGGCGTTTTCCAATGCTTTGAGCGCTATGAATTTTCAATGTTAGAAAAACTGCTAATTATCATGAATTCTTATTTATTCTAATTCCCAAGCATATTTGCTAGTCTTTTACTCATAGACTTAACTCCTAAATTACCTTTCATTACTACAGTTGCCTTTGCTGCCAGTGTAGATCAAGATCAGACTGCACAAAACATGAACTTTGCAGAGATATTCTGAACAATAGCAACTTTGGCATTGCTTTCATTAAGCTCTCTTTTCTAGAATGGAAATGTTGGTTTTGTTTATTATACCCCAAACCTACGATGTAGATGAGGGTAACTGGTTTCACGATGTCTGTCTGTCTGTCCATCTGTTTGTCTATTAATCAGTCTATCTTATTTTTGTTTCAACTCAATAGCTGTTTGACCTAGGATCCTGAAACTTTATACAAGTGTTGCTTGTAAGTCATGACCCAAGGATGTGCCTTATTGTGTTCGGGTCACATGGGTCAAAGGTCAAGGTCACTGGAGAGCTTTGAAAAACGTTTCTGTGCTCCAACTCAAAAGCCGTTTGACCTATGACCCTTAAACTTTATACAAGTGTTATTCATGACCCAAGGAGGTGCGCTATTTTATTTGGGTCTCATGTGTCAAAGGTCAAGGTCACAGGTGAACTTTGTTTGAAAAATCGTTTCTGTGCTCTAATTCAAAGGCTGTTTGACCTAGGACCCTCAGACTTAATACAAGTTTTTTTCATGACCCAAAGAGGTGTCCTGTTGTTTTTGGGTCACATGTTTCAAAGGTTAAGGTCATTTTTGATCTTTTCTTTGAAAATCATTTCTGTTCTCTGATTGTGCTGCTGCAGTGATAAGATGCTGGTGGAGGTATTTGTCCGCTTTGCCACAGTTCTAGTTTGGTATTTGAAGGCTTAACCCTTTACCACACACCCCTGGGAAAGAAGCCTTTTGAAAACATTGTGGGAAAAGGAGAAAATGCTGGTAACCAGCATTTTCTCCTTTTCTCACAATGTTTTCTCCCCTATCAAAGCAAAATTGCACCATTTGAGCCACAATGAAATTGTCGTCTGCAAATGCTTTCAATTTGGACAAGGCTAAAATTTTGTCGTCTGGTAAAAAGTTAAGAGACATATTTATCGTTGTAATTTTAGGTAAACACTAAATGATTTTATGGACTATGCAGATAAAGATTTTTTTTCAAATGTTTCCTTTCAGCGCTGCAAACTATCCATGTTGTACAAACTGCCAGGTGGCCTCTCCAGGCCTTGTCTGTCGAGGAATTCTACCAGAAACATGCAATTTGGAAGCCTCTTGTGAATATCCTTTGTCACTATACCAATTCAAATTTTACATCCTTCGAGTCTCAGAATCATCAGGCATTCATTAATTTTTCTTTGACATGTTTTACAAAATTCAAAGTAGGCATTCCACTTGCTTTTTATTTCCATAGTGTTTTAAAAAGCCTTTGTCCTTTGGATTGTAAAAAAATGGGTTGCATTGTGAAGGATAAACTTCGCGAGCCTTGTAACTGTTTACCACACAATTCCGACTTTTAACCTTTTCCACACATTGCTGTCTTTAAATGGCCTTGAGAAAGATGACTTTTGAAAATACTGTGGGAAAAAAGAGAAAATGCTGGTAACCAGCATTTTCTCTTTTTCCCACAATATTTTCTACCCAGTTAAAGAACATCATTTCATTTGTATCAATTTCAGATTTTGTCACCTGCAGTTATTCTCAATTTGAAAGGCTTTTTTTCTGCTCTATCAAAGACCAAAAAATGATTTAAAACCTCATTTGATAATGTTGTCTGCAAATGCTTTCAATTTGGAAAAGTGTAAACATATGTTGTTTGGTAAGGAGTTAATGGATCTCAGTGATGCATTACACCATGCAAGTCATCACATAATTATGGATCCATAAAAATCCAATTTGTGTAACAAACCACTGAAATTTGAGGTAGAGTGGTCCTCAGACATTCAGCAAATTTACCAAAAGCAGAAGCTTCCTTACCAGGTTAGCATGCACGAACTGTGCAGGCTGACATGGGACAATTTCACAGAGTGTGGCTCTTATATTTGGCCTGCAACACGCGAAAAAGGGCATTCGGACATTTGCGTGAAGTGTCGTTTCGGATCAGCCGGCGCAGTCTGCGCTGGCTGATCCGAAACGACACTTTCCGTTTTTATGTAATTTTTCTGTTTTGCGCAAGTCTACTGAAGAACAAAATCTAATGTAGCGGTAAAGCGCCATCTCGGATCAGCCTGCGCAACACTTTACGCAAAAGTCCAAATGCCCCTTTTCGCATGTTGCAAATCATTTTATACTGCATGTGTCGAAAAGTTCACGAATTACGGATTACAGACATTTTGCAAGCGGTAATGTTTGGCAAATTTAAGACACTTGTTATTTGTTAGTAAAATACACGAACAGAAAAGTTCAAGAATTTTTCAAATTAGCAAATTCACAAAAATTTCCATGTTGCAAAAATTTCCACTTATACAGTACTTTTTTAAATCTATCTTATAATTGCGCTATATCCAAGACTGTGTTATAACAAATACTTGTATAAAGTATTGAAATTTGCATTAAATATCAAAGAAGCATGAAAACAATTAAAGATCAGCATGTCACTCATGACATTTTTCTTTAACTTTGTATACTGGTTCAAATTATGAATGCCCTGCTTCAGCCAGTAAAGCAGACAACACTCCATGTCTTGATGGGTAAGTATAAATACTGTACTGGTAAATAGAGATTTTCCATTTGCCCACCTGTCTCTCTATCTTTCCTTCTGTCAGTCTTTTTTGTCTATCCACCAGCCTGTATTCCTTGTTGGGTAAAGGATTAAACATTTGTTAGCTGACCTAATGATCTCAGCACTATGGTGCCATATTTCTGCTGCGAGATACAAGATAGCTATCATGATAATTTTAGAAAACTATTGGGATAAATCAAAATTTTCTGGAGATATTATCGAGATTGTGAAAAGTTTCTTGAAAAAAATATCACGATAAACTTTATATTTTAACACAAAATTTCTCAATCATGCACGAAGCTGACATTCAAGATAAAATTATCGTGAAAGTTCTATCCGTTTCTCGATATCTATAAATGGAAAAATTAATCATTTGGATGAACTTGGTAGTTTTTGACTTCACAAGATTGCAGTATTATCTAGATAATATTTCCAGGAAACTGTATCATGATAGTTCTCTTAAGTTATCGCAATAGCTATCTCTTATCTCGCGGCAGAAATATGCCACGATACAGTACAGTTTGTTATTTTGCCATTAGATGTATTTTGACAACCCTCCGAAAGTGTATGATTATGCCTCTCATAGAGTTTATGACTACAACCCTCTTATATTGTGTGATTATGCCCCTCTGAATCCTTTACCACACAATCCGACTTTCAACGACCCTGTGAAAGAAGCCTTTTGAAAACATTGTGGGAAAAGGAGAAAATGCTGGTGATCAGCATTTTCTCCTGTTCTCACACCGTTTTCTACCCCATCAAAGAGAGAAATCATCAATTTAGCAACATCTAAATTGTCGTCTGCAAATGCTTTCAATTTTGTCCAGCCCAAAATTTTGTAAGTTGGAAAAGAGTTAAAGTGTATGATTATGTCCTTCTTAAATGTATGACCAGCCCGCATAGCTCAATAGGTAGAGCATAGGACTCGTGAACGTGATGTTTCGAGTCTTTGGAGGCTGTGGGTTCGATCCCCATGGCTGGCCACCTAAAATTACTAATAGTCTTTCGGATGAGACGTTAAACCGAGGTCCCGTGTGACGGTGCTATACACCGAGCACGTAAAAGAAACGGGCGTAACTTAAGATGGGTTTCGTCCTGTATCTGCACTATCCCCCGTAACAATACTAACAGCCTTCAGGGGGCGTCGCCCATATGGGCAACCGGTGGCGACGATAAATAAACGCAAATTCAATCAATTCTTAAATGTATGCCCCTCTTATGTGGTTTGATTACACCCTTTCAAAGCTTATGGCAGTGCCCCCTTAAACTCTTTACCAAATGACAAAATTTTAGACTGTTCCAAATTGAAAGCATTTGCAGACAACAAATTAAAAAGTGCTATAATTACTGGATTTTTCTCTGAATGGTCAGAAAACATTGGGGGGAAAAAGGACAAAATGCTGGTTACCAGCATTTTCTCCTTTTTCCGCAATGTTTTCAAAAGCCTTCATCTTCAAGGTCGTTAAAAGTCGGGATTGTGTGGTAAAGAGTTAAAGTGTACGATTAAGCCCCTTATAGTGTATGATTATGGGCCCTGCTAAGTGTATATTTTCTGTCCTCTTAAAGTGTATGGTTATGCCCCCTTAACCCTTTCCAAAACAATCCCGGATTTTCACGACCCTGAGAAAGAAGCCTTTTGAAAACATTGTGGGAAAAGGAGAAAATGCTGGTAACCAGCATTTTCTCCTTTTCCCACAATGTTTTCTACCCTGCTGGAAACTTATTTCAATTTTTGAGTTACGTTCATTTTGTCATCTGCAAGTGCTTTCAATTTGGACTAGTCTAAAATTTTGTCATCTGGTAAAGAGTTAAACAAGTCTGACAAAGAGATCAGCATGTTCTCTTTTACATCAGTGCTTTCTATAATTTGAATAATAAATTTCTTATTTCTAGTAACATTTCATTCGTGGTCTGCCAATGTTTTAAATTTGGACAAGGTTAAAATTTTGTCTGGTTTTAACCAACTTGGATGAGATGATAATTATAACAGAACAACAACAACACAGAATGTGCAATCCGATCTTGAATCTATACTATCTAATATGGAGATACTTTTCCTTAAAAGATAACTTTGAAATTGCCATATGTTAGATTTTTACTAGTGGCTGGAAAGTTTCTTACGTATATAGCAGGTTAGCTGTTTACCAAATGACATAGAGGATATTTGTTTTTTTCGGTTAAAGATCGAAATTTATTTCATCGAGAACATCATCGGTAATATTTTCACGAGTGGTGCAGCCACGAGTGAAAATATTACTGATGGTGTTCACGAGATGAAATAAATTTCGATCTTTCACCGAAAAAAACAAATATTCTATTTATTTCATGCTTTTAACCCTTTCTGGGGAGGAACATTATCAAAATCCAGTACAGTCTTTTCAGTTATTCCCCGTGGCGTACCCCCTCCGCATAGCAACGCATTACAATATTACGTCAAGCGCGAGAAATGTAAGGTAAATGACGTCATATTTCCATCTGGTTGTGAGTCACGCGCATTTTACCTAGGTAACTAGAATATAAAAATCGGTATTTTCACTGGTCGTACCTGTACCCGTGGAATATCGAAAAATATTTTCACTGCTATTTCTCGATATCCTACCGGAAAGCATGAAATAAAAAATCGTAGTTGTGTCCAAATTAAAAGCACTCACAGATAACAAACTACATATGGTTGACATGATAGGAATTGTCACTGAAAAGGCAGAAAACATTGCAGAAAAAGTACAAAATGCTGGTTACAAGCTTTTCCTCCTTTTTGCACAATGTTTTCAAAAACTTTTTTCTCTCAGGGTCTTTAAAACTTTGGATTGTTTAGTAAAGATTTAACTCTTTACGAAACGACAGAATTGTAGACTTGTCCAAATTCAGAGTTGTTGCAGATGACAAATTAAATGTGGCTCAATTGATAAAATTTGACTCTAAAAGAGCTGAAAACATTGTGGGAATAGGAGAAAATGCTGGTAACCAGCATTTTCTCCTTTTCCCTTAGTGTTTTCAAATGGCTTCTTGCCCAGTGTTGTTAAAACTTGGGATCGTTTGATAAAGGGTTAGGGGGTTAATACCCACTATTGCATATTTCAGAGGCTCGTGTATAGGAGGGGTATGCACGTCGTTTTGTGAGGCAAGAAATAGAAACTCCTGTGTTTGTGATGCAGGTAACTGCTTTATTGTGTGATTATGTACAACTTATTTCATCTAAGTCTTTACTCTGCATCATGTGACTTTGAAACCATGCAATTAAGATAGAAGTTATAGAGGATCTTACATGCGTGTTTGTGTATTACCATTTTTATCAAACGAGTTGACTAAAATTGTATAACGCTAGCCTTGGAGAGCATCAAATACATTTAAGTCAATGAGTTTGATAAAAATGATAATACATAAACACTCATGTGAGATTGTATTTATCATATAAATGAATGACACACAAAAAATATTGTGCATCATCACCTTTTGCCTATATGCTGTCCACGGATCCATGTTTACAGTTGTAGTTCGGTCATGTTCAAATGTGTACATAAACAAGTAGATAGCTCCGTGATATTTACACCAAAAGTAGAATAAAAACAGTTTCTAGAGGGGGAATTTGAGTGCAACTAATTCAGCAATTTTGTTGCTTTCAAAAAGCGTTTGCTGCATTTCTTAGTTTTTACTAAACACGAAAATCAAAAACTGTCTATGTGTAAATGCCTTAGAAATAATGACATCATTTTTCTGTGAAACGGCGTGGTAGTACAAATTCCGGCATGTACTGTGGTTGGTTTCTCAAGCTTCACAAGCTCATGACTGAAAATTGATCAGAACCAGGACCAAAAAAATGATAATACACTTGTGTTTATAAAAATAAGTCATTGGTTTAACTCTTTACCAAGCGACAAAATGTTAGACTGATCCAAATTGAAAGAAGTTGCAGACGACAATTTCAATCTGGCTCAAATGTAGAAAATTGTATCAGAAAGGGTAGAAAACATCGTGGGAAAGGAGAAAATGCTGATTACCAGCATTTTCTCCTTTTCCCACAATGTTTTCATAAGGCTTTTTTCTTCAGGGTCGTAAAAACTCGGGATTGTGTGGTGAAGAGTTAATACACTGCAGGGTGAGGTTTTATGTGATAAATTGATATAAAGTCTTAGAATTCTATGATAAAAGGTGAACTATCAATCTCATCGTTTGAACCACATTTTTTTTAGGGTTTTTTTTGCAAATTTAACCCTTTACTACACAATGATGAATTTTAACGACCCTGAGAAAGAAGCCTTTTGAAAACATTGTAGGAAAAGGAGAAAGTGCTGGTAACCAGCATTTTCTCCTTTTCCCACAAAGTTTTCTACCCTATCAAAGAAAAATTTGCGTCATTTGAGCCACTATGAAAATGTCCTCTGCAAATGCTTTCAATTTAGGATAGGTCTCAAATTTTGCCGTGTGGTAAAGGATTAAATTGGACTGATCTAAAATTTTGTAAGTTGGTAAAGAGTTAATAGCCAATAAAATAATAAGATCACAGAAACAAATAAAAAACAAGATACAAAGATTCATTTGGCCTGCAACACGGGAAAAGGGGCATTCGGACATTTGTGTAAAGTGTCGTCTCGGATCAGCCTGGCTAATCCAAAACGGCACTTTACGACTACATTAGATTTTGTGCTACAGTAGCTTGCGCAAAACAGAAAATTACATAGAAACGGAAAGTGTCGTTTCGGATTAGCCAGCGCGAACTGCACAGGCTGATCCAAGACAACACTTTACGCAAATGTCCGAATGTCCCTTTTCAAGTGTTGCAGGCCATTTATGAACCAAGATTAGTAATCTTGATTTTTAGCTTGGCTGTTTTAACTCTTTACCAACCGACAACATTTTAGACTTGTCCAGACTGAAAACATTTGCAGACAACACTTTAAATGTAGCTCAAATGATGGAATTTGTAATTGATAGAGAAGAAAACATTGTGGAAAAAGGTGAAAATGCTGTTTACCAGCATTTTCTCCTTTTCCCACAATGTTTTCAAAAGCTTTTTTTTCTCAGGGTTGTTAAAAGTCGAGATTGTGTGGTAATGAATTAAAAGAAAACATTGAGGTATTGTCATAGCCTTGCCATCGTCGTCTGAGTCATGGTGCAAAATGTTTGACATTTTATAATATCTCCATCATTACTGAAGATATTTGCCTCAAACTTCGACAAGTTGTTAACTATTGAAAGGGAAACCCATAGAACAAGGGCAAGTAATGATTAAAGTATTGTCGACACAGTTATGCCCCCTTTTCAACGTAGAACTTTCACTGAAAATCAAGGAACTGCACCCAAGCGTTGGCACCCACATGTGATGCTTTTGTTAAATATAAAAAATGAGAAAAGAATGTATCAATGCAAAAATATTGTGAAAAATTTTTGAAAGCTTTGTTTTGACCCCTGTAACCAAACAATCCAGACTTTTAACGACCATGTGAAAAAAAGCTTTTAAAAACATTGTTGAAAAAATACAAAATGCTGGTAACCAGTATTTTTTCTCCTTTTCCCACAATGTTTTCTGTCCTATCAAAGACACTTCCAGCCATATGAGCAATATCTAGTTTGTTGTCTGCAAAAGCCTTGAATTTGGACTGGTCTAGAATTTTGTTGTTTGCGAAAGAGCTATGGATGAAGCATATGATGACTTCTGTTGCTCTGACATGCTTTTATATTTACTTCTGTATAAAATCTTACAGTTGATACATCCTGTAAAAGATGTTGCCGGGACCCAGTCACTGGTGCCTGTTCTGTGTATGATAACTCGGTGTTTGTTGCAGATGGTAGAACTTGCATACAAGGATACTGCGAAAATGTAAGATTTTTAGAAAAGTTTTTATTTCCTCTCATACGCCTGCTTCAGAGCTAAGCCATTATGGGATTGATAAACTGTTTTCTCAGAAGGTGACAGGAAAAAATGAATACTGGGTCACTTTTTGTGCGTCAAAATCTTCCCAGAGCATTCCAGTCTCTTTGTCAAGTTTTAGGAAGTTTCGATTCAATTTTATGCAAACCTAGTTTACCATATGTGGTCACTTTAATCCTTTTCCACAAGAACAAATTTTAGACTATTCCAATTTCAAAGCACCTTCAGATGACTGAATTCAAAATTTGTACAAATTACGTTAAATGATAGGGTAAAAAACATTCTGGAAAAAGGAGAAAATGCAGACAACAAATCAGATGTAGTGCAGACGATGATTTCTGTCTTTGATAGGGTAGAAAACATTATAGGGAAAAGAGAAAAGGCTGGTTACCTCTTTCTCCATGGTTTTTAAAAGTCCAGATTGTATGGTAAAAAGGTTAAACTTGTTACAAACAACTTTCATATGTATATGATTATAAGATACATTAATCACAAAGACCACAAATCAGTGGTTTGTAAGTATGTGCAGGCCGGCAAACTGTGGGAGTTTTAATGAGTCCAAGAAAGAAGGCTTTTGAAAACATTGTGAGGAAAGGAGAAAATGCTGATAAACAGCATTTTCTCCTTTCCTCACCATGTTTTCTACCCTGAAAGAGACAAATTTCAGCTGCATCTTATTTGTCATCTGTGAATGTTTTTAATATGGAAAGTCTTAAATTTTGCTGCGTGTTGCAGAGTTCACCCTTCATAAAATAATCTCAGTTTTAATGACCCTGGGGAAGAAAACCTTTGAAAATATTTGGATAAAAAGGAGAAAATGAAATGCTAGTTTCTCTTTTTCCTACAATGTTTTCTATTCTTCGGAAAGACAAATCATAATGTTTGAATCACTTTTAATTTGTCGTCTGAAAATGCTTGCAACTTTGACAAGTCTTAAATTTTGCTATTTTTTGTACTGTTAATGAGTTGACACTTTACCACTTAACAAAATTCTAAACTTGTCAAAACCCAAACCATTTTCAGACAATTTCAATGTGGCTCAAATTGTGGAAGTTGTCTTTAATATGGTAGAAAACATTGTGGGAAAAGGAGAAAATGCTGGTTACCAGTATTTTCTCCTTTTCCCTCCATCTTTTCAAAAGTCCGCTTTCTCAAGACTGTTAAAAGTCAGGATTGTTTGATAAAGTGTAGAGGTTAGACTTAACCATTTTCCAATTTTCAGGGTAACTGTATAAAGATAGCCACCGATACTATAGAGAGGCTCTGGGAACTGATTGATAAAGTCAGCATTAACTTTTTAAGTAAGTATAATATAGGATCTGACATAAGTTGGTATTTGAGATGTGTACAATCTGACATAAGCTGACATTTGTGATTTATGGGATATGACATAAGTTAGCATTTGAAATATATAAGATCTGACATAAGTCGGCATTTGAGATAAAATTTTATTAAACAAGTACTCAGAAATTTTATCAAATAAGCTTCTGATGAGCTGAATAACATCTTTGCAGACATATTTTATAAAATTCTATATCAAAAGCCAATGCATGTCAGATTCTTTTTATCATTAAACAACTTTTCACATATTATTGGTCATAATATATCAAAACCATACATTTACATAAGATAATTTCCCTGAATAAAACGTGATTTGCTTCTCTATTAATCTAATGTCTAAATTCCTTTCTCTGTATTCCTATATTTCAGTTGAATCCTTCAAAACCAATATAGTATTGTGTACAACAGGGTTTTCTTTAGTGCTCTACATACCTATATGTATAGCTATCTGGTGCTACGTAAGTCCTCTTTATTATTTGTTTACGAGGGCCTTTTTTATGTTCATAGAGTAGGGCCGTTTTTCCAATTATGATTGCAATAATAAAATTTTGTTTATTTGTGCCCTTCAAAGTATCCACAGTCTGCTTCCGCACACTTTTTACAATGATCTGCCCACTTCCAGAATGTTGTATGATACTCATCTTAAGCGGTTTGTAGAAGACACTGGTACACAGCACTGCCAAAACCGCTACAAAATTCAAATCGGCATTCTGCTAGTATTTCTTTTAGCCACGAGGTCAACCAAAAGTCACAAGAAGACAGGTCAGGGCTGTATGGAGGACGTTCTAAAACATCAAGCTCAGATTATTTAAAAAACTTATGTGTCAGCTCATTATCTTGTAGTCATTTTATGCTGTGGACACTAGTGAGCAGGTTTTAATGACCCGAAGATAGAAGCCTTTTGAAAACGTTGTGGATAAAGGAGAAAATTACATTAAGTCAAGATTAGTTTGCACATTTCAGGACCAGCATTTTTCCTTTTCCCACAATGTTTTCTATTCTTTTAAGATCAAATTTTATCTTATCAAATTTTAAGCAACACTTAAAATAGTAATTTGCATAGAATGTTTTAAATTTGAACAAGTATAAAATTTTGAAGTATGGTAAAGATTTAATTCATTTAACTGTGTCTTTTTTTGGCGAAGCTGAAAGCCCGGCTTTTGACCTATGCTATTACCAATGAATAAATAGTCATTTGCGTTTAGTCAAAAATGAGGACATGTTTATTCTGCGGACCCCCGCAGACCCTATTTTTGGGCAATTGCAGGAGTGGTTACTTTTCATAATTACTCTTCATACCGTATACATGTATGTATATTTGTGTGTCAAAAAATTTGTGAATAACAGATTATGATCATTTTGCGGAAGGAAAATGTTTGTGAATTCAAGACATGTGTTATTTGTTGGTATACTTATCGTGAATACGCAAACAGAAAAGTTTGTGGATTTTTTCAAATTCGCAAAAATTTCCACATTGAAAAATTTTCCACTTATACAGTATTGAAAGAGTTTGAATTTTCATATTTCAGTACCTCTTACGCCATCTATCTTTTTTAAAAAGATACTCGTCTTAGACGAGCTGCCATGTAAAACAGACTAATAAATATAGCGGTTACAAAATCTTGTTACAGGACAAGAAGAGAAAGAGAGACTGGATCAAAGAAAACACCATCCATGTTAGAAAAGTAAGTGTGTCTATTATAGATTTGTCATATGGTAGCATACCTGAGCTGTGTTCTGTGAAAAATGGGCTTAATACATTTGCGAAAAGCATCGACCCAGGTCAGCCTGCGCAGTCCGCGCAGGCTGACCTGGGCCGAAACTTTTCGATATTGGTCAATTTTCTTTAAGTCAAAGGACCAGTTTACCTCATGGTCAAGTGGGTTGTTCAAAAAGTGGCTCTAATGGATCCATAATTATGTGATGACTTGCACTGGTATCATTTATCACGGAGATGCATTAAGCCCCCTTTTAACAGAGCATGGTTCACCTACATTTGTGTTTAACCCCCGGCTACAAAGAAGAGGGGAGTATACTGGTTTCAGCATGTCTGTCTGTCTGTCTGTCGGTCCGTCTGTCTGTCAATCCGTCTGTCTTTGTTTCTGTGCTCTAACTCACAAGCTGTTTAACATAGGACCCGGAAACTTTATAAAAGTGTTCCTCGTGTCCCAAGGAGGTGCCAGATAGTTTTTGGGTCACATGGGTTCAAGGTCAAGGTCACATGTGAACTTAAATTGAATATTCTTTCCATGCTTTAACTCAATAGCTGTTTGACCTAGGTCCTTGAAACTTTATATGAATGTTGCTAATGACCCTAGGAGATGGTTATTTTTTTTGGGTTGGATGGTCAAAGGTCAAGGTCAACTGTTTTGTAAATTGTTTTTGAGCTCTTACTCAGTAGCTGTTTGACCCGGGGCCCTGACACTTTACACAAGTGTTGCTCATGACCCAAAGAGGTACCCTATTGTTTTTTGGGTCAAAGGTCAAGGTCACAGGTGAACTTTGTTTCGAAAATCCTTTCCGTTCTCTGATCATACTGCATCAAGGTACTAGTAGGGTGGTATTTATCTGCTATGCGACAGTTCTAGTTCAAAAACTGGTGTGCCACAATGTCTGCAGTAAGTGTAAAGTTGATTGAAATGCATTAAAACACTGAAATCTAATTTTGTTTTAAAATAGGATCGAGGATTGGCCCACGATGAAGACAAGAGACCTGTTGTTGCAGATGGACCCAAGCCCACATCAACACCAGCTGTTCTTGACCCCAGCGAGTATCTGGAGCCCATTAACAGACGTCAAAATAGAAGAAACCAGTTACAACCTCTAAATCATAAGCCCACCTCCAGTGTAGCATAAAATACATGTCTCTTTATACAGAAAAAATAGCATTTTATCCTTTTCTGAAAATGGTTTTTTGACCCTTTGAAAAACAAGTCCCATCATTTGAGGCCCCTTGTAAATTGTTAGTCTCAATTTTTTTCAGGAAGAACAAGTCTAAAAGTCCGGTGCCTAACAAACTCTTTCCCATACAACTAAATTTAACCCTTTACCAAACAATCCCTGGTTTTTACAACCCTGAGATAGAAGCCTTTTGAAAACATTGTGGGAAAAGGAGAAAATACTGGTAACCAGCATTTTCTCCTTTTCCCACAATGTTTTCTACCCTGCTGGAAACAAATTTAAATTTTTGAGTTACGTTTATTTTGTCGTCTGCAAGTGCTTTTAATTTGGACCAGTCTAAAATTTTGTCGTTTGGTAAAGGGTTCAGGTTTGTCTAAATTGAAAGTATTTGCAGAAAACAAAGTAAATGTGACTGAAAAATTGAAATTCTAATTTGGGAGTGCAGAAAACATTAAGGGGAAAAGAGAAAGTGCTGGTAACTAGTATTTTCTCCTTTTCCCACAATGTTTTCAAAAGTCTTCTTCAGGGTTGTTCAAACTCGGTATTGTGTGTTAAAGGGTCCAGCAGGTGACTTTTTCAACACACATTGTGATATCAAACAAGGATCTTGGAATCTGGAACAGGATACATTTTTCTCGCACTGCTGATCATTGTTTCAATGATGGTTATGTGGGAAAGCAGCCAGAGGCTTAGGAAGAATGTAGTGCTGGTAACAGAAACTCTAGGAAAGCATGGATAGGTGCACTGGCTGCTGCAATATAACTGAAACAGTGTTAAAAAACAGCACTAACTACCACACAATCATTCAAATGAACTTGAAATGATAGTTTGAATGCCTTTTCTTTCAGAGTCGCTAAAAGTCATGATTGTGTGGTAAAGGGTTAAACTTCCCATCTATAGCTCTCTGTGATTACAGATTTAGAAGTAGCAACATTTGTAAACAATCATCTGGGTCTGTACTCACCAAATATTATGAAAAAAAATAATTCTTATTCGCATTCTGAAGAATATTTTAAATTTGAAAGTAACACAACTTCTGATTGGCTAGATGAAATGGTTTAGCCAATGGGAGAAAAAAGTGAAATTCAAATTATCTCCATTGTGAGATAAAACCCAAGATAACCAAATTGCAACTGGGTCTTTCTATTTGATTTCCTTTGTATTTATCCTTGCTTTACTAGAAGATGTTGTGATTATTATTATTTGACTTATGATGTATACGTAAAATCTTCATAGAATTTGAAAATTGAATTTCACACACTGTTACCTTTGAAATGCATGAAATAGATCAAATTTGTGGTTTGATAAGCATCGACAGAGATATTTAAACGTAAACATTCCTACATAGTGCAAAGGATATCAAGGATAAAAACCAAGTAATACCTTATTCAGGACCTGGTACGTAGTGGAGAGCTATCAAGGGAAGTAACTGTCTTTTGTCTCCCATTAGAAGTTGTGTTACTTTCTCAAACTAAAATTAGACTAAAAGTATTCTTAAGAATGTTTCTTGAATATAGACCCTGGTCCTGTATTCACCAAACATTCTATATCACATTCTTAGTCTAATTCAAGATGTTAAAAGACACACTTTTTCAGATTGGTTAATGGTTTAGCCAATCAGAAACCGTGTTACTCTCAAATATAGAAAATTCCAAAGAATTAGAGTAAGAATTTTGTAAGAAAATAGTGGTGTTTACAGGCCATGGTCGATTTTCAAAATCCAGAATCAGGGACAGTTTTGTATTGTAAAGTTGGTATGACAGATTTATTTTGTTGTGTTTAAAAAATGAAAATGCATTTATTTTTTAATGTTGTTGTTGTGATTGTTTACATGAAGATTAACATGTTACTTCCTGCTGGAAACGTTTTGCTTTTGTAGCAGACCAATTTTCAAACATTGTGACAAAAGGCAGTATTGCTCTAAACCAAGCAGTTTTTCCTTTTTCCACAGTGTTTTCTTTTGTATTTATTTATTTAAGTTGATAATCCATGTTTTGCAAGAATTTTTTCAAAATGATCTGCTGCAAATTGCTTTGTTAGATTTTAATGTGAAGATTAACTACCGGTATTTGTAAACAAATTATACAACAAAATTTTAGCCTTGTCTAATTTGATAGCATTCACAGACGACCAATTAAATGTGGCAAAAACGATCAAATCTGTCAGTGAAAGAATAGAAAATTGCGAAAGACAAATAAAATGTGGCTAAAATGATGAAATGTGTCTGTGAAAGAATAGAAAATATTGTGGGAAAAGGAGAATGTGCTGGTTACCAGCATTTTCTCCATAACTCACAATGTTATCAGAGAACTTTTATTCTAGGTTGTAGAAAGTCTGGATTGTGTGGCAAAGGGTTGGGTATGTTCATATGGCCGGATTTACCTTTGAATAAATACACGTTGCAAACCTTGTCGGAAATAAATTCAAAACTGTTTTCTTCAGGTTTGATGAAACAGAGGATAGTTAAGTAAAAGCTCAACATGGTTGTTTTGCTGTTTATCCTTTGTCTGTTTTTTTTTTTAATATTGTGTACATTTATAATTATATGAGCCGTGCTGTATGAAAAGGGGGCTTAATGCATCTGCGAAAAGTATTGACCCAGGTCAGCCTGCGCAGTCTGATAAATAGATTAAAGATATCTAACTCGGTTGTGAGAATCAATTATTGTCTCGCCAAGGCTCGACAATTATCAATTCTCCCAACCTCGTTAGATATTTTTGATATACAATAACACTTTGTACATATTCAATTTATCTTTCTACGTCTGAATTTTACTCATCACCTAGGCTCAACAATTATCAACTCTCCCAACCTCGTTAGATATTTTTGATATACGACAACACTGTGTATGTATTCTCTATATATCACTTTTTTTTCACCATGTATTATTTTTAGACTTTATAAGGAGTTTTCTTTATTGTCACTTTTATTTGTTATTTTGCTATTGGTCAATTTTCTGTTTGTCAAAGAACCAGTCTACCTCATGATTAAGTCGGTTATTTCAAAAAGTAGCTCTTGTAGATCGGTAATTAAGTGATGACTTGGGCTAGTATCATGTATCACGGTGATGCATTAAGCCCCCTTTTGCCAGAGCATGACTCATATTCATAAATCTATGTGTTAAAGAAAACATATACAAGCCATGATCTAGCAGAAGGGGGGTTGATGCATCTCTGTGATTTATTATTAAATACCAAGCAAGTCATCATATAATTATGGGTGTATAAATCTGGTTTGTGTCTGAATAACTGACCGACTCATGAGGCAGACTGGCCCGTTGACATGCAGAACATTGACCAACAACTAAGTTTTGATCCATTTCAGCCTGCGCAAACTGTGCAGGCTGATCTTGGTAGATACTTTCAACAGGTACTTTAAACATACTTTTTTCATAGAGCATAGCTCATACATGTGTGATAAGAAAATCAAATACAATATAGTGATGAAACTGTGATAATTTTTTATAGACTTTTGAGTATTATTATTGTTCTGCGTTTTTTTGTGACTTTTTTCTATACTTATGTTAGATTGAATAATATACACTTGTATTACCCAAAATTAATTTGCGAACTTTCACATCTACCTGATTAGTGACAATTCTTAGCTGATCACAACAGTTGCATGCAATGATCAAATCGGATCACATAGCTTATTCCTTTACCAAACAGTCCCTATGCTTGTACAACATAGAGGTATAAAGCTTTTGAAAACACTGTGGTAAAAGAAGAAAATGCTGGTAACACCAGCATTTTCTCCTTTTCCTAAATTGTTTTTTTCCTGTCAAAGAACTTCAGTTTATTTTTACCATTTGCCAATTTGTCAATTTGCAAGGTTCTAATTTTTTAGTTTTTGAGTCACATTTAATTTTTCGTCTGCAAATACTTTCAGTTGGAACCAGTCTAAAATTTTGTCATTTGGTAGAGTTAAATGTACTTTTTCTTCATCACAATTGTACAGCACTAAATTGTTATCCAGAACACGGACACTTATTTTCATTATTTAACTCTTTACCAAATGACAAAGTTTTAGACTGTTCCGAGTTGATAACAATTACAGAGGACATTTTAAATGCAACCCAAATGATGATTTCAGTCTTTGATAGGGTAGAAAACATTGTGGGAAAAGGAGAAAATGCTGGTTTCCAGCATTTTCTCCCTTTCCCACAATGTTTTCAAAAGGCTTCTTTCTAATGGTCATTAAAACTTGGGATTTTGTGGTACAAGGATGACAGACAGAAGGAAACCGGCTATTTATCTTTTATATTATTTGATAATATAATAATGAATTTATACTTATTTTTTTTTTTTGCCAAGAAAATGAGCTTGTGTAATACTCTTTGCATTGAAAAATTTAATCAGAGCAAGAATCAAATGACATGCTGGTAACTGTACCGGACAAAATTTCTGACTCATCCAAATTGAAAGCAGTTGCAGACAAGAAATTGACTTAACTCTTTACCAAACAACAAAATTTTAGACTAATCCAGTTTGAAAGCATTTGCAGATGACAACATAAATGTGAATCAAAAATTGAAATTTGATTTGGGAAGGGCAGAAAACATTGTGGGAAAAGGAGAAAATGCTGGTTACCAGCATTTTCTCCTTTTCCCACAATGTTTTCAAAAGGCTTCCTCCTGAGAGTCGTTAAAAGTCAGGATTGTGTGGTAAAGGGTTAATGAAATCTGTCTTTGGAATGGTCAAAAACACTGTGGAATAAGGATAAAATTCTAGTAACCTGCATACCAGTATTATCTTTTCCCACGAAACTCTTTAACACTTTCGCTGCCAAACATGACTGTAGTCGAATTAGTTGTTTAGTTCCAAATGCCGCTCAAATCAAAATTTAGGGGTACCGGATTATTGCAGTAAGTTTTTACCGCTTATATGGGAGGTAACTCATTTCATATCTCAACATTTTCAGGGGATATAACAATGTACATGCAGAAGTCTTTGGAGATACTCTGTATTGAATCCACATACCCTTAATTTTCGGGATTTTTTTAAATACATCTATGCTTGGCACCGAGATATTGGTTTTTTGAGGCCCTTGGCAACGAAATTAGTGTTAAAGCCATGCCCCTGTCATTGAAAGATGAGAGTGTTTTATATAGGGTTGAATAGCCATTTTAGTGAATAATTGCCTACCTCTATTTTCTGTTTTACACAATCATTTAACTCTGTACCAAATGACAAAATTTTAGATATGTCTCAATTGAAAGCATTTGCAGATGACAAACTCAGTGTTACTAAAAAGAGAAATTTGTTTTTGGGAGGGTAGTAAACATTGTTGGTAAAGGAGAAAATGCTAGTTACCAGCATTTTCTCCTTTTCCAATAATGTTTTCAAAGGCCCTTTTACTTGGGGTTGTCAAAAGTCAGGATTGTTATTGTACAAAGTCAACTCTTAGTATGGGTCCAAAATAAGATTATACATTCCATCTAGCCGCATCTGGATATACGTTGTAAAAGTCTGGGCACTTGCATCAAATATCATCAAATATAGTGCAGAAAGGATTAACTCTTTACCAAACGACAAATTTTGAGGCTGGACCAAATTGAGAGAATTTGCAGATGACAAATTAAATGTTGCTAAAATGATGATTGCTGTCTTTGATAGAGTAGAAAACATTTTCTCCTTTTCTCACAATGTTTTCTAAAACCTTTTTCTTCAGGGTCGTTAACAGTCGAGATTGTGTGGTATAAGGTTGACTTGGTTATCATAGTAATTCAATTATTTTTATGTAAGCATATGAATATTTTGATATTGTAATGGACTGTAAAATTCCTATTTTTATCTTTCAACTAACCAAATATCCATTCAATAACACCTATGTGATACTTTTTTTTTTTTTTGATGTACCACGGATATTAATAGAACAGGAGTTGATTTACCACGGATATTTATAAAACATGAATTAATTTCCTGCGGGTAAACCTCGCATTTTATGACATAGTCAACATCATTCATGATATCATTATTGCAGCTAATCCATGTCCGACTAAATGGAAATGGTCTATTTCGCTTGAAATAATGCACATATTTTTCACATCTTTTTCATGATGAGTAAAAATCAGACGTAGAAAGATAAATAATTAAAGATATCTAACTCGGTCGTGAGAATCAATTGTTGTCTCGCCAATAATCAATTCTCCCAACCTCGTTAGATATTTTTGATATACAACACTTTGTACATATTCAATTTATCTTTCTACGTCTGAATTTTATTCATTGCCTAGGCTTGACAATTATCAACTCTCCCAACCTCGTTAGATATTTTTGATATACGACAACACTGTGTATGTATTCTCTATATATCACTTTTTTTTCACCATGTATTATTTTTAGACTTTACAAGGAGTTTTCTTTATCGTCACTTTTATTTGTTAAAATTTACAAGGAGCTTTTATATTTTCTATTACAGATAATTATAGAAGTTTTATTTTACACTTTATCATAGACAAATTTAAATACTCAAGAAGCAGAAGATATTTATCTAAACTTTATTTTAATTACAAATGTCCGTTTGATATTTTTAACACTTTAAATACCAATACGAAGAAATTTCTGGAGTACGTCATCTGCATTGAAAGCACTTGCAGAGGACAAATCAAAGGTGGCTCAGATTATGAGATTGGTCTGTGATAGGGTTAAAAACTTTGTGGAAAAAGGAGAAAATGTTGGTTACCAGCATTTTCTCCTTTTCCCACAATGTTTTCAAAAGCCTTCTCTCAGCTTGGTGTAAACTATAGGGATAGTGTAATAATGAGTTGACAGTTTTTAACCATTAGAGCACCAAATAAACCAAACAGTTACTTTCAGTGAAAGAAATTAGATTTATGTATGTAATTGCAATCTCTAAGTATTTTTTAGTCCAGAATGTCTTTGTAAAACAGACAGTAAAGATCAAAGATATGACTGCACGTTTTGTGGTATACTTTTGTTAGTTCTTACATACATGTATGTATTATTGTCGAAGTTGCTGTTGTTGATTTTATCGATTACCAGTTTGAGGGTGTTTTATTGTTATAATATAAAATCTCCCCGGGCAGTGTATCAAACCCATGACTTATTTATGATAATACACTAGTGTAGTATCGTTTTTTGGGTCCCGGTTCTGATCAATTTTCAGTCGTGAGCGCGTGAAGCTTGAGAAATCATGATAAATGCCAGAATTTGTGCTACTTCGCTGTTTTGCGGAAAAATGACGTCATTGTTGCTAAGGCATATGCGCGTGGACAGTTTTTGATTTTCATGTTGAATGAAAAGCAAAAAATGCAGGCAAAGCCTTTTAAAACAACAAAATTGTTGAATTAGTTGCACTTACCCCATCTAGAGACTGTTTTATTCTAGTATCAGTGTAAATGTCATGGAGCTATCTACTTGTGTATTTACACATTTAAAACCAAACTACAATTATAAATATGGACCCGTGAACAGTATATAGGCAAAAGGTGATGAGGCAGGATATTTTTTGTCTGTCATTCATTTTATGTGATCAGTAGAATCTCACATTCGTGTTTATGTGTTATCATTTTTATCAAACTCGTTGACTAAAATGTATTTGATGCTCGCCAAGGCTCGCGTCATACAATTTTAGTCAACTTGTTTGATAAAAATGATAATACATAAACACTCGTGTAAGATCCTTTATTTCATGCTTTCCGGTAGGTTATCGAGAAATATCAGTGAAATATTTTTCGATATTTCATGGTTACGACCATTGAAAATACCGATTTTTTTATTCTAACTCTTCAATTGAAGGCGGAAACAGTTGTTCCCATGCACTAGTTACCTAGGTAAAATGCGTGTGCCTCACAACCAGAAGGAAATATGACGTAATTTACCTTACATTTCTCGCGCTTGACGTAACATTGTAATGCGTTGCTATGCGGAGGGGGTACGCCACGGGGAATATCCGAAAAGAACTTTACTGGATTTTGATTAAGTTCCCCCCAGAAAGGGTTAAAAGCGTGAAATAAATATAATATTTGTTTTTTACGGTGAAAGATCAAAATTTATTTCGAGTGAACATCATCGGTAACATTTTCACTCGTGGCTGCGCCACCCATGAAAATATTACCGATGATGTTCACTCGATGAAATAAATTTTGATCTTTCACCGTAAAAAACAAATATCCTCTATCTAATTTTGTTATTTAAAACCCTTTACCACGCAATACCAAGTTTCAACGTCCCTGACAAAGAAAGCTTTTAAAATCATAATAGGGAAAGGAGAAAATGCTGGTAGCCCAGGATCAGGGTTCCTTTTCCCACAATGTTTTCTTAGCTTTCAAATGCAAACCTAATTATTTCGGTCATACTAATTTGGTCTGTAAATGCTTTTATTTTGAACAAGTCTAAGATTTTTTTAATTGTGTAAAGATTTAACTGTTTACAACATGACAAAATTTTTGACTGGTCCATTTTGAAAACATCTACAGATGAAAAATAAAATTTGGCTCAAATTATGAAATTTGTCTATGAGAGGGGCTACCAGCAATTTCTACTCTTCTCGCAATGTCTTCAAAGCAAAGGCTTTATAAGTCAAGGTCGTTAAAACTTTAGAATGTGAGGTAAAGCGTCAACTCTTTACCATACAATAATGATTTTTGATGTCCCTGAAGGAAAAACCTTTTCAAAACATTGTTGGAAAAGGAGAAAATGCTGGTAACCAGCATTTTCTCCTTTACCCACAGTGTTTTCTACCCTATCAAAGACAAATTCCATAATTTAAATGATATTTATATTGTCGTCTGCAAATGCTTTGAGTTAGGACAAGTCTAAATTTCTTATGTGAGGTAAAGGGTTAATTAAGTAAAAATTTTTGAAATTGTCTTGTTGATTTGAAAACTAACAGCTTTGTTTTTATACCCCCGCAAAACGTATGTTTTCGGCGGTATACTGGAATCAGCCTGTCTGTCTGTCCGTGTGTCCATCTGTGTACAAAATACTAGTAATTTTGTGTCGCAAACTCATCCTACAGTTTTCCTTCAATTGTATTGAAACTTTGCACATATATTGATCATATATTGAAGTTGTGCAAGACGCAGTTTTCAATCATCTACTCCCTATGATTCAAGGGTAATCTCCCCTTGAACTTAGAAAATTTTTTGTTAAATTGCCTGTTTCTGTCAAAGTGCTGGCGGGGGTATAAAGTCACATTTAGTGACAGCTCTAGTTTTTTTAGTCTTAAGTTTTTCCTAAATGACTAATATTATACTCTTCCAAATCAAAAGCATCTGCAAGCAACAAATGAAATATCCGAAATGGTGGGAATTGTCTTTGAAAAGATAGAAAACATTGTGGAAAAGGGAGAAAATTCTGGTTACCAGCATTTTCTTCTTTCCCACAGTGTTTTTAAAAGGCCTTTGTTTTAGGTTTGTTAAAATTCGGAATTATGTGGTAAAGGGTTAACTCTTTCCTTTTGTCATCTACACAAGCCAAAGTGACGATAACTAACATAGTGATCGTCACTTTGGCTTGCGAAGATGTCCTTTTGTAAGAGAAGATTCATGCAAGGACTTCAAAAAAGATGCAGTCTGATCTTGGATCTACAAAGTTAAAATTGTTTGGCAGGTATTTCAAATAGTATTTGTTGAGCCCTAGTAGCTCAGTTGGAAGTGTACAGGACTTGAGAACAAGGGGTCTCTGGTTCGATCTCCAGCACAGCCAATCCAAGGATTGATGATAGTGCATGTAATTGCGGCAGGATTCATTCCTCTCTCTCTCCGCTGACCATTGTTTCGACTGTTGTTATGTGGGAAAGCAGCCATTGGCTTGGAAAGAATATTGTGCGGAGAAGTGGTAAAAGAAACCCCAGGAAAGCATGGATAGGTGCACTGGCTGCCGCGATACAACTGAAATAATGTTGAAAACAGCGTTAATTAAACACCATACAATCAATCAGTCAATCCAAGACAGTATTGAAATAGCAATATTATGAACCATTACACATTCCAACTGAAATTTTTTCATACTCTATACCAAACGACAAAATTTTAGACTTGTCCAAATTGGAAGCACTAGCAGAGGGCAAATTAAATGTGGCTCAAATGATGGAATTTGTCTTTAAAAAAAGATGAAAACATTGTGGGAAAGGACAAAAGTCTGGTTACCAGCATAATCACCTTTTTTTTTTTTACAAAGTTTTCTGCCATTTAGAAGCAGTGTTATGTAATTTGAGTCAGATTTTTTTTAACCATCTACAAATGCTTTCTATTAGGTCAAGTCTGACTTTATGCCATCTGGTAGAGATAAATAGTAACTGTTGTTACACAGGGTACAATATTAGTTGTACGGTCAGGTGGCAGGGGACTTGGAAACTTGTTCACGGCTGTGGTGAATCATGTCGCCCCGAGCCGAAGGGCGACATGATTCACCACAGCCGTGAACAAGTTTCCAAGTCCCCTGCCACCTGACCGTACAACGATTTTATTATACTGCAAAGTTTTACCATTCCAACGTTTGTTAAGCAAATTTTACCTGTTTTTTGGTTTAAAAAATTGAGTACGCTGACAAAGTAGAATTTCCCTTCTGAGTGCCCCAATTCAATGAAAACTGACGTCACAGGGGACTGATGTCACTGAAACTTTGGTAATACGTGCTAAAATGTGCAGCTTGGCGCATAATCTCGATGTTAATCTTGATCGACGCTGCCATTTTGGATGTTGTGTTGATAGTGTAGTCATGTCTACGGGGCTCCCGAAAGGGAAACTGCTTTTACGTTGGTTTTGCCAGTGTACATGATATATATGTTCAGGGCAGATTATCCAATCAGATCACGAGAAATTTCTTTGCAGTATAATAATATGATTTATCACTTGTTTTTTTGTGTTTTTTCTTAACTCTTTACCACACGATCCCGAGTTTTAACGATCCTGAGGAAGAAGCCTTTTGAAAATATTTTGGAAAAGAAGAAAATACTGGTAAACAGCATTTTCTCCTTTTCCCAAAATGTTTTCTAACCTATCAAAAACAAATACCATTAATTTAGACACATTTAAATTGTTGTTTTTGAATGCTTTTAATTTGGAGAAGTCTACATTTTTGTCGTCTGGTAAAGAGTTAACTCTTTACCAGACGACAAAATTTTAGACTTGTCGAAATCCAAGGCATTTACAGATGACAAATTAAATGCAACTCAAAAATCAAAATTTGTTTTGGGAAGGGTAGAAAACATTGTGGCAAAAGGAGAAAATGCTGGTTACCAGCACTCTCCTTTTGCTACAATTTTTTTAAAAGCTTTCTTTCTCGGGGTCGTTAAAAGTCGGGATTGCCTGGCAAAGAGTTAAAGAGTTTTTTACAAGTTTATTACATGTAAATTTGAACTTGTCTTACATTTTTTAGTTGTTTTTGCTGTAACAAGAATAAAACAAATAAGAAAAAACACAGTACATGTATATTGTGCTTATTTCATGGAAATGTGTGTGTAGTGATGCTATTTTTAGCTCGGCTGTTTTCGAAAACATCAAGGTATTGTCATACCCTTGTCGTCTGTGTCATTGTTATGCAAAAACTTAGACATTTTATAATACATGCAATGGGTGTCCGGAAAGTAAGGTAATACTTTTTTACATTTATAATATGGCTTCTAATTCCAGATGAAGAGATAAGAGTATAGATATGTGTTTATAAAATATGGAAGTTTTTTTGTGTGATAATTGCATTCAGTTTTCATTACATTGCACTTTTCTACAGATTTCAAATTCAAATCAGGAGTACCTTTTTTTGCTATTGGTGTCATTGTAGTAATTACCAATTAATGACGTTTTTTCAATGTGACTACCTTCTATGCTCTTTCCATGCCAAACACACACAATGATATTGTCAATCACTTTAGCACATATTCCAAAAACAATCATCTTGATTTCATGTTTAACGTTCTTTCATCATGTCTGTGGTGTCTTGTGTGTTATTGTCGACCTTTGACAAGAACCCACAAGGAAGCCAATGCACAGGTTGAGGTTGGCCCGACTTTTTGCAGACCACAATATTCCGCAATGTTTTACTTCCAGACATGGTCGCCATATTAACCAATCATACCCCCATTCCACTGGGCGGCGATCCACCTGCGCTCATGGCGCTTCTCCAAAATCTTCTGAATTGCCGAAGAAGCGCCAACACATGCAACATTATTATGGGACTCATGCATTTCCAGTACACTTATCGAATGCTTCAATTACGATCTCGCAGTGCTGGTCATGATCCTGTCACACCGTTGTTGGGCTTCTACAGCGCTTCGAAGACGCTTCTACTATCGTCCCACTACGACATGGGATTTCAGGCTTATTACGTTGCTGCTGCGACCTCGCTACAACCTACAACAGCTAAGTGAACGGGAAACGATCGCCATGAAGTGGCGATCATGAAGCTTTTGATACACTTCTTCTATGATTAAAGCGTTTCTACTGCGCTGTTGCCGTTTCTCCTACGATTTACTTTTTCCGAAGCGTAGTGGAATCGCTTCCAGTGGAATAGGGGTATCACCAAACTTATTACACAAAAAGTCTATCACAGTACGAGATGTGCGTGTCACAGCACCATTTTAATTAGACTACATGTTTGGCAATGCACGGGACTTCTTTCTTTCAAGCGTGGGAACAAACTTGTTTTTTGAACCTCTTCCTTGACGGTTATTTGAAGCCAAAGGTCTATAATCCCAAGCCAGGCAGCACATGTTGTTAAAGAAAGATGACTGATATTGTAATGTGTGCTTCAGTTACGAACAATTTCATAGTGCGTTTTGGGCATGGAAAGAGCATAGAAGTCCGTCACATTAAAAACGCCGTTAATAACCAAAATGACACCAACTGCAAAAAGGTACTTCTGAATTAAAATCTTTATTAAAGTGCAAAATGTAATGAAAACAAAATGAAATAATTACACAAAAAACTTCCATATTTTACATACATATGTATATTTTTTTTTTACATCTGAAATCAAAAGCCATAATACATGTACAACTTAAGTGTGACCTTACTTTCCGGACACCCTGTGGATTGTCATTACTGAAGATATTTACTTAAAACTCGGACTAGTTCTTAGTAAGAAAAAGGGAAACCAGTACAACAGGAGCAGGTAACAATCAAAATATATTTGATAAAGTTATGCCCCTTTTACGAGTTAAAATTTTCACTGAAAATCATTGTTTTTAAAAGCATTTGCAGCTGATGGTTGCCATTGGCATGCGATGCTGTTGTTTATTATTTTGACCCTTTACCAAACAATCCTGTTTTAATCGACATTTTCTCCTTTACCCACAATATTTTCTATCATTTCAAAAGCAAAACCCACCATTTGAGCAACAGGTCATTTGTTGTCTGCAAAAGCTTTCAATTGGGACTAACATTTTCTGACCCTGAGGAATAAGACTTCTGAAAACAATGTGGGTGATGATGATGAATAGCGTTTTAAGGCCCGTCGACAACTTAGGTCATATTGGGCGCACTTACTTAGTAAACAATAATGCGAGGTGAAAATAACATACATGTGCAACAACATAAGACAAACATGATAAATGAGGAATGGACGAAACACAAAATGATGCCCCTTTTGTCGCCTTTTACGACATGCATGCTGTCACTTTTGTTCCGCCAGATGAAAAGGCAGATGTGACGATCGCGGGACTGCAGTGGTTTATTCTTAAACCCCCGATTAAACCACACGGGGTCCCATAGGCCAATTGATTCCCATTCCAAATCCTACTTACATCGAGAAAAAAATACAGGATTTGGAATAAGAACTACCCAGCCTGCTGCAATCCTACGAATTATGAGGAAAGCAGCCGTTTGTCTCTAATTTTAGTCGCCTTCTACGACATGCCATAGAGAAAGGCCGAGGTCCTATTCTATAAATTAAAAAAACCCGGGACCCCACGGGGAGAAAACAATGTGGGAAAAGGAAAAAGTCCACTATGTTTTCAAACCAATCAAAAAAAGAAATCATCAGTTTTTTAGCTCACCTGAGTACAACATGCTCATGGGGAGCTCTTAGAATCACCCTGTGTCCATCGTCCGTTGTGCATCGTCAACAATTCTTTAAACATCATCTCCTTCTAAACCACAGGGCCAATGTAAACCAAACTTGGCAGAAATGTTCCTTGGGAAGTCCTCTTAAAAAATTGTGTACAGAATTTGATTCCATCAAAAACTCTGGTAGCCATGGTAACCAAATGGAATTTTCTAAGAAATTCTTTGAAACCGCTGGTCAAATTTTGAAATAATTTCACAGAAATGTTCCTTGGGTGACCTTTTTCAAAAAGTGTTTGCAAAATTTTGATCCGTCGAAAAACATGGCTGTGGTGGGGGGGGGGGGCTCTTTGCACTGGTGCAGTGTCAACAATTCTTTAAACATCTTTTCCTACTTAACTGCTGGGCAAATTTGGACCAAACTTTGCTGGAAAGTTCCTTGGGAGGTCCTCTTAAGAAAATGTCCACAGAATTTGATTCCATCAAAAACTCTGGTTGCCATGGCAACCAAATGGAATTTTCTAAGAAATTCTTTTAAAATCTTCTCCTCTGAATCTGCTGGTCAGATTTTGAAATTATTTCACAGAAATGTTCCTTGGGTGACCCTTTTCAAAAAGTGTTCGTGAAATTTTGATCCGTTTAAAAATATGGCCGTGGTGGGGGGGGGGCTCTTTGCACTGTATGGACTTAAAGAAATTCTTTGAAATTCTTCTTCTCTTTAACCACTCTTCAGATTTTGAAATAATTTCACAGAAATGTCCCATGGATGCCCCTTTTGAAAAACTGTTTGCGAAATTTTGATCTGTCAAAAAACATGACTGTGGTGGTGGGAGCTATTTGCACTAGGACATGAAGAAATTCTTAAAATTTCTTCTTCTATAAAACCACTGGTCAGATTTTGAAATAATTTCACAGAAATGATCCTTTGATGCCAAATTATGCCCCTTTTTCGACTTAGAATTTCAACTTACTATCCAAATCATTGGCACCCGCATGTAGTGCTCGTTTTTTTTTTTTTTTTTTATTGAAGCTATCGAAGAAAAACTTTTGGAATAACAAAGGAAAAAAAAAAAAAAAAAAGGCTATGGTCCTCTCAAAAATTCAGGTGAGCGATCCAGGGCCACCTTGGTCCTCTTGCTCTGCATTTAATTTTTTGTGCGCAAAAGCTTTCAGTTGGTTGAGCCCAAAATTTTGTTCTTTGGTAAAGAAAACACCTTCGCCTTAGCTATTCATTTCTCTGATAAAACATAAGAAGCGGGCCATGATGGCCCTGAAGTCGCTCACCCGAGTCTTTTGACCAAACATGACCCATTTTCAATCTCTTTTGAGATATTATGACAAACATTCTACCAAGATTTGACTACAAAAGGTTTTTGGAAGATTTGACTCAGTGACCTAGTTATTGACCCAAAATTATCCACTTGCAAACTGGTCCAAGAAATCATAAAGACAAACATTCTGACCAAGTTTCATGAGTACAGGATTGAAAATGTGGCCTTTAGAGCATATACAAGGTTTTTCTAAGATTTGACCTAATAACCTAGTTTTTGACCTGACATGACCAATTTTCAAACTCATCCAAGATATAATCAAGACAAATATTCTGACCAACTTTCAAGAGTTTTGGACTGAAAATGTGGCCTCTAGAGCGTACACAAGGTTTTTCTAAGATATAACCTAGTGACCTAGTTTTCGACCTAACATGACCCATTTTTGAACTTGTCTGAGATACTATCAATGCAAACATTCTGACTAACTTTCAAGAATTTTGGACAAAATGTGGCCTCTAGAGTGTACAAAAGGTTTTTCTAAGATTTGACCTAGTGACCTAGTTTTTGACCTGACATGACCCCTTTTCAAACTCATGCAAGGTATCATCAAGACAAACATTTTGACCAATTTTCAAGGTTTTTGGACTGAAAATATTGCCTCTAGAGCGTACACAAGGTTTTTCTAAGATTTGACCTAGTGACCTAGTTTTTGATCGGACAAGACCCATTTTCAAACTCGTCTGAGGTATCATCAAGACAAACATTCTGACTAACTTTCGAGAGTTTTGGACAGAAAATGCGGCTTATAGAGCGTACACAAGGTTTTTCTAAGATTTGACCTAGTGACCTAGTTTTTGACTGGACATGACCCATTTTCAAACTCGTTCGAGATATCATCAAGACAAATATTCTGACCAATTTTCAAGAGTTTTGGACTGAAAATGTGGCTTCTACAGTGTACACAAGGTTTTTCTAAGATTTGACCTAGTGACCTAGTTTTTGACCCTACATGACCCATTATCGAAATCGTCCGAGACAAACATTTTGACCAAATTTCACTAGTATCGGACTGAAAATGTGGTCTCTAGAGTGTACACAAGGTAAAAGTTGACGCCGGACACAGCACGATCACAAAAGCTCACCTTGAGCACTTCGTGCTCAGGTGAGCTAACAAAAAGCCATATTCGTCGAACTTAATGTTTTCCCCACCGACAAAACCCCTATGCATCAACAAAAGCTTGATGGGGTAGAAAACTTAGTGGGAAAAGTAGAAATAGTGGTTACCAGCATTTTCTCCTTTTGCTATAATTTTCTATAAGATATCTTCTTCAGGATCATTAAAACTTGGGATTGTGTAGAAAAGGGTTAATAATTGTTCTCATTTTCCATTAAGCGACTTCAGGGTGCCATGTTACCAACTTCATATCAAAATATGCACTTTGAACCTCTCCATGTGACCTATCAGAAAAGTTCTGAGCTAACTCAAGTTGAACTGTCAATTCATTTGCAAGCAATGTTTCTTTCAACGTCTTTATGAAAACCAATGACAAATCAAGTATCAAAATGACATCGTTCGATCATAACCCCTTCAAACTGACTTTTTAACCTTGATAACAACTTTAAATAGCTGACTTGTATAAACGCTATACATGTATATACATTTTGTCAGAGCTGAAATACCAGTAGCTACGAAAAAGGTCAGATGACTTCTTATAAAATGAACATAACGTAAATTGGAAAGGGGTCTTTACTTGTCGGCATGAGTGCTCTAAAATTTGTGCAAAAAACGGGGTTAATACTTGACTGGGTGCAACTTCAGTCATTCTTTTCAAATGCAATAATAATTAACACGGTAAGTCTTGTTTTGCGCAAAAATTATTCCTGATAGAAAGTGACTATTTACCCGACCGTCGTGTACGCACTGAAGAAAATTCATATTGCGAGTACGACTGTCGTGTACTCAATGAAGGAAAACTTCTTGGGTGCCCGACTGTCGTGTACTCAATGAAGGAAAACTCGTTGGGTGCCCGACGGTCGTGCACGGACTGATGAAATTTCGTCTTGGGGGCACGATGACGTGCCCGCTATTTCCGATTTCTTCATTCAGTACACGATGTGGTCGTGTACGCACTGAAGAACTGGAGTCTTACGTACACGTATTAATGGATTGGACCAAAACGCAGACTGCTATGTGAACCAGCACGGCGTAAACCGTCTCAGTGGAGCAATAGTCATTTATACAGGGTGTCATGCAAACACACACAAAACAACTATTAACATATTCTTGTCACTGCAAATTTAACTAGTTATTTCCCACAGCACATATAGTATATGTAGCTGAATTTCAATTGTATCTGCTTTAAATACTTTTTGGGATACCCCTATCTAGATAACTCTTTGAATACATGTAGGCCTACTCAAATGAATTAGTAATACTTTTTATCTACAATTTGTTGCTAAAAAAAATTGTGGGTCGAATTGACCAAAATATGGGTCGATACGACCAAAAAGTTTCGAACTGACTGGGTGTAGAAATGACTTGGTGCCGAAACGACTGAATACCATTGTGGCAAATTTCAAATAGATCTAATTCCGATGGAAACTGTAGGAGGAGTTGCGCACACAAGAAATTCCAAACGGACGGACGGACGACCGGGTGTACAGTATGAGGTAATACGAGCCTTCGGACGTATAAAAAGGATGCCAGCTACGCTTGTGCATGCATTTGTTCTGTAACACGCTGTATAAATGACTATTGCCGTGTGCTCCAATGAGACTGTCTACGCCGTGCCGATTCACGTAAAAGTCTGCGTTTTGGCCCAACCCATTTACACGTGTACGTAAGACTCCAGTTCTTCAGTGCGTACACGACCGCGTCGTGTACTCAATGAAGAAATCGGAAATTGCGGCCACGTAATCGTGCCCCCAAGACGAAATTTCATCAGTCCGTGCACGACCGTCGGGCACCCAACGAGTTTTCCTTCATTGAGTACACGACAGTCGGACTCGCAGTATGAAATTTCTTCAGTGTGTACACGACTGTCGGGTAAATATCATCGGCCTTCCTGATAATGAATTGTTTACCAAGGATCCATGTTTTTGAAAATAAATTGTAAGGCAACTCTTTTCTAATTAATTTCACTAAGCATCCAGATCACAAAAGAATTTAATTGCTTAGTTAGCACTGAAGTCCTCTCCTGACCTCAGTTAAATCTATAGATGTGGGTACAAACTCAATCACATCGTCTCTTTGTAATGATTCATAACAACACAGGGGTTTTAGAAGGATTGTGTTATGTATTTAATGCTGAAGCCCAAATCATGATTTTCATCTGATCCTTGGTAAAATTGGGGGGAGGGGGGAAACTATGTGATTTGTGCTAGTACCCGAGATATCTATAATTTCCCGAATTCTCATTTAAAAAAAATTAAAGATAGATTTGAATTTAAAATTTCCTGAAAATCGTAATGAAAGCCCTGCATAATGAAGTATCCATTGAAAACATACGTTCTTCAACTAAAACTATGTTTGAAATTAGTATGGACATGCCACTGTGTTAATCAAAACGATGACACTAATCTTCCCTTGCCCAATACTAAACGTAGCTGTTTTGTTTGGCAAACCTTCGAAGGTGTAGGACCAGTGGTTGAAACAATGTTATATAAAAGCAATCAATCAACAAACAGGCTAATTGCCAGA
Organism: Hippopus hippopus; assembly: GCA_946811185.2. NCBI lineage: Eukaryota > Metazoa > Mollusca > Bivalvia > Cardiida > Cardiidae > Hippopus > Hippopus hippopus. The sequence goes on from OX328112.1 coordinate 33,537,035, forward strand.
CAGGTAGTAGCATGCAAGCTGACAGACAAACATGAAAGGAAACATTCAAGTGTCGTTTAAATGGTATACAGACTATGGGACGAAATTGTTATGGGCCGAAATGTCCCGGAATCCGACAGGCTAGCCATCGTTTCAATTCAAGCAGCGTGTGTTCACTCAAGTTGATCAACCTAAATTTTGCCGCTGGCACGTTGTCCTCCGATAATTTCACACTTAAAATAGGTTTGCTTGCAGCCATTGTCGATATCTAAAGACCCGAAACAATGTCCTACTTCAAAATCAAAGTACTGAAAGTACTAATAGAAGGTGATGCTAGAAATATGCTAGCAAATAGGTTTTAACAGTGAATCATTTCATTAACAATTACATTCATCTGATGGTTGATAACATCTTTTTCCTCAGATTTATGTAACGTTTTAGAGTCCGCTCAACAGCAATAACCAGTATAAATGTTGGTTTTTCACATATTCATGTGACTGCTCATTTGATCATACACATGATGCATGTCAACTTCTTTAAACTTTTGTCCCGAGTCTAATCTTATGAACACATCTTCTGCTGTAGGTAATGGATATTCTCCTATATCAACTACAGGATTAAAGATGACTTTGCAATCTCCTTAAATTCTAACTTTATTGTCAGGTTTTAATACTCAGGTCTCTGCCAACTCTCAGAATTTGAAGAGAAGTTACTTCTCCCTAGCCTGAGAATTAGGAGAAGTTTTTCAAAATGCAGAGAAGTGGTCAGACTTTGAGGAGAAGTTTAGACAGACATTAAAAACAGGATGTAAGCTGAGTTGTACAAGGAAATAATAATATTTTAACAATTTCAGTTTAATTACATACAAAACCATGTCAATACATGAAATAATATCATACTTTCTATCTTTTTAATCAATATCCTTATTCGTACAAGAAACTACTTAAATCTTTGCAACTGTGAACACAATAAAATTTTTGACCAGTCCAAATTGAAAGCATTTGCAGACGACAAATAAAATGAGACACAAATGACAGTATCTGTCTTTGAGATCTTTGAAAACAATGTCGGAAGAGAAAAAAAAAATGCTGGTTACTAGCATTTTCTTCTTTTCCCACAATGTTTTCAAAAGCCTACCTCTTCAGGGTCTTTTAAACTCAGGACTGTGTGGTAAAGATCTAAAACATGTTTATTGTTTCCCCAGCTCAATCCATACACTTTCTGGATAAAAAACATTATGGAGAAGTTACTTCTCCCTAGCCTGAGAATTAGAAGTTTTTCAAAATGGGAAGAAGTGGTCAGACTGAGGAAAAGTTTAGGCAGACATTAAAAACAGGATGTGAGCTGCTTTGTACAAGAACATAATAATATTTTAACAAATTCATAGTTTAAATACAAAACAATGTCAATGCAAGAAATAATACATGTACTTTCTATCTTTTTAATCAATATCCTTATTCATTTAAGAAACTACTTAAATCTTAGCAACACAATAAAATTTTAGACCAGTCCAAGTTGAAAGCATTTGCAGACGACAAATAAAATGGGACACAAATGACAATATCTCGCTTTGAGACCTTTGAAAACAATGTCTGAAGAGAAAATAAATGCCTGTTACCAGCATTTTCTTCTTTTCACACAATGTTTCCAAAAGCCTTCCTCTTCAGGGTCTTTTAAACTCAGGACTGTGTGGTAAAGAGTTTAAACATGTTATTTTTTACCCCAGCTCAATTCATTCACTTTTTTTATTAAAAAAAAAATATGGAAAGAGAACACATTTTTTTCTTAAATAACCGTTTCTCTTAGCACATTTTTGTTTTTTTTTTTTAAATCTTCCAAGCACTATTATTTCCAAAATCCTGGACAGAATTTTTTGCTGAAATTCATTCTCTCTGCCAGGTAAGATAGTTTCTGACAATCAAAATGAAAGCATTTGCAGCAGACAAATATAGATAATGACTCAAAGGATGTAAATAATGCTAAAAAGTAATGAAAATATTTTGTCAAAAGGAGAAAATCTTACTACAAGCATTTTCTCCTATAGCCACAATGTTTTCAACTTTCTCATGGTAAGTAAAATCCACTTTCGAAGAAACTCAAGGCATTAAGCTTGTGTCCAAACTAAAGTCTGGTTTTACAAGTGGCAATAGTCATCAAAGGGTTAGAACATATTTTGTGGCAGGAAAAGGCTTGCAACCCCAATTTTCTCCTTTTGCCACAATGTTTTTAGCTTTCTCATGGTATGCTAACCAGTTTCAGGAAATTTAAGATCTGTCATGACACAACTTACAAGAGTACTTTGCATCAATCTTAATACAACAGTAACACCTTCTAGTTCAGTTTTTTTAGAGAACTTGCAACCTTTTGCAGGGCTGGTCGATACACTGATATTACTGTCTCTTTTAACTTTGACATGTGTCAGTTTACTTCTTAGTTTACGCAAAGAGCCCTTCAACCATCAGCTAATTTTGGTGTTGCCTATTCAAAGTTTGGACTATTTCCACTATCAACTAGTCTTTCTTATTCTGTTTTAATTTTGTTCATTAGTGCAAACTGTACAGGTCTTGGTTTGCAGAAGTTTGGACTGCAGTCATCATTTAACGTTAGTTTTGCTGCGACACCTTTCATCACTCCAATATTTGTATCAAACAAGTTAGAGTATTTTGACAACAATAACTCTAAAGAACCAACTTGGTGACTCCATTTCAAGCTTGAGTTCCATTAACCAGCTTCTCCCAAATAGAGAGACCATCTCCACACATGACAACTAATGGTGGACTTTTCTTTTGATGACGATATTCCTGGTCTAGAACTTTATCTTCTGTGTATGTTTTTAGCAACACAAAAGTAGCTAAGTTTCACATTCAAAGTACTTTAATGGAATTTTTCCAAAACAATAGTCATAGAGGCCCCTGTATCTATTTCCATGTCACAATCTTTACCCTAAATCTGCACTGAAACATAGATTTCTGAGCTAGACAGTGATCTTAGTGTGAAAAGTGGCCATTCTACCTCATTTTCACTTCTAGACTCCAAAAATTAGATGTTCATTCAGTAAATGGACATTTGTTTATTTCTCTTGTCCCGTTTCAACCTGGGTTGTGAACTTTTGTCATCTTCTAAGAGCCTTTTTCAGTGACATCTTGCAGTGACCTTTACAGCTATGACACTTGGCATTCCTGTACAGACAATTCTGACTGTCATGATTAGTTTTACCACCCATAAACCACTATGTGAACACTTTATCATGGACCCTTGGTTTTTGATGCTTCAGTGTCTACCAATTCCATACTTACAGCCAAATCAACTGCCTTTTTCAAAGTTAATTCCACTGCTGACAATAACTTTCTCTGAGTAACACTGTTCTGTAACCCATAGACAAAACAATCACTCACCACATCTAAAAAGTCCAAAACTCACATGATTCACTTAGCCACATCAATTCTGTCAACTACTTGGTAACAGTTTCATATTCGTTTTGCATCTTACGATGAAACATAAATCATTCTGCAATGATGAAGGTTTCGGGTTCTTTTAAATGGGATGCGGTCAAAATGTACCCAAACCAAAACATACAGGGTCCAAAAATTCCACTCGTCCGCTCGTATAAATTACGAGTAAGAAATGGATGAGGACGAGTGAAATATCAGTCATGGTCGTCCGACAGGACGAGTGGTGAATAGAAGATAGTAAAATAAGTTTTTCAGATGAATATTTCACTTACAGGAGACAAAACGGCCATTCCATTATTGAATAAGCGAATTAAGGGTATTCAGGAAACCAAATTTTGAAACAGAACATAAAACATGCTGGTCCCCGCTCCAAACAAGGACCGGTTTCAAGTCAGCCTAATTATATAACCCGGGACCTTTCATTGCAAACAAAAATGTTATAATATGCTTCGGGAAGACCTAATTCAATATGAGCGACTTTGCTATTTATTAAAACGAACGGTATTAAAATTAACGCAAATATTTTCCCGAAACCAGTTCGAAAAACTGTGTTGTTTTGGCTTCATTAATTTTTGTAACTTGAATGGATAACTGGTACCGGTTTTTAATCGGTCGGCGTGAGCCGGACGATTAGAGAGACCACAAATTTCGGAAATCCGTCTGCTGAGGGCAAACTGATCTAACTGCAACTCGTGACAGCTTTTACCTACAGTCTAATAACACTAATACTAGCTGTTGTGACGTTATTACGTTGAACTTTTAACCCTGATAAGCGACAAGGAATGGTGTCAGTGATAAAGCAACAACTTATGAATGAAACAAGAGCGAATCCAGGAGTATCGGATTATGTAAGCACACCTTGTGTTGAAAAGATGATAGGTCATTTGGCCTCGAGCAAGGATAAACTTGCAGTGAAACGGAATTTGTAAGGAAACATTGCTTTAAAAGAATTTGAAAATTTAGATTGTTTTGCCTTACTGGCTCGCGACCAGTGGCGGCCATTTTTTCAAACCTTTCTTAATCTACAAGTTTATCCTCTTCAAGTTGACAAAGCATATTTTACGTGGGCAAACTAGGGTTCAATATTGTTAAATTCACGAGAGGAAATCTGAAATAGACTATAAGTGAAACTCGGAACGTTATGGATAACCCGGTCGGTCATTGGACGAACTTACGTTACGAATAGTACCAGTGGCGGCCACCCGAATTTTGTCCACAGAATTACTGTAATATCACAATCGCCAGAAGATATCGAATAGAAAATCATTTTTTCGTGAAATTATGCAATATTCTAGCAAGTCTAAGGTTTCATACGATCCCTACAGACGGTTAAAAAGGAGCAACCTACAGCTGGGTCCATATTCTACTATCACAATTCATACACGCATGCGCGAGCCAAAAATAGATATGCACTGTGGCAGCTGAGGTTGCACAGGGGGTAGTATAATACTGGAAGTTTATCAATATTCAACTGCATATATCATTCTTCCTGAAAATAGGGGAAAACGTGGAGGGGAAAACGTGGAGAGAAAAACATAACTCGGGTGAGTATAAGCTCAGTTTCGTTTTCTGACAGCATTTCATTTGTTGATGTACTTGGTTACGATAGTAAAATACTGCCAATTATTTCAATTAGGATTTTAAGAAAAAAAACAAAGCCAATTATTTCATGAACACATAGTTTATAAAAAGTGCTGATGTTGAAACTGACCCATTGAACAGATTAAAATTATATTTTGTTATTTCACAATCACAAATTTTATTATTTCACAGTCACAAATACCTTTTTTAAGAGGAAAGGTGTCAGGTGACTTCAGGTGATGGCACCATATGATCAGGTGCATAAACAGAAAAATTCAATGGTGCAGGATGATGAATTATCATATTTCACATAAAGATCTTAATTGTAAAATAGATGTTTTTCTTTTACAGCCAAACTCTCTCACTGACAACAATTACTACAGACAAAATAACTTTTATCCAAAACATGGATAAACCCACACTCTGTTGGTGAAACTACAAGTTTCTGTTCTAACTCAATGCAAGCAGTTCACAGTCTGGAAACACAGACTTGTAAACATACTTATTAGACTATCATCTAAGACAGTGTAAGACTGCTTTTCTTCTGTATTTGATTTTGTAGTCTTGTTAGTGCATTCAGAAGTTACACATGTAATTCTTTTTTTTTTTTCTTTTCTGCTCTCCTACTGTCTGTCTGCTCTTATCTCTCTTCTTCAGCATTTCTGTTTTCTTCCAGCCTCTTGTGAACTCATAAGTATGTTATCACTGTTTCCTACAGATTCAGAAACCCAAATAGATATGGTGTTGATTTGACATGTACACCTATGTATGTACATTTTTTGTACAATTTTTCATGGTCTGGTAATTTAAATCGAAATAGAAATTTTGACTTCGTCAATATGTGAACATGTTTGAATATTGCTTAACACCTGTTCATTATTTCATATTTAGATGAGAGAAGTTCGAGTTTTATAATGAAAGCTTTAAAAACTGTAACAGGGAGTCTGATCTGGTATTTTCAGATTTGGTTGGAGCTGGTGGAAATACATGTGAGAAGGATTCTGGAATCAGGCCCTCCTTTAAAAGAGGATTTACTGAAAAAGTGCAAATTGAACCTTTCTTTGCTGCAGTTGTATGTCTAAATATTTCTTCTGCAGATGGTGCCCCCTGTTCCTCAGATCTGTCTCTACATTTGTATATCAGCCATGATGGAATTACATGTGTTATGTAAATGGAATCTCTGTTGACTAGAAGGATTTCATACTTCTTTAAAGAACCCCAGATGAGAGCCTTTGACCTTGATACACACATACGAGCTCGTATTTATAAGTTTGCTTCATACAATCAACTTTGGGAGCAAAAGTAATTATGTTAAAAACTGTTTGTAATTATTTGATATGTTTGTGATATTTTAATTAGAGTTTTGTTAAATAAATAATTATCATCATGATAATCATATTCTTACAGGTTGTGGCACTTGTGATATTTAAGCTCACACTTTTTCTAATGGGTCCAAATATTGGAAAAAGTAACAGTCTCGGCCCTCTGAGTCTGATTGTTTATAGATGTACACCTTTGTTGACAGCACTGAGCATTGGAACACAGATAGACCATTGTGTGGCTTCAAACTGCAGGAAACTTGGCTTTGCTGATGATGGTATTCTTATCATTAAAACCTGGCCTTGCAGCCATCACGGAAAACTTCAGCTTAATTTTGCTTTGAAACAAAAAAACAGTTTTATTGCTTGATTTTTTTTTTTTTTTTTCAGCTCATTAATTTTGAAAAAGGTGAAAAATTAAAAAAAAAAAAAAGGGCTTTCAGAAACAGAAGAGAAAGAAGAAAATGTGGGAAAGAAGAAAATGTATGCTATCAGCGTTGTTATGTTTTCCTACCATGTTTTCTTCACTTTAAACTTTTTTTTTTTTATTGGAAACACATTGTAATGCCATCTGCACATGCTTTTAATATGAACAAGACTAAAACTGTATCATAGATCTAGTAAAGAGTAAGATACAGCAATTGATTTAACATGAACTTGGTTGTCTATAAATTTCAATTCTATAGTTGTGTGTCCAACGCAATCTAATGTGTCCTCAAGAGGATCAAAGTCGTTGTTCATTACATTTACCATCCTTGATCTTTATCTGTTAAGTTTCCCAAGAACATTCTCTGTGAGACTTTGATATCTTCCAAAAAAAATCTTAACCATTTGTTGGATGGCCAACATCACATTATAAACAAGGTTACTGCTTCTTTGCATTAATTTACCCCCCCCCCTTCCGATTATTGCTCCTTCAAAAACCTCATCTAGTCATGTATTCTAGGTAGATCTACTTGGCTGATGCAATTTGCAACTTCTTCACCATAAAGCATTCTGGCTTGGTCAAACTGATGTTACATTTATAACCGCACTCCCTGACATGCTGGGTCAAACTTGTGTTTCATTTATACACCCCCCCCCCCCCCATGTTGACCGTTTTCCTTGAAATAGAGTAGGCCTATATAGCCATGTAAAGTCTTGTCGTTAAATAGGATTTTTTGCAGGTATCTGTTTAAAAATCGAAAAACTTCATTTTATACCTTTTTTTCAGCAGTCGCACAGGAATACTGTACATGTCGTAGATTTACATAGTATTTTTTTTTTATTAATAGATCTAAATTAAAATATGAAATTTGAACAAATTAAATTTATATGGTTATCTAGAATCGTACTAGTAGTTTATATCATTTTTGTCCCACCATCCAAGGGCAACCTGGTAAGCAATAACGAGGTTTATGAAAAAGAGTATAGTTACTGACTGAAGTGGATAGCTATGCCTCTGCATGACGTCATTTAACGCTTGCCTTCTGCAAGCATAGCGTGATTTGTGTCTCTCATGAATATTTTGGATTTAATTCTTAAACACTTAAATAATGGACTAATCGATGAGGTAGGTGAAAAATCACCGTATATGTGACATTTTTGATACTGAAACATTGTTCTGTTGGATTATTTAAGGCTTAAATCGGCGATAGAAGTGATAGAGGTCAATCCCCCGGAAGTGATTTTTTGACACATGGGGGTTGACAGTGACAGGGGATACTTGTTTATATTTTTACTTACAGTGTGTCAAATTTCAACTTTTATTGGTCATGTGACACACCATTTCTTCTTTTTTAACATGACCAAGAGCTTTGATATGCTAATGTACGCACAAACGCGATTTCATAGAAATGGCCGCCACTGGTACTTGGCCGCCACTGGTAGCGAACCAGTAGAGCAAACTGATCTACATGCTACTGGTAACAGCCATTTAAAAAAGTAATCTGCCGTTGGTAGTTTAATGTTAGCGAGGTAAAGCGTGTGAAGCAGTGTGGGACAAAGCATGTAGAGTTGTTTTAGGGTTATGACCCTAGTGGAGAAGCCATTACGTATACATTTTCAGAATGGTCTGGTTATCCTACGCTTGCAACCTTAGAAACCAGACTGTCCATTCACAATACTGATCAGCATAGATTTGAGTATGCATCTTTCAGCTTAGGATGTATTAAACCTTGGGCTACTAAGCGCGAATTTATGACCTTTTCCGGACATTGTAGATCAAGATCAGACTGTATACTACATGCTGTCTGATTTTGTATCGTTAATGTCCGACAAGAAGGTATTTCCCCCCCCCCCCCCCCAAAAAAAAAATACCTTTGAAATAGTAAAGAACTGGACTTTTACTGTCAGCTAGAAAGTTTCATTTCACTTATTTAGCATGTTAAGGGTTAAAAATTGTTTTCATAGCCCCTCTTCCTCTCCCTAAAGCTACGGCTCTACCATTTTACAAGCTCACTAACATGTTTCTTTTTGATGACATTCTTAAGACTGGAATCAGTCTATTAACCGTTGGCCACACAATCTTGACGGGCTTTAAAAATGTAGTGGGAAAAACAGCATACATGTATTAAGCATGTTCTCTTTTTCCTCACAGCGTTTTTTCATCATTTGAAAGATTTTCAACATTTTGTCATTTGGTAGAGCTAAACAGAGCATTTTCATAGAGGGGAAAAACCCTGAAACTGCAACACAAAAAACTCACTTAACGTCATATTCTCCATGTCTGAATCAACTGACCAGGGAAAAAGCTCTTCGGAGAGTGCAGATTCAGACCAGATTCAGACCAGACTGCACAGAATATGCAGTCACTCAAATTTTGGATCTGCTATTCCTATTTCTTGAGATATCGTAGTCAAGACAGCAATGACCCTGCAGTAATTAGGCTGCTTTTCCACGCTTATCAGATCTATTTCATTAATTGAGCGCGTTAGTGTAAAACTCTCAGTAACATGTTTGTCTCATCAGCATATTGGTTGACTCTCATCCTCTCCATATTCCAGATTAAAAGCACAAGATTTACTATAGTAATGCTCTTGCTCATTACAATGATTCAATACAATGGCCCATGTTCTCCAGTGACATGTATAGTCACTTTTGAAGACAATAAAAGATCAAGATCAGACTGTCCTTTGAATGCAATGCAAATCAGTATATGAAACATACATATTGAATATCTTAATTGTCTGTTTATGTATAATTCATATGAAAAGAAAAAAACTCGACACTGAAATTGTAATGTTTGGATATTGTTTTTCTGACTATAAAAGGCCATAACTGAGTGTTTTAACCAAACTTTCCAGTTTCTGATGACCCCGAGGAAGAAGGCTGTTAAAAACATTGTGGTAAAATGCAAATAACCGTCGTTTTCTCCTTTTCTCACAATGTTTTTTTAGCTCACCTGAGCATGAAGTGCTCAGGATGAGCTATTGTGATCACTCACCGTCCGTCGTCAGTCCGTCCGTCAGTCCGTCGTCCGTTCACATTTCTTTGTTTACACTCTAGCATCTACAAATATTAACCAATCAGCACCAAACTTGGTCAAAATATATATGACCATAAGATCTCGGATGAGTTCGATTATGGGTGTAATCGGACCGGAACAACTGGAGTTATTTGCCCTTGAATTAGAAAAATTGCTACATTTGACTTTGTTTACACTCTAGCATCTACAAATATCAACCAATCAGCACCAAACTTGGTCAAAATATATATGACCATAAGATCTTGTATGAGTTTGATTATGGGTCTAATCGGACCAGAACAACTGGAGTTATTTGCCCTTGAATTAGAAAAATTGCTATATTTGACTTTGTTTACACTCTAGCATCTACAAATTTTAACCAATCAGCACCAAACTTGGTCAAAATATATATGACCATAAGATCTCGGACGAGTTCGATTATGGGTCTAATCGGACCAGAACAACTGGGGTTATTTGCCCTTGAATTAGAAAAATTGCTATATTTGACTTTGTTTACACTCTAGCATCTACAATTATTAACCAATCAGCATGAAATTTGGTCAAAGTATATATGACCATAAGATCTCGGATGAGTTCGATTATGGGTGTAATCAGACCAGAACAACTGGAGTTATATGCCCTTGAATTAGAAAAATTGCTATATTTGACTCTGTTTACACTCTAGCATCTACAAATATCAACCAATCAGCACCAAACTTGGTCAAAATATATATGACCATAAGATCTCGGATGAGTCTGATGATGTGTGTAATCGGACCAGAACAACTGGAGTTACTTGCCCTTGAATTTAAAAAATTGCTATATTTGACTTTGTTTACACTCTAGCATCTACAATTTTTAACCAATCAGTATCAAACTTTGTCAAAATACTTATGACCATAAGATCTCGGATTAGTTCAATTATGGGTCTAATCGGACCAGAACGACTGGAGTTATTTGCCCTTGAATTAGAAAGTTCTGTAGAATAGTTCTTTGTCCTGAGCATAACTTTGTCATCTCCAGTCCAATTGACTTGAAACTTGGCATTTGTAGTTGTTGCAATTATACGGAGTGCAGTGTGAAAGAACCATAACTCTGCCTCATACTGTCTACGAGTTATTTCCCTTTGATTGTCATTTTTACGGCATTTTCTGCTTGTCCGGAATATAACTTTGTCATCTCAAGCCTGAACATCTTCTAATTTGGTATGCATGATTGTTGAAAAATTACGGAGTGCAGTGCACAAGAACCACAACTCTTCCTAGCACAAATTTTGAGTTATTCCCCTTTGACCTTCATTTTTATAGCATTTCTTGCTTGTCCGGAGCAAAACTTTGTCATCTAAAGTTGGAATGACATGAAATATGGTATGCTTCTTTGTTGCAATATGTGGAAGTGCAGTGCACAAGAATTGTAACTCGCCCTTGTGCTGTCTTTGAGTTATTTCCCTTTGATCGTCATTTTTACAGCATTTAGTGCTTGTCCGGAATATAACTTTGTCATCTCAAGTCAGAACGACTTCAAACTTGGTATGCATGTTTGTTGCAATATTACCGAGTACAGTGCGCAAGAACAATAACTCTGCCTAGCGCAGATTTTGAGTAATTCCACTTTGATCTTCATTTTTACAGTATTTCTTGCTTGTCCCGAATGGAACTTTGAAGTCTCAAGTCAAATTGACTTGAGACTTGGTAAACATGTTTGTTGCACTACCTGCCCTTTGTGATTATTATACCTCCTTGACAACTGACAACTATTTGATTTGTCGTCTGCAAATACTATCAGTTTGGAGATTCTACATTTGTGTGGAGTGGTAAACAGTTAACTCTTTACCAAACGACAAAATTTAGACATGTCCAAATTGAAAGCATTTGTAGACAACAAAATAAAAGTGACTCGAAAATTAATTTTTTTTTTTCTAGAAAGGTAGAAAACATTGTGGAAAAAGGAGAAAATGCTGGTTACCAGCATTTTCTCCTTTTCCCGCAATGTTTTCAAAGGCTTTTTTTCTCAGGGTTGTAAAAAGTCAGGATCGTTCGGTAAAGAGTTAAACACTATTGAATAGAAGGACAGCTTAAATTCTTTTATTAGAAAAGGATAGAGTTACCAATCTAAGAATAATACTTAACTATTCCTGTTTTGTTCATTTTTTTTTTATCTCTTTACCATGTAACGAAATTTTAGATCTTTCCAAATTGAATTGTGTTTGCAGACAATACAGTAAATGTAAATCAAAAATTGAAACTTATTTTTGGGTAGGAAACATATGGGAACAGGACAAATTGCTGGTTACTAGCATTTATCAACAATGATTTTAAAGGAATCTTCTCAAGGTTCAAATAAACTGTTGAAACTTGGGAACCTGGAAAACTTTGTGAAAAAATGTGAAAATGCTGGTAAGCAGCAATTTTTCCTTTTCCCACGTTTTCTACCTTTTTGAAGACAAAAATCATAATTTTAGCAGTGTTGACCCTTTAGCAGACAATGCCGAGGTTTAACGACCCTTAGAAACAAAGCTCTTAAAAATGTGGGAAAAGGAGAAAATGCTGGTAACCAGTATTTTATCCTTTTCTCACAATGTTTTCTATCCACATCCAAAACAAATTCCACTATTTAAGCCTCATTTTAGTGGTCTGCAAATACTTTCAATTAGGACAATTTCACGTTTCTGTGGTGTGGTAAAGAGTTGAATATTATTGAATAGAACCACATTCCCACTGTGTGTTTTATTTGGGGGTACATGTGCGCACCCACCAGGTTTTGAATTGGAGGTACAAAGAAAAATTTGGAGGTACAGTGTACCCCCTTGGTTTTGAATTGGAGGTACAAAGAAAAATTTGGGGGTACAGTGTAGTCCCTAGGTTTTGAATTGGGGGTACAAAGAAAAATTAGGTGCTAAATGTAATGTTGGACTGTAGGTTGCAGGCGATTTGAACTGCCATATTAACCCTGTATCACACAATCCTGTGTTTTCACGACCCTGAATAAACAGCCTTTTGAAAACGTTGTGGAAAAAGTAGAAAATGCTGATTTTCTCCTTTTCCCACAACGTTTTCTACCCTATTACAGACAACGCTTGTAATTTGAGTGACCTGTAGTTTGTCGTCTGCAAATAGCTCTAAATTTGGACAAATACAAAATATTGTTGTTTGGTAAAGAGTTAAAGGCTTTTTTGTGTCACAAAGTCATGGGTATTTTATTGTTGAATCATTAAAAATAATATTACTATAGCTCGGAATATTATATGGATGTATCATGTCTCTGGGGCATGGTCAGATTTAGGCATAATGGCTGTGTCAGTCAAGATTAAAAAACAGAACAGGGCCATGTTTTTTGATAGTCGATGGCCTTTGCTAAAGGATTTTTGGCTTTCCTTTCTCAAAGTCTGAAGTACATTAGTGCTGCTTTAGAAAGGAAGCATAGACAGATTGAAACTCGATTGTCGAAGACGATGCACATAGATTTAGCTATTTCAATTTCACAGGAGGGCAGGTTGATCAGCTCATTGTAAGCTTAAACTCTGTCGGATAAAAGCCATGCCATGTTAGAGGAAAATAGAACAAAATATGAAATGAATGAATCACTTATGTCAACCTACCTACCGGTATCTCACATCTTGATGCTGTAAAACATTTTTACAGCTTTTGTTGTGATGACATTTTCTGCGGTAGATGCCATACATATGTACGCAAAACGAAAATTACATGTTCAATTTGTGACTTGATTTTTCAGCTTTTATATGTCAAACAAGAGGACCATGATGGTCCTATATCGCTCGCCTGAGTACTAAGCAGTAAAGGTCTACATTGAGCATAAATACCAAATATCGAGGTTCAAGGCCAAATGATAATAAAACAAGAGCGGCAAATTGTCGCAAGATATGCCCGTCCCACTGCCAGTTGTCAAGGAGGTATAATAATCGCAAAGGGCAGGTAATGCAATATGACTTGAGACTTCAAAGTTCCGTTCCGGACAAGCAAGAAATACTGTAAAAAAATGAAGATCAAAGTGGAATTACTCAAAATCCGCGCTAGGTACAGTTATTGTTCTTGCGCACTGTACTCCGTAATATTGCAACAAACATGCATACCAAGTTTGAAGTTGTCCTGACTTGAGATGACAAAGTTATATTCCGGTCAAGCACTAAATGCTGTAAAAATGATGATCAAAGGGAAATAACTCAAAGACAGCACGAGGTAGAGTTACAATTCTTGTGCACTGCACTTCCAAATATTTCAACAAATACGCATACCATATTTCAAGTCATTCCTAATTAAGATGACAAAGTTTTGCTCCGGACAAGTGAGAAATGCTATAAAAATGAAGGTCAAAGGGGGAATAACTCAAAATTCGTGCTAGGAAGACTAATGGTTTATGTGCACTGCACTCCATAATTTTTCAACAATTGTGCATACCAAATTTGAAGATGTTCAGGCTAGAGATGACAAAGTTATATTCCTGACAAGCAGAAAATGCTGTGAAAATGACGATCAAAGAGAAATAACTCATAGAAAGTATGAGGTAGAGTTATGGTTCTTTCGCACTGCACTCCGTATAATTGCAACAAACACAAATGCCAAGTTTCAAGTCAATCGGACTGGAGATAACAAAGTTATGCTCCAGACAAAGAACTATTCTAAAGAACTTTCTAATTCAAGGGCAAATAACTCAAGTCATTAAGGTCCGATTAGACCCATAATCGAACTCATCTGAGATCTTATGGTCATAAGTATTTTGACCAAGTTCGATGCTGATTGGTTAAAAATTGTAGATGCTAGAGTGTAAACAAAGTCAAATATAGCAATTTTTTAAATTCAAGGGCAAGTAACTCCAGTGGTTCTGGTCCGATTAGACACATAATCGAACTCATCTGAGATCTTATGGTCATATATATTTTGACCAAGTTTGGTGCTGATTGGTTGATATTTGTAGATGCTAGAGTGTAAACAAAGTCAAATATAGCAATTTTTCTAATTCAAGGGCAAATCACTCCAGTTGTTCTGGTCTGATTAGACCCATAATCAAACTCATCCGAGAACTTATAGTCATATATATTTTGACCAAGTTTGGTGCTGATTGGTTAAAAATTGTAGATGCTAGAGTGTAAACAAAGTCAAATATAGCAATTTTTCTAATTCAAGGGCAAATAACTCCAGTTGTTCTAGTCCGATTAGACCAATAATCGAACAAATCCGAGATTTTTTGGCCATATATATTTTGACTAAGTTTGGTGCTGATTGGTTGATATTTGTAGATGCTAGAGTGTAAACAAAGTCAAATATAGCAATTTTTTCTAATTCAAGGGCAAATAACTCCAGTTGTTCTGGTCCGATTAGACCCATAATCGAAATCATCCGAGATCTTATGGTCATATGTATTTTGACCAAGTTTGGTGCCGATTGGTTAATATTTGTAGATGCTAGAGTGTAAACAAAGAAATGTGAACAGACGGATGGACGGACGGACAGACGGACGGACGGACGACGGACGCGGACGGACGGTGAGTGATCACAATAGCTCATCCTGAGCACTTCGTGCTCAGGTGAGCTAAAAAGGTGTTTTTACCAATTACTGCGCATCATAATTTTTTAAAAGAAATTAATAACTAAATTTCCTGTACACTTGACAGATTTTGGCTTCTAATCCTTAAAGAAAGATTGTAGCGAAATATTTCAAACAGGTAAGGGAGTTGCAAAATATATACAGTGAAAATATGTAGTAACGGGCTTTAAACTTGAGAACATGGCCTGGTACCCACTTACAAGGGAGACTACCTCCGTTGTACACATTTTTTTTTAAGTTAGGCATGCGATTTGTAATTGTGTTTAAAGATGATCGCTACAGTTCCACCATTTTATGAAAACATTCAGAATTTCATGAAACTTTGTTTGGTGATAGTTTATTATCAGATCTACAAAAATAGGAGATAAAAAAAAGGGGGTCACCAGCTTTGGGGAAATTCTATGAATATTTCTTTTAGTACACCCTGCATTGCGGCTGTTCAGGATGAAATTCCACCTATGAAAACTAAGTCGATGTATATTTTTTTTAAATGACAACAATTATAACCAAATTTTATGTCATTGTATTGGTGATACATCAAATTTAATGAAAAAAATAATTTAGAGTATACTGAGTATAAATCTTTAAAAAAAACCCCTTAAATTATGGCTAAAACACCTTCATTTTGGATAAAAAACCAAAAAATACAAAAAGTATCTTCTACAGTAATTTTTTTAATGTTCTAATATTCAGATTTTTCTTATTTTTTCTATGAATAATATTCAGGTACTAAACTAAAAGAATCAGGCTTAAAACAAATAGGTCAACAGCCTTATTTTTTAAGACAATACATTTTAAGTTTGTGGGTGGAGCACAAACTAATGAGTAAATGTAGGGTTTGTCAAAGACATAGACATTATATGAAGTAAATTATCTCAACTTTTTCAACAATACAACAATGTTTGTAAGAATCAAGTTTGTTGGTCATAATAAACCAATCCATAGCATATAAATGTAATCCTGATGTTACCATTTAACCCATTACCAAATGACGAATTTTGGACTCTTCTTAAGTTGACGCGTTTGCAGACGCTAAACCAAAACCTGGTATTTATGTATCACAGTTCTTTGATGGGTCAGAAATCATTGCGCGAAAAGGAGAAATCAATCATGGCAGCAATTTGTCCTTTTGACATCAATGTTTTCTAATATTGTCTACTGCAGACTCATCAAGGTAAGGGATAACCTGGTAAAGGAGAAAGAGTTATGTACAGCTCCTCGTTTTCTGCAAGTCTTTACCAAGTGACATAATTTTGGACTAGACCAAACTGACAGCATCTGCATCTGAAAAGATGTTTTAGCTCGACGATACGTCTGCCAGATAGAGCGCTAGTAGTAGCATCTGTGTCCATATTTCCGTTGTTAGGTGACGTAGTTAGGTGATTCACTTCGACTTTCATTCCGATCTTTTGAAAGCGTAATTTCGTATTCTTGCCTCGCATATAATTATTTGGCTTGATTCAAATACTTTTTAGCTCACCTGAGCACAACTTGCTCAAGGGGAGCTTTTAGGGGCACGCTGTGTCTGTCACGTCGTCTGTCGTTCGGCGTCCACAATTCTTTAAACATCTTCTCCTCCTAAACCGCTTGGTCGATTTGGACCAAACTTGGCTGGAATGTTTCTTGGGAAGTCCTCTTTAAATAGTGTTCACAGAATTTGATTTCATCAAAAACTCTGGTTGCCATGGCAACCAAATGGAATTTTTCAAGAAATTCTTTAAAAATCTTCTCCTCTGAAACCGCAGGTCAGATTTTGAAATAATTTCACAGATATGTTCCTTGGGTGACCCTTTCTAAAAGTTGTTTGCGAAATTTTGATCCGTCGAAAAACATGGCCGTGGTGGAGGAGGGGGCTCTTGGCATCCAGCGGTGTCAACAATTCTTTAAACATCTTCTCCTCCTACACCGCTTGGCCAATTTGGACCAAACTTGGCTGGAATGTACCTTGGGAGGTCCTCTTTAAAAAATGTTCACAGAATTTGATATCATCAAAAACTCTGGTTGCCATGGCAACCAAATGGAATTTTCCAAGAAATTCTTTAAAAATCTTCTCCTCTGAAACCGCTGGTCAGATTTTGAAATAATTTCACAGATATGTTCCTTGGGTGACCCTTTTCAAAAACAGTTCACGAAATTTTGATTCGTCGAAAAACATGGCCGTGGTAGAAGGGGGGGCTCTTAGCGTCCAGCGGTGTCAACAATTCTATACAAATCTTCTCCTCTGAAACTGGTGGTCAGATTTTGAAGTAATTTCACAGAAATGTTCCTTGGGTGACCCTTTTCAGAACTTGTTCGCGAAATTTTGATCCGTCGAAAAACATAGCCGTGGTGGAGGGGGGGGGGCTCTTGGCCTATCCTAAAATTTATTTGCAGAATTCTGATTCGTCAAAAACATGGCTGTGGTGATGATTGGAGGGGTGGTGACAGATTTTGAAATGATTTTTACAGGTGACACTTTTTAAAAATTGTTCGCGAAATTTTGATCCGTTAAAAAAACAGTTCCATTGTGGATGGGGGGGGGGGGGGGCTCTTGGCATCCAGCGGTGTCAACAATTCTTTAAACATCTTCTCCTCCTAAATCGCTTGGCCGATTGGCCGATTTGGACCAAACTTGGCTGGAATGTTCCTTGGAACGTCCCCTTTGAAAATTGTTCACAGAATTTGATTCATCAAAAACTCTGGTTGCCATGGCAACCAAATGGAATTTTCCAAGAAATTATTTGATAATCTTCTCCTCTGAAACCACTGGTCAGATTTTGAAATAATTTTACAGATATGTTCCTTGGGTAACCCTTTTTAAAGTTTGTGTAATTTTGATCCGTCGAAAAACATGGCCTGGGTGGGGATGGGCATCTTTGCACTGTATGGACTTAAAGAAATTCTTTGAAATTCTTCTTCTCCTAAACCACTTGTCAGATTTTGAAATAATTTCACAGAAATGTTCCTTAGGTGCCCCTTTTGAAAAATTTTGATCTGTCAAGAAACATGGCTGTGGTGGGTGGAAGCTATTTGCTCTCTGAGGACATGAAGAAATTCTTAAAAATTTTGTCTTCTCTGAAACCACTATTCAGATTTTGAAGTTATTTCACAGAAATGATCCTTATATTATACCCCTTATTTAGCTTAGCTGTTTTCAAAGAAAACATTGAGGTATTGACATAGCCCTGTTGGCGTCATCTGCGTTGTTGTTGTTGTGCAAAAACTTTGACATTTTGTTATATCTCGGCTTCCACTCAACACATGTACTTAAAACTCGGAATAATTGTTCACTAGTAAAAAGCAACCCATACAACGAGGGCAGTTAACTCCAAAATTGTTTTGTCCAAATTATGCCCCTTTTGCGATTTGGAATTTTATTTTACTATCCAGCAAGGTTCCAACAGCCAATCATTGGCACTCTCATGAGGTGCTCATGTTCAACTTAATATTTTTAGCCACTATCGAGCATGTGCTCTTGTTCAAGATAAGGTCTTTGGGTGACCTATCCTAAAATTTATTTGCAGAATTCTGATTCGTCAAAAACATGGCTGTGGTGATGATTGTAGGGGTGGTGACAGATTTTGAAATGATTTTTACAGGTGACCTTTTTATAATTGCTTGGCAAAATACTCATTTTGTTTCCAAAATTTCAATACTTTAAAAAAAGTTGGTTATTGTCCTCTTAAAAATTCAGGTGAGCGATCCAGGGCCATCTTGGCCCTCTTGTTTACCATTTCAGCGATTCAAATCATCATTAATTTGGTCTACATTTCATTCGTCATGTGCAAATGCTTTCGTTTTGGACACGTCTAAAATTACATCATTTGGTAAAGGGTTGAGGGTTTGGTAGATGCTAGATGCTTTGAAAGTAATGTGGGAGAAATTGGCCAGCCGATGTTTTGGACAGAACAATCTTGCCAAGAACAATTTAGCTAGCTGAAAAACGTACAGTAGGACAATTTGTCAAGATAAACGCGAGCAGCCAAAAGTAATCATTTTGATAGTCATAATACAGGCACGTTCTATACGACTTATTCATCATATCCATCATTCAATATGGATATTATTGATAATATCTGACAATATGTTACAGTATAGTTTCAAAAATTGCAAAAGTTACTGGAAAGAATACATGTATTTATATTTTCTTAATCTTTTATAAAAGGTTGGTAGGTATTGTTCATGATGAGTGATATCTAAAGCTTGAAAATCGGTATTACTGGTCAGAATAGTCACTTACATTCTACGTTTTATTGCTGTCGATTGGCAGACATATATCTTTAGCATTCCGTTAAACTACTAATTTGTAAGGGACAGAGAGTTCCTACGTGACTCAGTTATAAAATGTCTATCCCATACATAGTTCAAACAACTGCCATTTGATTTGTGATTTCAAACCACTGTAGTTATTCAGTGTCAACCGATTACAGTGCTGACAGCACTTTGATTAAAACCCGGTATTTAAGGTTCGTTGTAACGTTTCCGTTTCGTCTGAAAACAAAAACAAAACGTCAGAGTCCAATATTGGAAGAATTTTTCTCGTCGGACGAGTGAGGATCGAAGCAGGGCAAGTGTTTTTTCAAAGTCACTTGTCCTACAGGACGAGTGCCCTTTCTGGAAATTTTTGGACCCTGACATACCCCAAAAATAAGTCAAAACGTACCCAAAAATAAAGTCAAAACATACCCAAAATTTAAGTCAAAACGTACCCAAAATAAAATTTTCCTTGTAACAATTTTGATGTTGGATATAAATAAAACATGGTATGTACTCTACCTTTTACAGATGGTTTAACTTCATACTCACTTTTAATTGAAATTGAAGCATGTTTTCAACCCAGAGCTACATTCAATTATGGACAGTGTTTCTTAGTCAGGAGCCAGGACTAATCATGTGTTACAAACTAGTAGTAATTTAACAGTTTTATGTACAAAAAAGATAACTTTCACACATATGGGCTAATTGTTCTATAGTATTATGTTTTAATTTCATTTTTTACTTTTTTCAAAGGTTTACTAAAAGTAGGTTAGTACATTTATGTTCCAAATGAAAATGTTAGACACAATTAAGTCAACAGTTTTTTTTTCACTAATGAGCACAAGTTACCTATGACCAAACAATCCAGAGTATAAACAACTTTTTTTAAAATGGGAAAAGGAAAATATGCTGGTTACAATTTCCTCCTTTTCTCACGATGTTTTCTACCCTTCAAAGCGTCACCTAATTTGTTGTTTGCAAATGTTTTCATTCTTGAAAATCAGTGGTTTTATTGTTGGTTAAGTGTTAAGTTAACAATATGTTCAGTGCAGAATATATCTTATCCATCCCCCCCCCCCAAAAAAAAGTCATAATAATTATGATTTTTTAACATTTTACGTAAATGATAAATAGTATAAATGATACTGGTAATGATAAATATGTGTAACTGTCCATATATCGAGCATTTC
This sequence comes from Hippopus hippopus, assembly GCA_946811185.2. Lineage (NCBI taxonomy): Eukaryota > Metazoa > Mollusca > Bivalvia > Cardiida > Cardiidae > Hippopus > Hippopus hippopus. The sequence goes on from OX328112.1 coordinate 33,557,799, forward strand.
CAGATGATAAAAATGTTACAATCAAGAGCTTCTAAAGGGTAGAAAAGGAGAAAATGAGAAAGAGTTTCCAGCAGATAAATAACTGAATTTTGAAAATCAACCCTTTTGTAAGTTATCTATTTCCTTTAATTCACTTATTGAACCGTCTCATAATCAATAAAGGCTTACTCATGAAATGTTAACAAAGAAATTACATTAATTACCATGCAAGCTACAACTGGTTAAAGACCATGTGATTATTCAATTTTTTCACTGCTTAAAGTTTGTTACACTTTTTTTTAGTTTGCAATTTGCACCGTTGGTATTTCAATTTTTTTTTTAAATGTGTAGATGTTTGTGAATGTTTAAAATTACGGATAAAATACAATCGTCTGTAAAAAATGATTGAAAAGATAGGTATCTGATGCTGTTTCATTAAGATCAAATATATTTTAGAAAAATATACCAGGTACATATTTTACCCTGAAGCATTTGATTTACTTACCTTTGTAATATGTTTACATTAGTTTTAATAATATAAGGCAAGTCTAAAATAATGCAGAGTTAAAAATCTTCAACAATTTCTATTCATTTGTACAAAGACGAAAGATAAAAACACTATATCTAAGATGGGTACATTTTGACTTCACATTGGGTACGTTTTGACTTCACTTAGGTACATTTTGACTTCACTTGGGTACATTTTGACTCCAATTGGGTACGTTTTGACTTAGGTGCGTTTTGGTTTGGGTACGTTTTGACTGGTTTTTTAACTGGGTCGAAAGTCTTATCATTAAACTCTTGAGGTGCTACAAAATTACAGAGTGGGCTGTACGTCTTAGATCCCAAGGAGATAAAAGAACCAGCTCTTTTTTTATCATTATCATCGACGCTATTTGGTATAGTGAAAACCTCTCTGAACAGCTATTCCTCGTAATCCAACCAGCTGTCGATGCACGGTCGACATTGCTGTATTTTACCCAGCGTGTCATATTTCAAGTTATATTTACTGTACACGGAGGGAATGAAATATCCTTGTCGCCACTGTTTAAGGGTTCGGACAACAGCAATAAGTAGCATAAATGTAGATTTTTAACTTTATTGATTACAATCGTTCTCTACTTTCGGTTTCCAGAACAACTACAACTAGCCTAATCAAAGTACATGAACTACTTCGACTTAAAGCGGATCAAAGAACTAAAATACTGAAGTTGACAGGATTAATTCATGGCTAATTTCCATAAAATCGTGTATCCAATCGTTTCGCATTGAGTTTTAGATGTAAAGTAAGTGTTTGAGGTGTAATGACCGCGGTTTTTGGGAATTTTCGAGTGGTTTTGGATGTTTTTGTAATTGGCTCAACCTGATTTTTAAAACCCGCACATTACTTATACATATTAAATGACACAGACGCGTCTGTTCATTGATCTGTAATGACCTATTTTTCTTGAAGCTGAGGTGTAATACGTCATCTTGGTGGAAAAAGTCTGTCGGTTGGCATAAGAAGGTGATGACTCATCACCTTCTAATCATGTGGGTGTCACACTACAATCAACGCGCTATTACCATACAATACAATACAAATTACTTTATTCTGCATCTCAAGTACAATAACATACAAAAAGAGGAAATGAAGACAAAAATAAGATGAGCAAATATAAAAAAAAAAAACATTTCACATGGTCAACGTAAATTTTTAAGAAAATAGTAGAGGTAGAGAAAAAAGAAAACAAGAGAAGACAAAAAAAAAATTTTTTTTTGAGAAATGGCAGTAAACCCATTGTCCCCCTGGAAACAGATTTGCAAAAGAAAGTTTTCAACGCAAGTGAATAGATCTTAACTATATACATATTCTGTCTATTTGTGGGAGCCTGGTGGTAGAAGGAGAAGCTACCCGGAGTGGGTAGCCGCCCCCTCCACCACAAAGCCCTCAACAGTAGCCAGTTGCAAAGCATATGGCATATATGGGATGAACTCGTCTGTAGGGAGCAATGGGTTTAAAAAAAAGAAACTATAGTTGTGCAAATGAAAAATAATTTCAACTTCAGCAAAGTAGTTAAGGATCAGACAGCATATAAAGTGCTGTCTGATCATAGCCTTGTATTCTTGAACAGAGAGAAAACTACAATAGCATACAAGAAATAAGATGTGAGTAAATCTTACAGTAACTGATTTAAAAAGGCTGAAGATTCTGGCAGGGGAAGAGTGACCAGGGATCGTATATAAACTACGAGTAGGATCCCTGATGCATGCAAGAATACAACATCCCATCGGGAAAGCCTGCATGGCTTTATTTAATAACTAGATCGCAAAAAATAACAGATATTCTTACTTAAAGGGCAAACTAGCAAACGAACAAGGGGCACCTTTATACACAGAGTGGTATGGACAATCACATGAATGCCATTGGATTCGTCACTCCCAATGAATTTGGGGCTCCACAGGGGTATATATCTGTTAAACTCCACTATCTAATGTAGATATTTATTGGCTGTCTTTTATTCGTTTTTCACATGTTTATACTATTTCAAAGTGTAGTTTTGAGAATACTTTGCAAACTAAGTGTATTTCCATTTTGATACTGCTATACAGAATAAGTGTCACTGCACCAATAATTTTTTACCTTGTGTACGCTCTGGAGGTCACAATTTCAGTCCGATAGTCATGAAACTTGGTCAGATTGTTTGTTTTGATAATATCTCGGATAAGTTCGAAAATGTCTCATGTCGGGTCAAAAACAAGGTCACTAGGTCAAATATTAGAAAAATCTTGTGTATGCTCTAGAGGCCACATTTTCAGTCCAAAACTCTTGAAAATTGGTCAGAATGTTTGGCTTGATAATATCTTGGATGAGTTCGAAAATGTGTCATGTCGGGTCAAAAACTAGCTCAATGGGTCATATCATAGAAAAACCTTGTGTATGCTCTAGGGCAAATTTTCAGTGCAAAACTTGAAAATTGGTCAGGATATTTGTCTTGATAGTATTCTGCACGATTTCAAAAATGGGTCATGTCGGGTCAAAAACTAGGTCACCAAGTCAAATCTAAGAAAAACCTTGTGTACCCTCTAGAGGCCAAATTTTCAGGGCAATACACTGGAAAGATGGTCAGAAAGGAGAAAATACTCTTAGCGTGCATTTCGTCCTTTTCACGCAATGTTCGGGTGCTATCAACTTGTTACAATTCAGATGGCTATTCTAAAACAAAGGCCACCAAACATTTTATAATGCTATCTTACAGAAGAATATACGTAAGTTCACAATAATTAAACTTTTAACACTACCAGATGTGAAAATTCTAGCCTTGTCCATATTCAAACGTTTGCGGTCGACAGTTGACATTGATTGAAAAGGAGAAGATGCTCTTAGCGTGAATCTCCTCCATTTCACGCAATGTGCGGGTGCTATCAACTTGTTCTATTCAAAATACCTATTCTAAGATATAAGCCACCAGCTCATAATTCAAGCATTTTGAAATATACTATCTCGCCTACGTAAGTACATAAATTCACAATCATTAAACTTTTAACACCTTACAGGTGTAAAAATTTTAGCCTTGTCCAAATTTAAAGCGTCTGCAGTCGGCGATTGACAATGATTGAAAAGGAGAAAACGCACATAGCGTGTATTTCCTCCATTTCACGCAATGTTCAGGTGCTATTAACTTGTTACATTTAAAATGGCTATTCTAAAATATAGGCCACCGGCCTATGGTTCAAACATATTGTAAAACATTACCTTGTAGGAATAGTCAGTAATTTAACAGGGGCTCATGAATATTTTTCTTCCATATTTAAATATGCTTTTTAAAACCATGTAAGTTGAGGCTCAAGATCAGCCCGTTCACTAGGGCCCTCTGATCCCGAGCCCCAGCTCATCCAAATTGCTACAAATTAGCCTCTTGGACAGGATACAGATAGATATTGCCAATGTTTTCGAATATTCTCTTTTCACAGTGGCGGTCCATGTAATTGGAGTATGTGTTATTTAAGTGCTTTCATTCCTAATTTGTAAAATTTTGTGTATGAATTTAGAAATATTAAGGAGACTGCATTGGTTAGGATTTGACATGAATCTAAAGAATGAATCACATGTTTTGTTCCTTGGCTCGCCTATATATATTTTCCTATAATAATCATATCGCTGGCAAAAGAAAAATACGTGGCATTCGTCTTCGATAACTTCGGCTGCGAAGTTTGTACTGGAGAATCTTCTCTGAAACTTTCGCTAAGATATAATTTGTCTTCTTCTACAGCCTCTTTTGAAAAAGGAAATTTTCCAGTTTTTCTAAAACCAGACATTATGTATGGTGTCATTGCCCTTAGATAAGCCTGACATGCAATATGGCACGTCATATCGTGTGACAGTCTTACCTATTGATGACTGCATAAAGGGTGCACATTCCCTATTATAAAAAGACTTGAAAGGTCAAAAAATAGATACATCTAGGGGCTGTGGAATATGGGCTGGTGTTACAAATAAAATAAAATTATTTGACATTGCCCAATCAATCAGCTGTCTGGAGACATGTGATGCATGGCCATCAAATATGACTAAAATATGCTGACCAACATCAGCCCCTCTCGCTATATTTGGTAGAAAATGATTTTTCATATATTGTTGGAAAATATCAGCATTTAACCAGCCACTATCTCACATCACTCCTTGGGACCCAGGAGAAGCACCTTTCATCAACTCCGGACTATATCGCTTTCCTTTAAACACACACACACACAAAAGGTGGAATGAGATGCCCAGCTGCATGTTCAGGCTGAATGCCTGTCTCATCTATGCTGAATATAAATGATGTTAGACAAACTTTCAAATAATTTTGTACAATTTCTGACGTAGAATTTTTTGCACAACTGCTTTCAAGACCTCGTGGCTTCAAGGATGTTAGGCGGTGTTTCCATCGATATAAAAAGCCATACGGCCAACAGTTACTCAAAGGCTTATTAGATGCAAGACGCTTTAGGCTTGCTGCAAGTTCTCCAGCAAGATACTGCAGGTTTACACCAGTGTTGGTGAAGCCATATCCAAGCTGAGCCATGGTTTCTATATGTTCCACAAGAGCCAGTTCTTCCTCCTCACTCAACGGATTCTCTGCACCAAGCTTCAAAATATTTGCATCAACTTCACCTTTAACCTTGTCATGTAGAGTTTGCTCTGGGGGACATTGTACTGCAATGCAGCTATCATGACTGGAACTTGATTTTTCTGTGACAGCCTAGTAGGCATTCAGCAAGGTTTCCTTACTGTAATTTCGGTATTTTTTGTCAATTTTTGTGGACTTCTCTAGAGGAAGAAAATACGACAAATAGATCTACAGGTAAAATAAAGATAAAGAGATAAACTGAAGTTGAGAGCATATTTAAAAGGCACTTTTATAAATATTCTGTATTTTCCATATGGCAATAATCAATGTGTGTTGAATAGAATAAGACATATTTTCTGAGGAATGGTATTTGATAAAAATTTTGTTACATTCAGTAGCTCAACCTGATTGGTAATAAAACGCCCAATACATTTGTCATGCAATCATCTACCCCGCTGTGCACCCCTCCAATTAGGATCCATGACGTCGCCAACCGTCAACCAGTATATATAAGTAAGGAGTCGTTTGCCAAGTCAATCAAACTAGTTGCAAATAGGATTGTTTGTGGATTTGATATCGATAAAAAAAAGGTTTCATTGAATATTTGGGAATAAAGTAAGTATTTAAGTGCTTTTGTAGGGATATTTTCAAAGAGTGTAAGTAAAAATTCACCGATCGTAATCAAATTTTCTGTTTTTTACTCATTTTTCCAGCTGAAATCTGAGCGTGGCTTGTTCCGTGTAAAACTTGAGTAGAATTTGGTTGAATTCATCAATATGTAAGAGTTGACCTGAGTGAAAAAAAAAAACTGTTTTATCCCTGCCAAAGGTACCCATCAGCTGGCTTTTGCCAGTTTTCCATAACTGTGTAGAAGTTCCAAATAAGGTCTTTAGGTTTCATATTTGACACCTTATGTAACTATTTCCGGTACGTTGGGTGAGGCGCGCTCTCTTCATGCTCGTGGACTTATTATGAATTTTAATTTTATATAATGGATTAAATCGGCTGAATTTCATCCACGAGTTGTTTGAACGTTACTGGATGCTTTATGCCACAAGAATCTGTCTAAAAATAATCTCACAGTGCTAGTTTGGTGGATTTTTATGTCAGTGTACGGATGGATAATCTTTCCCAAGATGGCGCCAATAATGGCGGAGATGACATTTTTGAGCGAACAAAGCAATGGTCAGATGTTCGTAGTAAAAAACGTAAGACTCGCTCTAGTAAGGACAGTGGTTCGGATTTATTTGAAAATGTAGACATCGACAGGTATAAGACTTTAACTACTGATGATAAACTTTCCGTCCTCTTCACAAAGTCAAATCAGGGATCGTATATACACAGGGATAGGCAACGCAACTGGAGTTAAGACCAATTATCGATTTTTCACTGACTTACCTGTACGGCGTCCAATAATCCGTTGTCGTTCCTTGCGAGTTATTATCTTCCTTTCAGATAATATAATTCCTTGCCGATTCCGACAATTTTTATATCCGCCTAGTATGAAATGCGTATCAATGTTTATGTCAATGTTTTTCTGTTATTGTTTTTTTCAGTTAGAGTGTTATTTTTTTTATCTGGAAAATTTAAAGTGTCGACTAATTGGGCGTTTCAGATATACAGGTCATGTTGTCAGTCTTGATTTCACACGAAGTGTAAATTGTGAATGGAGATCAAAACGGCCCGGTGCCAAAACGAACCATTACCGAAACAACCCTCTTTTTCGTAGTAACTTAAAATATTTTAATATTTCCGCAGTGGATATCTATTGCAAACAATTTGGGAAAAGCACACATCGCCTGTTGAAGGATTAAGTCCGTCTAACGTTTCGGAAATGGGCTGCTTTTGTCCACTCCCCGTATTTGACATGATCACAAGTGGGATATATCAAGTTGTGTATCTGTCATGACACATCTAGTGTCCTCTTCTGTTTATAGACAATACGCATCATTGAAATTAAATATTTATTTTCTGATTTTCTTCTCCAAATGTTTCAATTTGGTCAGGTCAAAAGCTTCTCATGTTATCAGGAGTGACAAACATTTCACTTGTATGTAGTACAATGTATTAGGCCAGTAAACACAGAGATCTGTTAATAGTTATATACCCATTTTTCAATAGCAAACTACACAAAGGGCATATAGAACCAGAAAATTGCCTTCACTGCCCATTAAATGGACCTTCCAGTACATTTTCAGTTTAGCTTGCAGCTACTCTTAAATCACTGTCTTTGACAGAAAAAAAGGAGAATATCCTGCAAAATGGAAAGAATTAGTGAACTTTCTGAAAAAGTAGGCTGGTGAAGTGTAAGGATCTGTCTGCAACTCTGTTCCTACTTTTATACATTGGAATCAATTACATACACCAGTGGCCTTCACAATTGCATCATTTCGAATTAACCTGTGTACCTTAGAACCTTGTGTGTTTGATGACTTCGGAATATTTAAAGCTTTTTGAAAATATTGTGGGAAAAGAACAAAATGCTAGCCTAGCACATGTACCTGTTTTCAGCATTTTTATCCGCAATGTTCAATACCATGCAAAAAAAATCCAATCGTTTGAATCTACTTTTAGTTGTCGTTTGCTAATACTTTCAATTGGGGATTCCAAAGGCCCCCAAAAAATTGTTCTTTGGTAAAAATTAGTCAGTAGCATAATTATTAAAAAAAAAAAAAGACAAATCTGCAATTATCCCTTTGCCACACAACCCCGAGTTCTGATGACCAAGAGAAAGAAGCCTTTTGGAAACATTGCAGGAAAAGGAGAATATGTTGGTTACCAACATTCTCTCCTTTTCCCATGGTAGTGAAAACTTAGGATTCAGGAATACTGGCATTTGTCACAGATTATTAGATAACTCCTTACCTCAAGTGGCTTATAAGACTGTAGATACTGAATGTACTGTGTTGTTTGAAGAAACCAAAACTATGTCAAATTTAATACATGTACTTTTAGTATTTTATGACAATAGTGTGAGTAGTGGGAAACCAACATCATGATTCTCAGAGAATTTTGCACAACACAGATACATACTTCTCTCCCTCAAAAAATATGTTGATGAGGAAAAGCAACACGCAGCTTGTGCAGACAGTTGTGCAAATTCAAAAAACAAATAGATAAGTATAATGGCTGCTATGATACAACTAAAATGTTGTGAAACATTGCAAGTTGAGCAAGGTTCCATCCTTAACTTTTTGCCAGATTACAAAATTTTCGACATGTCTAATTTGAAAGCATTTGCAGACGACAAATGAAATGCAACTGAAATGAGGAGACTTGATTTTCCTGGGGAAATGAGAAAATGTGACATGTACTTACCGGTAGTTTCTTCTTTTTTCACAATGTTTTCAGAAGTATGGATATTCCCCAGGTTAGTGAAAACTTAGGATTCAGGAATACTAGCATTTGTCACAGATAATTAAATAACTCCATACTTCTAGTGGCTTATTGAGCTATACATACTAAATATACTTTGATGGTAGAAGAAGCTCACAGCTTTCATATTCAAATACATTAATTTCACTTTAGCATTTTTCTTGCAGGTTTGTACAGTTCACAGCTGATTTGGTCTTTAATATTCCAAGTTTTCAAGCCCAGCTTCAGTTTCATACTAGCACACTTTATGCAGAATTACAAAACCATCTTCAATGTCATTCTTCTGTTCACAGGATGCATCACAATAGTATGTTGACAGCTCTTGAAACCATGTTTTGAAGTGTTTGTGCTGTCACAATACATATCTGGAAAAAAAATATAGAACTAACTGAATTTCAAATTTCTCCTTTTTACAAAACGTAACATTTTAATTCTTCAGTTACGTTGCAAAATATGGTTTTATTTTCACATGGTTAGACTATAATGAGAATTTGTTCAGGATATGGCCAACTATCAGAGATCCAATCATTTTTAACTAATGTGTGGTACTGCGCTTCCACCTTTACTGAAATAACCCCTTTTTAAGCTGCACTTTTATTTACTTAGGATTCGATAAACAGCTTATATTTGATTTTAGTGCAAAACGAAATACTTACTGCTTATAAATATGGTAATATCTGAACACAATTAATTCAAAAGATGGAATCAGAATGCTACATTTATCACCAGGGTCTCAGCAAATTCACCATATTGGGCCGCCATCTTGCAATTAAGACCGAAAATAGCCAAGTTTTTGAGCCCACAGTTATCTAACCTTGGCATCGAAAATCACTAGATTTGATTTAAAAACAAAAAGAAATACTTACTGCTTATAAATATGTCAAAATCTGAACAAATTTATTTCTAAAAATAAATTGAGAATGCTACAACTATCACTAGGGTCTCGCCAAATTCACCACATTGGTCCGCCATTTTGTGATGAAATACCGAAAATAGCCCAGTTTTGAGCCCATAATTATCTAACTTAGGAATCGAAAATCAGCACAAAATTGGCTTTAATACAAGGAGATGTACTCCATCTCGTGATTTTTACCAACATGTTGCTATTTGGACGCTACTTTATGTTCTTAAAAAGTATTTCTTTTGCACGTCACTAAATCCTCCTGTCGAACATCCCCTACGGGGCAAACATGATTAGGCCATGAATTTTTAACGCCAAAATAAGCATATAAAACAAATCTCCGAAAAAATTGATGTTAGATATATTCTAAGCATGTAAATATTCGGAAACTTACCTGTTGAGAAGGACGTATGGGATAACCAAGCAAAACGTTGATTAAAACAGTGACTGTCGTATGCCGAAATTTAAGTTGGCCGCCATTTTTGTGGCATTTGTCGAAGACAGTGCCACTATGAGATCAATAATAAATGTTCAATATTGAATTTTGAAGACCATGTATGGTATTTTGTCCAAAACCGAAGGAAGTAAACCCAAGTAAACTCAATTTTTCAAGACAAATGAGTTTTTCAATAGCACTCAGATATATAATTGGAAATGGCGTATTGAAATAAACTGCAAAAGGCTATCGATCGTGGAAATACCTCTTTTTGAGTAAAAATAGCTTCACCTCTTTATAGCCTTCTATTGGCGCAATGATATGCACAAAATTTGTCTTCTGACCGCTTTGCTTCCGGGGTTGTTCGTTCCAAAACCAGTTCGTCCCTGGGCTTGTTCGTCCCATGATTGCACGCTACTCATTTGATTGTGCATGAATATTTACAGGAAGAAAACTTTATTGTAATGTTGGGAATTAGGTCCTGACGGCCAAAGATATCTCAAAATCATAGTATTCAGGTATAAACTTAATTGAATTCAATATATTTACATGGCTTCTCTCTCTACCCATCGTGCATCCTTCCGTCAAGGGACGTTACTCCTGACTCCTCTTGAAAGATCAAAGGGAGACCACCAATACACAAATAACGCAAACTTAGGCACCAGTAATCTCCCTTTAACCAAAAAGACGTATTAATTTGCTTAGGAGGTTGATTTTCAAGTTAATATTTAAATAATATTTCTCTTTTTTTTTTAGCTCACCTGAGCACGAAGTGCTAAGGTGAGGTATTGTGATCGGTCATTGTCCGGCGTCCATCTGTCCGTCTGTCCACAATTCCTTTAAACATCTTCTCCTCCTAAACCGCTGGGCCAATCTTGGTGAAATTTGGCAGGGATGTTCCTTGGGTGAAGCTCTACCAAACTTGTTCAAGAGATTGAATTCCACCCTTAACTCTGGTTGCTATGGCAACAGAAAGGAAAAAATAGCAAAATCTTTGAAAATCTTCTTCTCTGACAGTAGAAGGCGTAGAGCTTTGATATTTGGTATGTAGCATCTCCTAGTGGACATCTGCCAAGTTTGTTCATATGATGACCCTGGGGTTAAAACTGGTCCCGCCCCGGGGGGTCACAAGTTCGAACATAGGAACAAAGAAAGAAAACTTTAAAATTCTTCTTCTCTGAAACTGGAAGGCATGGAGCTGTGATATTTGGCATCTAGCATCTCCTAGTGGACCTCTACCAATTTTGTCCATATGATGCCCCTGGGGTCAAAACTGGCCCCGCCCCAGGGGTCACAATTTCGAACATAGGAACAAAGAAGGAAAACTTTAAAATTCTTCTTCCCTAAAACTGGAAGGTGTGGAGCTTTGATATTTGGTATGTAGCAATTCCTAGTGGACCTCTACCAAGTTTGTTCAATGATGCCGCTGGGGTCAAAACTGGCCCTGCCTCGGGGGTCACAAGTTCGAACAAAGGAACAAAGAAGGAAAACTTTAAAATTCTTCTTTTCTAAAACTGGAAAGCATAGAGCTTTGTTATTTGGTATGTAGTGAACCTGTTCTAAGTTTGTTAGCCCACCTGAGCACAACGTGTTCAGTTAGTTCAAAATTGGGTCACCTGGGGTCATAAACTAGGTCTCAAGGTTAAATTAAACTAATACTTTGTGGGCACTCTAGAGGCCATATTTTTTGCTCAATTGACTTGAAAATTGGTCAGAATGTTTGTCTTGATGAAATATTGGGTGAGTTTGGAATTGGGTCACCTGGGGTCATGAACTAGGTCACTTGGTCAAATTTAAGAAATACCTTGTGGGCACTCTAGAGGCCACATTTATTGCTGAATTAACTTGAAAACTGTTCAGAATGTTTGTCTTGATAAATGTTTTGACGAGTTCTAAATTGGGTCACATCGGGTGATAAATTAGGTCACTAGGTCAACTTCAGGAAATTCTTTGTGGACGCTCCAGAGGCCACATTTTAAGCTCAATTGACCAGACAATTGGTCAGAAATTGAATTACGCACGTGGAGTGAATTTCGCCTATTGACTCAGGTGAGCGATCCAGGGCCATCATGGCCCTCCTGTTTTCAAATTATTAATTCTACACAGTGGCTTCCTTGACAAATGCCACATCAGCGTTCTCTACGCTTTGATTTCCTTTGCGGTCAATTCGAAAGAATACAAGATACAAGATACAAAATTTTATTTTAAGTCGGTTTCAGAATATTTAACAAAATAACATTAGCGATGTATCGCTATTTACCGACAGTGAATAACCGGAAGTTATACCGCGTTTCCTATCCCTGTATATAAGATCCCTGGTCAAATTCACAGTCTGCCTTTATATCAAAGTTGGATGAAAAAATTGACAAATGCTTACAAATTAGTGAAAATGTAAACAACATGAGGACATGTATTGATGATCATGAGTCTAGAATTCTTCTACTTGAGTACAAGTCTCTCGATCTTGAAGCCCGAAGCAGGCGCAAAAATCTACTCTTCATTGGCTTTCGTGAGGAAAGAGACGAAAACTGTATAACCAAGATCTGTAATTTCATTATGGACAAACTAGAAATTATGGCAGATGTTTGCATTGACCGTGCGCACAGACTCGGCAGGTATAAACACTGCTCAAATCGCCCCATAATTGTCGCCTTCAGAGATTTCACCGATACCCAGTCTATCTTATCCAGTGCTAATAAACTAAAGGACACGAATTACAGCATAAACCGTGACTTCCCCCAGGAAATTGTGAGTGCCCGCAAGAGTCTCTGGGCGAATTACAAAACTTTAAAGCAAAAGAATCCGGACAAACACGTGAACATGGCTTATCCGGCTAAGATTATAATGAATGGCCGTGTTATATATGACGCTTTTCCTCACTGGGACACTATTATGAAAGGGCAACGTGTTCACTACACAAAGGGTAACAACACTCAGTCCACTGAAAACGCTGCACACGTCCCACGTGCACCTGTAAGTCAGCAGCGTGTAACTTCTATCCCTGCTCGAAGTAACAGTCGTGCTTCTGTCTCTTCTGAAGGATCAGATACAGACACCCAATCCCAGTCTGTTTTCACAAGACATCAGTCACGCTCTACCACACGCCGCGGGCATGCTCCCACGTCTAGTCGTCGAAGTCCGATCCACAACCACACCAGCTCATCTCTACCGAGGTCTCAGTCCCGTACACCTGCAGGCCCTGATATCCGTCGACCATGGGATTCCACCAGTAACCAATCTCCACACCTACAATCGACCAATTCATCACATTAGGACATTCGGGGGAATAGTGCTTGTAAATCGTTTACTTCGAAAATTGGAAGTTTAAACGTTAGTGGTCTAAAAAGGCGATTGAATATTCCTGAATTCTTGGAAACAATTAACCAGTATGATATATTATGTATCTCTGAAACGCATATTGACAGTCACGATTTAGTGGATATATCTGATTATGTGTTTATTTCTTTACCAAGATCAAAGGGTTATAGGTGCAAGTCAGGAGGAATAGGTATCTATGTTCGTACATGTCTTTCCAAATTTGTCACTTTTCATAAGTCAAGTAATGAATATGTACTGTGGGTTACGGAAGACAAAGCTATTACTAGCCTCCCTGAACATTTAATGCTAGGAGCAATTTACGTCCCTCCCGAAAATTCTAGATTTTTCACTACCGATGAATTTGATATCTTCGAAAATTCGATTATTGAAATGTGTCACAATCACAAATATGTTATGCTAGCAGGCGATTCTAATTCTAGAACCGGACATTTGAGCGATTTCATACGGTCTGATCATTTCCTCCTAAATTATTTTGATATTGAATTAGAAAATCAATCCGCACTTGATCAGCATACGATTTTAGAAAATCTGTCGATCCCATTAGAACGTAGTTCGGAAGACAGCATAACTAACTCACACGGTTCTCGTCTTATCGATATTTGCCGAAATAACAACCTTTTTATTTTAAATGGTCGGGTGCATAAAGACACAACTTGCCGTTTCACATTCAAATACAACTCAGTAATTGACTATATTATCTCGACTGCTGATTGTTTCAAGCATATATCTAATTTTGACGTCATATTTTTTGCTCAATTGACTTGAAAATTGGTCAGAATGTTTGTCTTGATGAAATATTGGGTGAGTTTGGAATTGGGTCACCTGGGGTCATGAACTAGGTCACTTGGTCAAATTTAAGAAAACATTTTACATAATTCTTCTATTAAACTTATGAAAGAATCTATTGATACATGTAAGCGCAACATTGGGATATTTAAAAAGAAATTTTCGGAGATTAGTTTGGATGCGATGGCTATGTTGAGCGAAAATCAATATGCAGAACTAAGAAAAGTAGTCGATGGAGTAACGGAAAAATGTAGAAGAGAAAGTGAACGAAAAAAAGAAAAGAAAATGAAAACAATGAATATTTCAAACGGTTTAAATGTGAATACGGACCTCTTTGATAGGCAAAGGCGTACCAACTCGGTGGAAGCTATGGTAGATACTGAAGAAACCAAATCAAGGCGTAATGTTAACAATGAATATGTGTGTGAAAAAGATGAAATCTTACGGTCTCTGCAGATTATAGATGTTGAAGGAACCTGTATGAAACACAGAGAAGGATTTACATCAACAGTAGACGAGTTTGAAATTAAAATCCTTGGGGATGGGAACTGTTTTTTCAGAAGCATAAGTCAAGCCTTGACTGACAGTGAGTCTTCACATGAATTTATGAGACGGTCCATCACAGAACATATGGCAAGTAATATAAAAATGTACAAAAATTACATAGATGGAGATTCTAAAATACATTTACAAAACATGGGTAAGACAGACGGCGGATATGATTCTTGGGCCACAGAGGCTGAAATATTTGCTACTTGTGATTTCCTGGGGTGTGATATTTATATCAAGTATTACCACAACAACGGTAAATGGCAATGGACTAAATATGTCCCAAATACTGGTTATAAAAAGTATTCAAACTACCATATTACCCTTAAGTATAAGTCTGGCCACTTTGATCTTCTGAAAAATAAAGAGTTATGCAACTGTGTATCTGTTCGACCTGATATGACACAAAGAACTAATGGCATTGATCCAAATAATTCAGTAGAACATGGTCAAAATTTAATAAGATCCAATAACATTGATGAGGGAGGAGATGTCTCCAGAAACCAGAAAGAGCCTGCACTGGGAAATGCAAGAATAAGAAACTTTGCACGAAATGAATCTGGTGAAACAGGTACCAAAACTGACCAGTCATACAGATTTTCTAAAGGAATGAAGGAGAACACGCGCAAACGTAATATTGGTAATAATGAACCAACGGTGTTTAATCTTTCCTCAAAAAAAATTGACATATCATCAAGAGAAAGTACTCAACTACGGCCTTAAGTTTGTTCCTACAAACTTGACTATTGATTTGACAGAGCTTATAACGGATTTAAAAGAATGGGAAAGGCGAATGAGGTTAGCTGAATACTTTGCCGATAAGGATGACAGTAGCCAAGACTTCAATGAAAACCAGTACAGAAAGAAATCGGATTGGACACCTCCAGAAGGAAGGGATAAATGGCTTGATCTATATTTAGAATCTGTTTCGAAAGAAATTATCCAAAATATAAATCGACATCCACAAACCAATATGTCTGACAAAGAGTTAGGAGCAATACAAGAACTAGTAATGGACAATTCTATTGTAATACGTCCAGCAGACAAGGGTAGTGGCATTGCTATTATTGACACAGATGAGTACATTAATAAAATAGAAAAAGAATTACAGGATACAACAACATACAAACAAATGGATCGAGATATCACAAAGGATGTCGCTAAGAAAGCAGAAAAAATAGTAAATAGACTACACAGAAATGGATACATAACTAAAGACATGAAAAATTATATGCTACCTAAAAATGCACGGCCGGGAAAGGTTAAAGGCAATCCAAAGATCCACAAGCCGGATATACCATACAGAATTATTATTAGTGGTATCGGGCATGCTACAGAAAAGATAGCAGAGATAGCAGAAAAAGAGCTCGACCAACATGTTAAATCATTACCTTCTTTTATTCAGGACACTTTTGATTTTATTAATAAACTAAAAACTTTGCCACAACCCTTACCGAATAACGCGATACTTTTCTGTATGGATGTTAAGTCCCTTTACCCAAGTGTACCAAAATCAGAAGGGAGAAGAGCTTGCGAGATGGCCCTTAACACCAGGAGTGATCAAACAATTCCAACGGAGGAGGTCATAGAAATGATAGACTTGACATTAGAAAATAATAATTTCGAATTCAATGGAAAATACTACCTACAAATTGATGGAACAGCAATAGGCAGTCGGCTAGGAATGAACTATGCATCCACATATATGGGGGAATGGGAAAAGAACCTTTTATCTAAAGCTAAAATGGATCCGCAAGCATACTTCAGATATGTGGATGATGTTTGGGGTATTTGGTTACATGGGGAACAATCCTTAAAAGAATTTCACGAGTTAGCTAATTCTATCCATCCAAGAATAAAGGTAGACCTTAGATATGCTTACGACCAGATAGAGTTCCTAGATACCTTGACGAAGATAGAAAATGGATTCATTACTACAAGACTGTATGAAAAGCCAACAGACAGACACCTATACTTACATCGTAAATCAGACCACCCGAGATCAGTGAAAAAGTCAATACCATATGGATTAGCTATTAGGGCCAAAAGAATTAGTCAGACAGAGAAGGAATATGTTAAAGAAAGAAAAAAGATAAAAGAGAGGTTGGTTCACAGAGGATATAAAGGATACGAGGTGGAAGTCGGATTAAAAAAGGCCGATGTAAAGAACCGAGATTGTCTCCTGAAAGACCGAAAGAAAAGTAGCTCGAAAATGACAAGAGTTCCATTGGTACTGACATACTGTAGATCCCTACCAAACATCAAAAAGATTTTAGAAAGCAATCAAAGAATCCTAAAGAAGTCAGATAGGCTAAAGAAAATTTTCAAGGACTTACCAATAATTTCCTACAAAAGAGACCAAAACTTAGCTGACCTGTTAGTCCACAAGAAAACAAACAAATCTTTAAAAAGTAAATCACCAATTATGAAATACAAGGAACATGAGATAAAGGGATGTGGGAGGAATTGTAAAATCTGTACAATGCATGTTATTTCGCCCATTGTAGATAAAACAGGTAATCCGGTCAAAACAGATTTATCAATCAACTGCCGTACGCAAAATATTGTATATGGGATCTATTGTGCCGAATGTGAAAGTCTGGTGTACGTTGGTGAAACGAGGAATATGCTAAAGACCAGAATCTACAACCATCTGTCTAATATAAGAAGCAAAAATATACACGAACCTGTTCCGAGACATTTCAATCAAAATGACCACAGCATAAAGGATTTCTACTATGTAGGGCTGGAGCGGATGAAAGAAGAAAGGACCATCTACCGCCGCCAGAGAGAGGCTCGATTAATAGAGAAGCATTGCCTGGCCGAACAAGGTCTTAACATTAGGCAGATGAACATTAAACATTGCTAACTATACATGTATTTGTCCTGCGGCTGGTGGGTCTGGTTCTTTGGGCATTTGCGCGGTGTCGCCTCGGATTAGCCTACGAATCCCTCGCGGGCTGATCCGTGGCGGCACAGTACGTCTACATTGGATTTTGTCTTGGTGTGGGCTTTTGTGGGACGGTGAGTCGAACGGTTTTGGACGATGTTGTTTCGGATCGGCCTGTGAGGTATGCGCAGACTGATCCGATGCGGCACTTTGGGTAGGTGCCTGGAGGCCCGGGTATGCTTGTTGCAGGTCATTGTTTCTTTACTGTTCGAGTTGGAGAGATTGTTATGTGTGTTGTACTGAGCCAAGGCCACCCTTCACAGTTAACGCAGGCTGTCTTGGATCGGTACTATACTCATTCTTTGATTTAACACCTTGTCAAGCGACGGGATTTCGGATTTGTTCTATTGGAGGGCATTTGCGGACGACAGATTGGGTGTGTGACTGAGGTTGGAGTCTGTTTTGGGAGGGGTGGATGGCAGTGTGGGAGTGGGAGAGCATTTTCTTCTTTTCCCGTGATGTTTTTAGGAATTTTCTCTCTCGGGATCCTTAAATATTGGGATTGTTCGGTAAAGGATTAAATGAAATAGGAGATCGGGTGAATGTCGTAGGGCCTGGGAGGAAGGCCTTTTTGGAGCGCTGTGGGAGGGGGAGGAATGCTGGTAAACTAGCATTTTCTTCTTTTTCTGCAGTGTTTTCTGCCCTTTTATAGACGGATTCTATCATTTTGGTCGCATTTGGTTTGCCGTCGGTAAATGCTTTCAATTTGGAGAAGTCTACAATTTTGTGATTTGGTAATGAAGTAACAAACACATTCAATGTTGTATAAAATTGTTGGTTGTTTTAGAATGTACATTTCCTTCTTTAACTCTTTACCACACAATCCGGGGTTTTCACGACCCTGGAGAAGAGGCCTTCTGAGGACATTGTGGGAAAGGGAGAAAATGTTGGTAACCAGCATTTTATTCTCCTCCCACAATGTTTTCTACCCTTCCCAAGTCGGATTTCAATATTTGAGTCGCATTGGTTTTGTCGTCTGCCGGTGCTTTGAATTTGACTGGTCTAGGATAATGGTGTTTGGTAGAGTTAAACCTATGCAATAAATTTATATTTGGTAAATCTATATTGGTAATGTCCAAACGTAGGCCTGGTCCATTATTGTGGGCTCGATCCTTTGCCGATTGGTGGGTATGATCTATGCTTTGTGGGGGGGGGGGGGTCTTGATGCATCTGCAAAAGGTATCGACCCATGACAGTGCAGGCTGGCATGGGCTAAAATCTTCCAATTATCTGCATGTCCTAGTAATATTCTACCTCCTGATTCAGTCGGTTGTTAGACAAGGTGGACTTTATGGGTCCGTGATTATGTACTGATTTGCTTGGTATTCTGTATCACGGAGATGCATTAGGCCCCCTTTTGCTGGAACGTGGGTCGGATGCATTTTTGGTCTGGGTTCGGGCCCATTTGGCGGGATTAAAGCTGCAATGACTTCATCCCGGGACTTGGTATTAATTGTTTACGTGACGTCAACGTTACCTTGACGTTGCGTAAACAACTGTTACTGCAGGCATTGTATCACAGGACCACACTAGAAGAAGGCGGTTGTACCGCCGAAAGCTCGTGTACATTATTATAATTAAAATTTACATTTCTCAAGAAGAGGATATCATGTGTTATCAAAACTAAAACGCTGTTATCTGATGGCCATTCACTACTTCATTTGGAAATTGGGTCAAAATTACTACCGACCAATCATGATATCCCGTATGAAACCCACCGTTCCCCACGTTGGGATAATGAACTTAGCTCCCATTTCGCAAACAATATTGATCCCACGCATTTAGATGCAATTATTGAATTACTTGATTATCAGGATCGCTCCCAGAGCACCGTAGAATGTGTCACAAATGAAATTTCTTTATTATTTAATAATGCCTCTTCTCTAACATTTACCCAATGTAAAAATGCGTCGTGTAAACATTTACCTTTTACAAACAAAACCAAGCCTTGGTTTGGCGCCAAATGTCATCAAGCACGGAAAAAATATCACCGAGCTAAGAAAAAATACAACAATTTGCCAAATGATTACAATAAACGCATCTTAGACAAAAAAAGCAAAGAGTATAAACAAACAATAAATCTTCACGTTAAAAATTATAAATTTAATAAGGTAAACAAGCTGAGATCTCTCTCTTCCAAAAAACCCAAACATTATTGGAAATTTTTAAATAGCTTAAAACCTTCATCACGTGACGACAATACACCCACATTGCACGAGTTTTACGAACACTTTAAAAACATTAACCGCGGCGAAGCGGATTCCAGTAACTTTCCTGTCACAACAGCTTTTGTGCGTACAAATTATGAATTAAACTCGCCGATACTATCCTCGGAAATAGAATCATGTATTAGTAATTTGAATAACGGGAAAGCATGCAGTCCCATTGATAATATATTAAATGAGTACATAAAGAATACTAAGGATCTGCTAATTCCACTATACACTAAATTGTTCAATTGTGTACTGGACACAGGATTTATACCCATATCATGGGTTAAGGGTGTTATAATTCCTGTTTTCAAAAACAAAGGTGATCCAATGCAGACCCAAAATTATAGACCAATCACTATTTTAAGCTGTCTGGGTAAGCTGTTTACTTCCATTATTAATAAACGTTTGACAAAATACCTCGAATCCAATGATGTACTCAACCAAAATCAAGCCGGATTTAGAAGTGGTTACTGCTGTCAGGATCACATCTTCACCCTTTACTCTATTATAGAATATCTGAAAAAGAAAAGGAAAAAATTATTCTGTGCATACATTGATTTTTCTTCTGCGTTTGACAAGGTGCATAGAGCTAGTCTTTGGCATAAACTTATACAGAATAACATTAACGGTAAAGTATTCCACGTAATCTATAATATGTATCGCAACATTAAATCGTGCGTAAGTTATAATGGATCTTTGTCGGCTTATTTTAATTGTGAAAATGGCGTCAGACAAGGAGAAAATCTTTCGCCGATACTATTTTCTTTGTTTTTGAACGATATGCAATCTTATATTGAGTCAAACGGAGGAATCGGAATAGAGCTAACAGACAATCATCATAATATGCTATGGCTTAAACTGTAACTGTTGCTCTATGCTGACGATACGGTGATTATGTCAGACTGCCCTATTGATTTTCAGCGAAGCCTTGATGCTTTTAATAATTATTGTTATGAATGGCACCTGACAGTTAACCTTCAAAAAACAAAAGTACTAATATTTGGTGCTCGCAACACTAACCAGTATAATTTCCTCCTAGGAAACCAGACTATCGATATAGATACTACATATATTTACCTTGGCGTTAAATTTGCTACATCCGGATCATTTCTAAATGCACGTAAACATATTGCTGAGCAAGCAAAAAAGGCCCTTTATCTCTTATATACAAAATCCATTAACGCTGACCTACCCCTTGACTTATCATTGAAACTTTTCGATCACACTATCCTTCCCATACTTACATATGGTTCTGAAATTTATGGGTTTGAAAATCTTGATATTTTAGAAAAGGTCCACAATGAGTTCCTACGCAAAATTCTTAAAGCACGTAAAAGTACACCTATTTACATGTTACACGGCGAAACTGGTCGGTATCCTATCTCCATTGATATCAAATGTAAAATGATCGCTTTTTGGTCAAGACTCTTAAATGGAAACTGTAATAAACTGTCGTATAAAATGTACTCCTTTTTGCAAAATCAAGAAAATGCTAATTTCAAATGGTTATCAAAAATCAAACAAATCCTGGATTCTGTTGGTTTGACACATTTTTGGCAAGATCAACATTCTGGCATGACGCCTCTGAATCTACATAGAGACGTAAAACGAATCTTAATTGACCAATACAAACAAGAATGGCTAGCCTCTGTAACATCATCAGGTAAAGGTAGAGCTTACCATCTATTCAAGAGAGAACCCGAATTTGAAAAGTATTTCAAGTCCTTACCTCAATCCGACGCGCTCGAATTCTTCAAATTCCGTACGGCAAATCACAAGCTCCCAATCGAAACTGGAAGATGGGACGGAACAACCTTAGAAAATAGGAAATGTAACCTTTGTGAACATGAAGTGATCGGTTCCGAACAACATTATCTGCTTGAATGTGATTATTTCTCCCAACCTAGAAATAAGTATCTGTCGAACATCAGTTATAATAATAATGAATATTCCTATAAAAATCTGATGAAGTCTACGTCACCAACAGTACTTAGTAAAATCGCGAGATTCGCTAAAGTGATCATGCAAAAGTTCAAATAGCTTACCTTGCTAGACATGTACGTTCCATTTATATCTGTTCCTCCACTGACACACTTACACGTTTGTTTTCAATCCCTTGAGATTGTGACCTATATTTACCACTATCCCTTCTATGAATGGAGTTGTAATCGACAAGGTCAAACTATTTACTACGATATACGTCAGGTCGCGAGACGCACGTGCAAATTGAGTTTGTTGAATGTTGTTGACTGTTGTAAATCTATTTATATACGTGATTGTGTAATTCCTCATGGTCATGTTTGCATAGCCATACCGCTAGCCAGCACTGGCGCTCGTTTTCCACTTTGCTATTTTGAAAGGCATTTACTATCTCATTCTTTTCCAGCAAATTACCTGTTATCTATTGAAATAGTAGAGATAGAGGAAATGTTTCCCTTCACTGAAAAACCCATACTCTGCTTCATGTTACCCTAGGCATTGTATGCAGATTGTAGACGAAGATCAGCCTGTACCTACTTACAGTCTGATCTTGGTTTCCAATTCTTGCCAACGTGCCAACAGTCCCATACAAATAGTAGCATGTTTATAGAATGAAACATTTCAAACTTGCATTAATGTGTAATAATTTGAAATTTTGCTGGATACCAGTTGAATATGCAATTCTTAGGGTTACAACTTCTAAAATGTTTTTTTTTTTTTGTAGTATAAGCAATACCTCATGATTCACCAATATAAAGGATGCTTTTTCGACATGATTTCCCCCTCATGAATTTATTAAAAGTGTGTATGAGTGAGTGTTTGTGTGTATGTATGCTCTCTGCAAAATATTGTCTTCACCAGACTTTACATTACTCTGTTATATCCCCATGTATAATGTTTTACATTACTGGGTGATTAAAGAGATTTTGACTTTTTGACTTTTGCTTGATGACAAGTAAGATATTATCTTGATTGTATAGAAGTCAGTATTTCACACTGTAGGAATAAAGCCTGGTGTCAAGTATAATACCCCAAATAGGCACACATGATTGGTCACTGGTAATTGGATTTAAGCCACACCCACTGGGGTAGGAAGGGGCAACTTTTACACCTTTTAATGTGTTTTGACAATTTAAAGGTGCAGGTAGACAAATATATACTTCAAAGACATTAATGTATCCTTAACCATTGTTTGGGGCAAAGTGTATTCCCCGGCCCTACCTGTCAAAATGGGTCATAATTCCCGGCCATTACGGCCCCCCATGCTAAATCTTTTATTTTTCGTTGTATTATGCTCAAAATGGTATTAAATTGAAGCCTAGATTCCAGACTTTCATATGACGTGAAATACAATATGGTCACTGTAAAACTTTTTGAAATATTTTCAATCAAAAGTGGGTAAGACTTTCGTATTTTCTTCCAGGTATTTGATGAGTTACACAAATCCGGCCCCCGTGCTAAATCTTTTATTTTTCGTTGTATTATGCTCAAAATAGTATTAAATTAAAGCCTAGATATCAGGCTTTCATATGGCATGAAACATAATATGGTGACTGAAACACCTTTTGAAATATTGTCAATCAAAAGTGGTTAAGATTTTCGTTTTTTCTTCCAGATAGTTACAGAGTTACACAAATCCGGCCCCTATGCTAAAACTTCCATTTCCTGTTAAATGTCGTTTAAATTATATCGGAATGAAAGTGTATGCATTTATCTTTGCAGAAGTATGAAAACTGCAAAATTCTGATTGTTTTTGAGAAAATAGATCTTTTAAATGTCCGACCCAATATGTAAAAGTAATGAAATTCGTCTTAAATCCGGCCCCTACGCTTGTCATTGAAAACTGCACTGATTTTTTTAAAAATGAATATGTACGTCTTAAGCTTTCTACCGCTGTAAAAATGAATAAATTTCCATAGAAAGGGGTTGAATAAAAGGTCTTTGAAATGATCTTTGAACCAAACTGATATAGCCATTTGCTCTCTATCATTATTATCTCAACTTAGATGTAAGGGCAGACATCAGTATTTATTTTCATGTATTTTGTGATAATAGCTAAAAGTGTGACGCTATTCTGATGTATAAGATTAAGAGTAGAGTTTTCTGTCTGATCTCAGTCCATGTTTTGCCCAATCAACATCAGGGATAATAGGAGAGACACTGACGTTTAAAAATGTTATAATACATTTACATATTTTCGTATTCGTATAAACGCTTCTTTGATTTTTGATAAAATCAGTTTTATAACTATATCACGATTTTGCCAAAAACTAGACTAACATGTAATATATCTTCAAAATACAACGGAAGAAATGACTCGAAAGCAATGTAAAGTAGGACAAAGGGTTGGTGTAATCAAGCACACGACTTCACAGTAGCACAATAGCAATTCTTAATGGCATAGATTGCGTCACACGTAATTAACGCATTGATAATCGGACCTAATAAGATTATGTCGGCATGTGTTAGACCCATACCAGACAATCAGCCTTTTAACGACCAAAAAAGCTTTTGGGAGAAGGACAAGATACTTGTAAGCATTTTTTTTTTTATTTGTTCCCACAATGTTTTCTATCTTATCAAAGACAATCTCTTACAATTTGCTTAATATTTAATTATAACCAGTGAATATTTTTGTCTAAGAGTTATGTTGATTGAACTGCAAGCAACACGTTGATCTCTTTTTACAGAAAAATTCAGATAGCAAGAAATTTAGGTAGATCAGTGTAAGATTAGATCTACACTATCCACCACGTGATACCGACATTTGTACAAAAATAGCTCCAATTGCTATGAAATAACTACTTTAAGACCTCGGATAACGTAGCATCTCTTCCGTTGGCAGCGAATATATACAATACATCAAAAACATGAACACCAGAATCAACCCTGTATTACTTTTTGCCATTAAAAAGCTTTTATTAGAAGCTAAAATACTTCGTTACATTAAATGTCAAAGGTAGGGGCCAGATATCTTGTAAACTCGTTCAATGCAATCCAAATGATTCCGATTGAATCGCTATTAATTCAAATAATCATGAAGCCGTCACAAGTTTCTGAATTATAATTCAAAAGTTATATTATGGTGTTTTCTTTTAATTCAAGAAATGGATAATCGGTACATAAAGAAGTCTAATAAACAGGTGAGCTGGACATAAAAAAATCCTGTGATTTAATGTACTTGTATATCTTTCTAAATATTGGTACATTTTGAAAGTTTATAGCACAAAATCCTTGTACCAAATTACCATTTCTATATACCATGAAAAAGCTTATTAAATGAACTTTGAAATTATATCAATTTTTTTACATTGTTTGAAAAGTTTAATTTCTAATATAGGGGGCCGGATAGGTTGTTGGATTCACACCTAGAAAGACAGTGTATTCCCTTCTAAAAATTTATAAAGTTAAAAATCTAATTACCCAATAATGCATGCGTCAATTTTCATTTTCTTAGCATCATTCAAAAGCTCAAGGTAAGGACTTTAATACGATATATTTTTTCTTAAAATCAGGGGAAAAATAAAGTTTTAAATATAGGGGCCGGGTTTTTATCTCTAAAAGATTACGACACATTTTAGTAATAAAAAGGACAAATTTCAAACGCTACACATGCATGAAAAGTCAAGTTTCTATATACCATTAGAAAGGTTATTACCTAAGCTTTAATTTGGTTAATTTTATTAAATTTGACCAATGAATGAAATATTTAGCAAGGGGGGGCCGGATTTTTATCTCTAAACAATTACAACGCATTTCAGCAAAGAAATGAAGAATTTCAAACGCTTTTATCACAACTACACATGCATGAAAAGTCAAGTGTATATATACCATTAGAAAGGTTATTACCTAAGCTTTAATTTGGTGCTAATTTTATTAAATTTGACCAACAAATAAAATATTTAGCTATGGGGGCCGTTAGGGCTGGGAATTATGGCCTATTTTTTTTTATTGGGGCCGGGGAATACACATACCCTTGTTTGGTTAATCAGCTACAGCCTTCTTCATGTATACCTCAATATTCCTAAAAATTAATGACAGGTGTATTTCACATGTTTGCTTATTGGTGACACTTTTTTGGGCAATTTTACATGAAAATTATGTATTAGCTGCTTTTTGATGCTAACTGAACTTTTATGATCAAAGACATATGTTAGATAATCTATATTTTTAAAACCTAAGTAGGTTTGTGGGAGAGAGGGAGAGAGAGCTATAAACAACTATCTAACCTATAAGGAATGATGATCGATAAAAATTGTTTAGTTGAAAGAACCAACCTGTATGTAAATTCAAATAGGAAAGCCAACCCAGTCAACCTCTTTAGTTGAACAGCAATAATTTCTTTTGAATTATGATTACATGAAAAAGGATTTCATTGATACAAACTATGATACTGATGATAATATATAATATACATGTACCTTCATGTACAGTATGTAGGAGGAGAGCTTTTAAGACCAATTCAGAAACAGGACGGGTATGTAGACCAGTCATTTAATTGATCTAATCAACCACTTCAAGTGACCACTTTTGACCAGTATTGACCAGTTTTAACCGGTTAAAACTGCCGGCCCGGTCAATACTCATATTGACCAGCTGTTTGCCAACCTTGCCGATGTTATTTTTGTGACTGGGTCTCCGTACCCCTTCACATCAGCCCTTCTTTAACAGTATCTGGAAATTTTCAAAATCTTTAATCTGCTCACAAGTCAGATATGTAAATAGACATGAATCGATAGATAAATGATTAATCTTTACAAAAAACCAAAATAATTAAAAAATGTTACTGTGTCTTTCTTGTTATTCCATTATTTTGAGATGTAAATATCGGTTGACCTACTTCCTAGGAAATCGAAACTAGGCTTGACATTTACTGTGCATGATTCAGGAGACATTTACGGTACAGTAAAGGTCTTTTTTTCACAATTTATCGGCTTCAGTTTTACCAGCTTGGGCATAGAAAGGGTTCAAGCCACTCTGGATCCACTGGAGCTTTTGTGGAAGTGTCTTTGGGCAAGACACGTCGGAGCCCCAGCCTAGTATTGGAAAAACCGAGGAAATACATGAATGTGAGCTGTCGCCGTAATATGACTGAAATGATGTTGAAAGCAGCGTAAAACACCATTCAGTCAATCAATCAAAAATAAAAAATTAAGATGTTGTTCGCAATGCTTTGTTTCTATATCAATAAGTTGGAACTCTATTATTTAGTGAAGAATAAACTTATGGTTTAATACCTTAAAACTTTTTTTTGCTTCCCTAGCCAATCTGTAACCTAGTAAAATGTACAAAAGTACTAGTAATATCTCACTGGTACTTATTAAACCTTTACCAAGCAATCCAGAGTTTTAATGATTCTGGCAGGGGAGGCTTTTGGAAAAATTGGGGGGGGGGGGGGAAGGAGAAAATGTTGGTTACCAATAGAGCTTCAAAGGCCTGTGAATTAACCCAGATATAATTGTTGGATCATTGAGATGCAATAAAACCATTGTTATCAAGAGCACCGCTCTGATATATTTGAACTTGAACCTTATCCTTTAACATACTATTGCATGTTTCAATGACCCATAGGAAAGAGGCTTTTGAAAACTTTTAGACTGGTCAACCTAACCGAAAACAGCACCAAATTTAGAACTAATTGTAAGAGAAATGATTTTGTCATTTTCATTTAATGAGATACCTCAGTAATCACAAGGGAAAAGTTACAGTCCCTACATGTATTTGGGGAAGTTGTCAAAAAATCCATGTAGATCCACCATAAATTTTCCGTCATCATCTAATTTTTCAATGAAATGCCATTTCATGCAAGGTACTCAATGGAAAATGATATTGTTGTGCTCTCATTATCCCGAAACATTTTCTACCAGATCAAAGATAACTACGTTGATTTTAGCCTGTTGTGATTTGTCTTTGCAAATGCTTTCAATTTAGATTGGTCTAAAATCATACTGCTTGGTAAAGAGTTAAAATACATGTAGTCTCAGTGAAGCAATTCTATTGAGTACCCATAATACAGCTTTTTGAAGTAAAGCAAAAATGTTTTTTTTTTTTTAAATTAATGATCCCCTATGCCCTTACATGGGGACCAGCTCTGATTAAGTTTAATTGGATTTTTTTTTCCAGTTGTATTCCTGAAAATGGGAGTGGTAGTACAGAGAAAAATCAAAAAAGGAAAGAAAGTGGAGGATCGCATAATGATGGCAACATCTGAAAGGAGGAGGATAAAAACATGGATACTATGTCTTGTGGGTGAGTCACTGCACTGGCCAGATGTCTGGGAGTATGTGTCATATTGCCTGCTGTTTGTCCATGTGTTTTGTTTATCCATGGGTTAACTTTTTACCAAAAAATGAACTTTTCGACTTGTACAAATTTCAAGCATTTGTGTATGACAAAATAAATTCGGCACAAACTACAGGATTTGTGTTTGAGATAGTAGAAAACATTGTGGGGGAAAAAGAGAAAATTCTCCTTTTTCCATAAATAGTCCAGTCAACCTATGTTTTATTTCAAACAGATTTGTGTATCAAATGTATTTAATATGTTGCACTTCATTAATTAAAAAAAAGTGTACAAAATGCACTTCTTGGCTAAGTGGATGGAGTAAAGTAATACTGTATTGCAACAATTAAGCTCTATTTGTTTTCTTGTTTTAATCTGAAAACAAAAGATAATGAGAGCACAACAATATCATTTTCCACTGAGTACCTTGCATGAAATGGCATTTCATTGAAAAATTAGATGTTGACGGGAAATTTATGGTGGATCTACATGGATTTTTTGACAACTTCCCCACATACATGTAGGGACTGTAACTTTTCCCATGTGATTACTGAGGTATCTCATTAAATGAAAATGACAAAATCATTTCTCTTACAATTAGTTCTAAATTTGGTGCTGTTTTCAGTTAGGTTGACCAGTCTAAAAGTTTTCAAAAGCCTCTTTCCTATGGGTCATTGAAACATGCAATAGTATGTTAAAGGATAAGGTTCAAGTTCAAATATATCAGAGCGGTGCTCTTGATAACAATGGTTTTATTGCATCTCAATGATCCAACAATTATATCTGGGTTAATTCACAGGCCTTTGAAGCTCTATTGGTCTATCACAGAACACTAAAATTGTCCTTGGTCGATCATCGAACACTTATAGCACATTGGTGCATCGCCTGTATATCACGGAATATATATTCAAATTTTCATTAACACTGTTTGTATAAATAGCACATTGGCGACTCCCTCTATATCGTATATAATAAGACTATATACGATACAGAGGGAATCCCCCAGTATGCTATTTATAGTAACAGTGTCCGATAATGAAAATTTTGTTATCCCTTGATAGGCCAATGGAGTTTCAGAGGCCTATGGTTAATTCGTGGCTACAAAGCTGTGAAAACATTTTGAGAAAAGGAGACATTGCCTATTAAGGGCAGTCTTTATCATTATCACCATTATATGAAAAAGTTGTCTGCTGCAATTACAGTAAGTTAACTCTTTACCAAAAATTCCCTGGTTTTCATGACTATGTGAAAGAAGCCTTTTGAAAACATTGTGGGAAAAGGAGAAAATGCTGGTAACCAGCATTTTCTCCTTTTTCCACAATGTTTTCTACCCTTCCCAAAACAAATTTCAATTTTTGTGTCACTTTAATATTGTCGTCTGCTAATGCTTTTGATTTGGAACAGTCTGAAATTTTGTCGTCTGGTAAAGGGTTAACTCTTTACCAAATGGCAAGACTCTGGACTAAATCAAATTGAAAGCATTTGCTGACGACAAATCACATGTTGCTAAAATGATGATCTTTTGTCTTTGTTAGGGTAGCAATCATTGTGGAAGAAGAAGAAAATGCTGTTTACCAGCATTTTCTCCTTTTCCCACAAGATTTCCAAAGGCCTTCTCTATCAGGGTCGTTAAAAGTCGAGATTGTGTGGTAAAGAGTTAAATGAAGAATCAGTTATTTTTTAACCCTGAAAAATTGCTTCTAGTCCAAATCCAAAGAATATGCAGACAACAAATGCTGGAATTTGTCTGCAAAAGGGTAGAAAACAATGTGGAAAAAGGAGTAAATGCTGGACACCAGCATTTTTTCCTATTCCCCCAATGTTTTTTTCATAAGCCTTGTTCTCCAGGGTAGTTAAAAGTCGAGATCATGTGATAAAGGCTTCCAAACACAAGCTGTAATAGCATGAGGTTATTTTGTACATTTACAGGACTTATCCAACTATACCCTGGCATTTATATCCCAGCTTGCACGAATTATGTAACTGAGGAGGGACTTTATGACATATTGGATTACGATTCTAGAAGAATCTGTAACGATATTGAAGAGCCAGAAAATGGGAAAATTGTTGGTACCGGTAAACCAATTTATGTCGTAGGATCTCGTATCAACTTTACTTGTGACTCTGGATACGAGTTAGAAGGATCACCATCTGTTGTTTGTTGCGTTGATGGAAACTGGAGACCAAGAAGTCCACCAACATGTAAACCTGTTTACTATAGTAACAATGCCAAAATCTCTGGGGAAAGTTTGGACGGCACTGCAAAGAACAATGGAAGTCAAGATAATTGGAAGTCACCATGTGGCATTCACCCAGCCACCAAAACTAAGTGTATAGAGGATATAAGCTTATCTCAGGATGGGACTGTTTTGACGATCCTTTGTAAAGAGACGTCTGGTAATCAATCTGTCACAGAAATTGGTTCTCTAACAGCAATTTGTCATGATGAGAAGTGGGATGAGATAGATAATGGATGTTTTTGTGACTGTAAGGTGAATACCAATGGACAAGGACTAAATATTGATACGTTACAAGAGAAATTTTTGAAACATGGGCAAGTACTAAATTGGAGTTGTAGTTTTGGGTTTGAAAAAAGTAACATGAGCGATATTATATGTGAAGATGGGGAGATTAGCCAACCAACTTGCGTTATGAATTGGAGGGATTGGTTGATCTTGATCTTGACTTTGATTGTTACAGCAATATTTATGTTCGCGTTTATGATTTATCATGTTCAAAAATGCAAATCTGGCAAGAACAGTGATAAAGATAGGTCTCCTGAAGTAGTATGCCTAGCTGACCGTCTAAACCTTCACTAAACAATCCCGGGTTTTAACGACCCTTGGTAAGAAGCCTTTTAAAAACATTGAGAGAAAGTTAGAAAATGCTGGTAACCAGCATTTTCTCCTTTTCACACAATGTTTTCTACTCTATCATGGATAAATTCCGCCATTTGATCCATCTTTAATTTGTCGTCTGCAAATACTTTCAATTTGAACCAATCTAAAATTTTGTCCTTTGGTAAATAGTTAACAGACAACAAAATAGGTGACTTGCCCAAATTGGAAGTATGTGCAGACAAGAAGTTAAATGTTGCTTATGTGAAATTTTGTCTTTGAGAGAGTCGAAAAAATTGTTGGGGTACTGGTAGTCAATTTTTCAAGATCACCTTTTTTACATTTTACATTGTTATTAGAATCTACAGGAGACTTTTCAGATATTCTTTATGTCACCGAACTCCAAAATTGATTGACTTTATTAAACCCTTTACCACACAATCTATTTTCAAATGCAAATCCTAATATCAGAGCCAAATCTAATGTGTTGTCTGCATATGCTTTGAATGTGAACAAGTCTAAAATTTTGTTGTGTGGGTAAGAGTTACGTAAGGCAATAGCTGGCAAACCATCAGTACTAAAAAAAGACAAAAGCAGGAAAAAACTTGTTATCAGTTGTTACTAATATATGGATCCATGGAAATCAATATTTGACCAATCAGGTTATCGCATTTATTTTACCCGATGTGCAGCCTTGTTGTCTGCTATTTCGGCAAACTGACCAATCAGCTATTTCAACACTAAACTTCCACCTCTTTACCGGATGTAACCATCCTTTTTTTTATATTTTCAGGAAAAGTATATTTTGTAGTATTTATCATTATTTATCATTTCTTTCCATACCATTGACCTTACCAGAAGCTTTTGTGGACAGAGTAGATCAAGATCAGACTGCACAGAATGTGCAGTCTGATCTCTGGTCTACACTGTCCACTGCTTTTTTCTAAATTATGACCCGTCTCTTGATCTTCCAGAGAAAATGTATCTTGAGCCTCCTAGAAAATACAATTTATTTATTCAGTAGTGAGAGAGTTAATTTACAGCCAAAAAAAACTAAAAAGACAACTTTGATTCTGATAACATCAAGATTTTGATCTTCTAGCTTCATCTTCAAGCCTTCTTTCATTGTTTTAGCTTTTATCACAGTTCATTATCAGCTGAACTGATCACAAAGGGATAGCAAAGTGTTGAATTATGTTGGAGCTATATTTTTAACTTGTGTGTGAATGATTTTTTAAGTGTGTTTTTAGCTCACCTGAGCACAAAGTGCTCAAGATGAGCTTTTGTGATCATGCTGTGTGCGTCGTCCTGGGGTCAACATTTACCTTGTGTGCACTCTAGAGGCCACATTTTCATCAGTTACTCATGAAACTTTGTCAGAATGTTTTGTCTTGATAATAGCTGGAACATGTTTGAAATTGGGTCATGTCGGGTCAAAAAGTAGGTCTCTGGGCCAAATCCTAGAAGAACCTTGAGTGCACTGTAGCAGCCACATTTTCAGCCTGATACTCTCGAAACTTGGTCAGAATGTTTGTTTTGTTGATGTTTTGGACAGATATGAATTTGGGAAATGTGGGGTCAAAAGGAAGGTCACTGGGCCAAATCTGAGAAAAACCTTGTTTGCACTCCAGAGGCCACATTTTCAGCCTAATACTCATTAAACTTTGTCAGAATGTTTAACTTGATAATACCTGGAACAAGTTTCCTTTGGGTCATGTTGGGTCAAAAATAGATCACTGGGCCAAATCTGTGTACACACACATGTAGTCCACATTTTCAGCCTGATTCTCATTAACTCCTCACACAATCCCGACTTTTAACGACCCTGAGAAAGAATTTGATTCAGTCAAAAATTCTAGTTTGGCAACATAACTGAAAAATATTGAAAATCTTCTTGTCTGAAACCAAAAGGCCAAAGGCTACCAAATCTGGCATGTGGCTTAATGTAATAGACCTCTACCAAGTTTCTTCAAATTATAGCCCTGGGGTCAAAGTTGACCCCAATCTGTATATGGTGTTTAACGCCATTTTCAACATTATTTCAGTTATGTCGTGGTGGCTTCTATCCATGCTTTCACAGAGTTTCTTTTACCAGTACTCCACACAATATTCTGTCAAAGCCACTGGCTGCTTGCCCAATGAGATTGGAATAAATCCTGTTGCAATTAAGTACTATCATCAATCCTTGGAAAGAAATTGGCCGAGCAGGGAATCAAACCAGTGATTTTTTTCTCGATGTAAATAGGGTTTGGAATGGGAATCAATTGGCCTGTGGGACCCCGTGTGGTTTAATCGGGGGTATAAGAATAAACCACTGCAGTTCCGCGATCGTCACATCTGCCATTTCATCTGGCGGAACAAAAGTGACAGCATGCATGTCGTAAAAGGCGACAAAAGGGGCATCATTTTGTGTTTCGTCCATTCCTCATTTATCATGTTTGTCTTATGTTGTTGCACATGTATGTTATTTTCACCTCGCATTATTGTTTACTAAATAAGTGCGCCCAATATGACCTAAGTTGTCGACGGGCCTTAAAACGCTATTCATCTATCTATCTATCTATCAAACCAGTGAACTCCTGTTCTCAACTCCTTTACACTACTGACTGAGCTACTGGGCCTTTATTTTTTAGACTTTATAAGGAGTTTTCTTCATTTTCACTTTTCTATTCTAGATAATTTTAGAAGTTTTATTTTACAATTTATCACAAATTTAAATACTCAAGTTAAATAGGTATTTTTTCCAAACTTCATTTTATCTACAAATGTCTGTTTGATATATTTAACATTTTACCACATGTAGAAATTCTGGAGTCTTCTGTATTGAAAGCACTGGTTCAAATGACAAAATTTGTCTCTGAAAGGATAGAAAACTTTGTTGGGAAAGGAGAAAATGTTGTTAACCAACATTTTCCCCTTTTCCCACAACGTTTTCAAAAGCTTTTTCTCTCAGATTGGTCAAAACTCGAGACTGTATGGTAAAGGGTTAAGTACCTTAAATCCTTAGAGTGCCAAATAAACAAAACAATTATTTTCAATCAAGAGATTAGTTCCAGATAATTGCATTGTCCAGGTTCTTTTCATCTAGAATGCCTTGGCAGAGTGGACAGTGTAGATAAAAAATAAGACTGTATTTTTGTACAGTCTGATTTAGATGCACACAGCCCACAAAAGCAACATGTATACATGTGAAATGCGCATTAACTCTTTACCAGATGACAAAATTTTAGACTGGTCCAAATTGAAAGCACTTGCAAACAACAAAATAAACATGAACTAAAAACTGAAATTTGTTTCAAGCAGGGTAGAAAACATTGTGGGGAAAAGAAGAAAATGCTGGTCACCAGCATTTTGTCCTCTTCCCACAATGTTTTCAAAAGGCTTCTATCTCAAGGTCGTAAAAACCAGGGATTGTTTGGTAAAGGGTTAAAGATTAATTATTTGGTATAATTTCGTTGTTTCCTGAAAATGCTGTTGTTGAAATTTCTGTTGTTGATTTTATTTATAACCAGTTGGATCGTGTTTTATTTTATACTTTTGGTAACTTTCAACCCTTTACCACACAATACCGAGTTTTAATGACCTTGAGGATGAAGGCTTTAGAAAATGTGGGTCAAGGAGAAGATGCCGATAACCCGTTGTTAGGATTACTTTTCCCACAATGTTTGTTGACTTTCAAAAGCCAATCAAATCATTTCCAACACATTTCATTTCTGGTCTACAAATGCTTTCACTTTGATCAATTAAATTTTATCATTGTATGAAGAGTTAAAGATGCCCGTCTACAGCCAGTGAGCAAAAACGCTGTTAAATTTCAAACAATTTAGAATGGTACAGAAATCAGTCCTTTGTGTAAACATGGATAAATTATTGACATATATGGTGTACTTAAAAAAAAGAAACACAGAGATTTGTATTAGAAACCGAACATTGGTCAGAAGAAAACTGGCTGACGATTGGAGCTGTAAACAATGGCGTGCATCACGGAAATTTATCGTTGGTTTCCGCCTAGAGTCGGATACGGTGTAATGTGCATATATAGGCCACGACCTCCGTCTGAAAATTGAGGCTGCAACAGAGAAGCCTCCATTTTTCTTCGGTTACCTCATTAGACACAGGGCGAAGGTCAAATATAGTCACGTGACAGAATGCATGATCATCATGCGAATCAACCCGAGTGTATAACGGACATATCGAAAACTTCGATTCAAAAACCGGAAATGACGAGTCTGTTTACATGGAAGGCCGCAACTCAGCGAAATGCATTTTCTATCGACCGTAATCTAAGCAACATTGCAACCGCGAGGCGCAATATTTGGCATGAAGATATGAGAATGACTATAGTTTGATAAAATAAAGACAAAATGAGTTAAAACTGGCTGAAAATGAGTATCAGGGCCTCTTTAACTCTTTATAACACAACAAAATTTTTGACTGCTCCATTTTGAAAGCATCTACAGATGACAAATCAAATTGGCTCAAATTATGAAATTTGTCTGTGAAAGGGGCTACCAGCATTTTCTACTCTTCTCGCAATGTTTTCAAAGCAAAGGCTTTATAAGTCAAGGTCGTTAAAACTTTAGATTGTGAAGTAAAGGGCTAAGTAAAAATTTTTGAGATTGTCTTGTTGATTTGAAAACTAACAGCTTAGTTTTTGCTGTTAGTCTCAAACTTGCCAGGGAAAATGAGTATTTTCTAAACAACTAATTTTATACTCTTCCAAATCAAAAGCATCTGCAGGTAACAAACGAAATATCTCAAATGGTGGGAACTGTCTTTGAAAAAGGTTGGAAACATTGTGGGAAATGGAGAAAATGCTGGTTACCAGCATTTTCTCCTTTCCCACAATGTTTTCAAAAGGCCTTTGCTTCAGGTTTGTTAAAAAAAACTTGGAATTGTGTGGTAAAGGGTTAACTCTTTCATATTGTTAGAGAAGATCCATACAACGACTTCAAAGAACATGCAGTCTGATCTTTGATCTACAAAGTTTGAATTGTTTGTCAGGTATTCAAAACAGTATTTGTTGAGCCCCAGTACCTCAGCCGGTAGTGTACAGGACTTGAGAACAAGGTGTCACAGGTTTGATCTCCGGCACAGCTGATTTCTTTCCAAGGATTGATGATAGTCATTGCGACAGGATTCATTCCTCTCTCTCTCTGCTGACCATTGTTTTGACGATGGTTATGTGGGAAAGCAGCCTGTGGCTTGGAAAGAATATTGTGCTGAATACTGGTAAAAGAAAGTCTAGGAAAGCATAGATAGATGCACTCGCTGCCACAATATAAATGAAACAATGTGGCAAATGGCGTAAAAACCATACAATCAGTCAATCCAAGACAGTATTGAAATAGCAATATTATTACTTAATTGTTACTCACTCCAACTGGAAATTTTCTATACTCTTTACTAAACGACAAAATTTTAGACTCATCCAAATTAGAACCACTTGTGGACGACAATTTAAATGTGACATCTGACTTTATGCAGTCTGATAGAGATAAATAGTAACTGTTGTTACACAGGGTACAATATGGCTTGCAATATGCTAAAATGGGCATTCGGACATTGGTGTAAAGTGCCGTCTCGGATCAGCCTGCACAGTCCACACAAGCTAATCCGAAACGACACTTTCCGTTTTTATGTAATTTTCTGTTTTGCGCAAGTCTACTTTTTCGCGGGCATCTTATCTCATTGGAGACAGGACCTCTTTAATGGGAGTATATTGATCCCATTGGAGGCTCCACACTTTACCAATGTTAGCACTCATTTCGTAGGAAAAGTACTATTCACAGTCATACCTTTTTAATCTAAAACTTTGGAGTAGGCAGGGACGCCCAGCCACTCAATATCATATTTTATTCACATTAAAAATGACACATATTTCTTCTTCATTTAAAGACTTCTTACTATCAATCGAACATTTTGTTCAAATCTTTTTATCACATTCTTAACTTTATCATTTAAAACTTTTGAGTAGATAGGGATTGCCCTGTCGCTCAATAATGTCCTTTGTGCATATTTAGATCACACATAATCCTTCGTTCCCCGTGGGGTCCCGGGTTTTTTTAATTTATAGAATAGGACCTCGGCCTTTCTCTATGGCATGTCGTAGAAGGCGACTAAAATTAGAGACAAACGGCTGCTTTCCTCGTAATTCGTAGGATTGCAGCAGGCTGGGTAGTTCTTATTCCAAATCCTGTATTTTTTTCTTGATGTAAACAGGGTTTGGAATGGGAATCAATTGGCCTGTGGGACCCCGTGTGGTTTGATCGGGGGTATAAGAATAAACCACTGCAGTCCCGCGATCGTCACATCTGCCATTTCATCTGGCGGAACAAAAGTGACAGCATGCATGTCGTAAAAGGCGACAAAAGGGGCATCATTTTGTGTTTCGTCCATTCCTCATTTATCATCTTTGTCTTATGTTGTTGAACATGTATGTTATTTTCACCTCGCATTATTGTTTACTAAGTAAGTGCGCCCAGTATGACCTAAGTTGTCGACGGGCCTTAAAACACTATTCATCTTCATCTTCATCTTCATAATCCTTCGTAATTCAACCCTTTTACTATTATTAATGTATTCAAATCTTTTTCAGTTAAAAAATTCCACTTTTATTATCTTTTAAAACAGATATGTATGCTAAATGACCAAAGCCGTCGATGCGCCATAAAACAACAAAAGGGACATCATTTTGTGTTTCGTCCATTCCTCATTTATCATGTTTGTCTTATGTTGTTGCACATGTATGTTATTTTCACCTCGCATTATTGTTTACTAAGTAAGTGCGCCCAATATGACCTAAGTTGTCGACGGGCCTTAAAACGCTATTCATCACTATTCATCATAAAACAACATTCATTCATTCCCTTTTCGCGAGTTGCAGGCCATATGATATATCATTTCATTTGTTGTGTTTTTTCTCTAAGAGTTTTTTACGAAATCATCAAATTTAACTTTGAACTTGTCTTACATTTGTATAGTTGTTTTTACTCTAACATGAATAAAACAAGTAAGAAAAAACATAGTACTTTGTGCTTATTTCATGCTTCATGCTAGGAAACGAGCAAGATGCTACTTTTAGCTCGGCTGAATTCGAAGAAAACATCAAGGTACTGTCATAGCCCTGGCATTGTCTGTGTCACTGTCATGCAAAAACTTTGACATTTTGTAATATCTCTGTCATTACTGAAGATATTTAATTAAAACTTGGACTAGTTGCTTATACATGTATATTAAAAAGGAAACCTATGCAACAGTGGCAGGTAACCATCAAAATATTTTTGACAAAGTTATGCCCCTTGTTTTATTTGGAATTTTCACTGAAAATCAATCTATAAATTCTAAAAGCAACTGCAGCCAAGCCTTGGCACCTGCATGCGGTGCTTATTATACCCCTGCAAAACGAATGTTTTCGGGGTATACTAGAATCAGCCTGTCTGTCCATTTATCCGTCCGTGTGTCCGTCTGTGTACAAAATACTAGTAATTTTGTGTCGCAAACTCCTCCTACAGTTTTCCTTCAATTGTATTGAAACTTTGCACATATATTGATCATATATTGAAGGTTTGCAAGATGCAATTTTCAAGTGTCAACTCCTCCTCGTTGAGGAATTATCTCCCATTGAACTTGACACTTTTTTTTTCCTTAACATCTATCTGTCTATGAAATACTATCAATTTTGTGTCGCGAACTCCGACGACAGTTTTCCTTCAATTGTATTGAAACTTTGCACATATATTGATCATATATTGAAGGTTTGCAAGATGCAATTTTCAAGTGTCAACTCCTGGTTGAGGAATTATCCCCCGTTGGACTTGACACCTTTTTTTTCTTAACATCCATCTGTCTATAAAATACTAGTAATTTTGTGTCGCAAACTCCTCCTACACTTTTGCTTCAATTATATTGAAACTTTCCACATGTATTGATCATATATTTAAGGTTTGCAAGACGTAATTTTCAAGTGTCAGCTCCTCCTGGTTGAGGATTTATCTCCCCTTGAACTTGACACTTTTTTATACCCCCGCAAAATGAATGTTTTTGGGGGTATACTGGAATCCGCCTGTCAGTCCGTCCGTCTGTGTGTCCGTCCGTGTGTCAGTCCGTCTGTGTACAAAATACTAGTAATTTTGTGTTGCGAACTCCTACAGTTTTGCTGCTATTGTATTGAAAGTTTGTTGATACACTGATTATATACTGAAGTTGTGTAAGACGCAGTTTTCCCTATGATTCCAGGGTAATCTCCCCTTGAACTTTGAAATTTTTTTGTTCAATTGCCTGTTTCTGTCAAAGCGCTGGCGGGGGTATAAAGTCACATTCAGTGACAGCTCTAGTTTGTTATTGTTTTGCACTTTTACCAAACAACCCAGAATTTTAACCAGCATTTTCTCCTTTCCTCAGTTTTAATGACGTTGAAGAATGCTTTGGGAAACATTGTGGGAAAAGGAGAAAATGCTTGTAACCAGCATTTTCTCCCTTAACACAATGTTTTCTATTATTTCAAAGACAAAACCCACCATTTGAACAATGTGTTATTTGTTGTCTGCAAAAGCGTTCAATTGGGACTAGTACGTCTCAACCTTTTTTGTGTGGTAAAGAGTTAACCTTTAACCTGCTACATAACTTAAATGAAACTTTCAAGTCAAGAGTAAAAACTCGAATAATGCTACTTCAAACTTAACTTTTGGAGAAAAATATCTCCTTATCAGACAGTATAGATCCAAGATCAGACTGCACGTTCTGTGAAGTCTGATCTTGATCTACACTGTCTGCAATAGGTCAGTGAGTCGCAATTATCAGCCTAGGGGTTAAAATTGCATTCTGTGTTTATTTTGTAACATAAAACAGAAGCTGAGCCTGGTAGCTCATTCAGCATTTTCCGCAGCAAAGGGTGATGATCATGACCTTTCTAAATGCACCCTGATTGGGTTGTAATGTAACCCCCACTATACACAATCAAGGGTGATAATCACTACCACTCTAAATTCACCCTTGCCTGATGAAGTTGTAATATTGTTACAGGAGATCACTCCTTCCTCACTGCCTAGCTTCTTCCCATATAAAATCAATACCTAACAACCGTGTTAGGGAGAATTCTCTTTAGCTCAGTGGTCAAGGTGTTGGCCTCTTAACTCTTTACCAAATGAAAATATTTTGGACTGGTCCAAATTCAAAGCATTTGCAGATGACAAAATAGACCTGACTAAAAAATTGGATTTCATTTTGTCAACAGTAGAAAACATTGTGGGAAAAAGAGAAAATGCTGGTTACCAACATTTTCTCCTTTTCCCACAATGCTTTCCAAAATCTTTTTCCTCAGGATCATTAAAACTCGTAACTGTGTGGTAAAGGGTTAAACCTCAGTGAACGAGGATCTCTTCTCCATGGGTTCCAATCCCACCAGGTGGGGTTTGTATTTAAGTTATGCATTTGTAGAAAACTTTCATGTTGGTAAGGATATGTAATCCCCACAATACACAGCCTATTGGATTTTTATAGTTACTGGTATCACCCCTAAAAAGACACGATCGAAAACCAATCTAATGTCACATATTAAGTTACATAACCCTTTCAGAAAAATCCACACAAATATAGTCCATCGCCTGGTGCTCACATTTATCCTAAGACTTCATTTACCTGATTTGTTACAGTGACTATGAGGTAAAGGGTTAAAAAGAACTACAGTATACTGCAATTAAAACAGGCTGTTCTTTTAATTGTTTGTACACATACAAGTCCAAGCTACATGTACTGGAGAATGATGCAAGCTTTGGGCTTGTCATGGTATTGTAAGGTCTGCACATTTACTCATTGCCTCAATTATGTCTCGTGCTGGTGTAATGTCTAGCATATTTTCTTCTTTACTTATATGATAAGCATGTGTATTGATACTGGTGTTCATGTATTGGTATTCTGGATTCAAACAGGTGACATTGTAACAAATGGTGACTGTGTTCCTTGTATTGATACTGGTGTTCATGTATTGGTATTCTGGATTCAAACAGGTGACATTGTAACAAATGGTTACTGTGTTCCTTGTACCCTTGAGCTATCCTATCACTGCACAAAGCTTCACTGTTCCCTTCATGGGTTTGCTTAATCTTTGCTGTTAACATCGTTGCTTTAGCCATGCTTTTCTCTGATGATTTGTATTGGAATTTAACACCTTTTTACAGCTTACATCATATCACAGCAGTCAGCGCACCTATGCACGAGTTTCCTGGCTTTCTACCACCAGTGCTGACACAACTTTCTTTCCAAGCCACTAACTACTTTTCTCATATGGAGCAGATATGAGAGGCGAACTATTGCAGGAAACGAAGTTTGCTTCAATCAGGTATCGAACCCGAAAACACCTGGTCATAAATCAGATATGGTAAACATTGAGTATCCTGGCCGTGCTTTCTCTAAATGAAACAAAAACAACACTTTCAGTTTGCCCTTAAATGTATTTTCACACAACTTGTTGATTTCAAATGCTGGTAGATCTATACTTGAAAAAAGGGCGAGTCTGTTCAAATTTTCTCTGTTCTTGATATCAAGTTTGCTTCATCCATATCCTGTTCTGTTTGCTTCACAGGTGTGAGATTCTTTTTAGCAGATGCTTGGCCTAGCCAGGGATCGTATATATACATATATAAGATCCCTGGCCTAGCCTTTGCTTTTTAATAATGCTTTTCTTCAGCCGTTGAAGTGACCTTTGTGTTGATTTCAATTTTATTTTCAATTTGTCTCTTTCTTGTTCCAGAATTCTTACTCTCGATACAGCTGTCAATCTCTCTCATTCCCACCTTTTCATTGCAGCCCTTTGCTTACCTGTACAAGAATTAGAAAAGTGCATTTTCACTCTTAGCTGCTTCTTTCTCTGCTTGACTTCGCCCAAGTACTTTTACTATTTAATTCTGCCCCTACATTTCCATGGCTTGGCTCTGCTCCTGCATTGTTGTAATCAGTTGTTTCATTTTGTGTGTTTCGCCTGAAGCATTCTGCTCTTTTTTTGTCATAAAATTTTCTCAGGTTTCTTCTGCTCCTTTCATTTCTGAAGGCCTTGTCCTTTTCTGAGAGCATGCTTGATGGTTCGTAACTTCTGTTTTTTCTGTCCCTTTCGTTAAGGTAAGCCTCGTTGTTCTTTTCCTTCACTCTTCGGCGATATTCGCGTTGAATCTCTGCTCTTGATTTTAGTCCCCGAGTCGGAAGAATGAAATTTCCGTTACCAACACAACGCAATCTTTGGCACCTGTAAACAGTTTGTTTCGAATTGGCCATGTCAAATTTAGAATTAATTGAGAAAGGTAGGTTTTCAGTGCAATTTTTCTAAGAAGAAGAGTTATTACACCCATGAATTGTGTTAGATTAAGGAAAAGAAGCATTTAGTTTGTCTATGAAACAGGAGGTCATGACCTTTCCTTCTTTGTTCTATAGGTTTGACCCCAAATGCGAA
Organism: Hippopus hippopus; assembly: GCA_946811185.2. Lineage (NCBI taxonomy): Eukaryota > Metazoa > Mollusca > Bivalvia > Cardiida > Cardiidae > Hippopus > Hippopus hippopus. Next base: position 33,599,962 of record OX328112.1, read on the forward strand.
TATGAGGGGTCATGGAGCTAGCAGCTATTTTTAGCGGCAAAAATAAGGGTGGGGTAAGGGCTAGTCTGGATTACCTGCCCCTACCACTACGTTATCGTTACTCTTGAAGTACGGAGGGGTACCAGACTAGGTAAGGGCATGAAAGATTGCGAAAAAACGGCATGGAAACGTGCTATTTTTGACTTTATCCCCAGATTATGTGTTGTTTTGAGTTTCAATTTAGCTTGGCATTTTCAGGCCAGCTTCCTGGGTTTGCATTTTGTGAATTTTGGAATATAGGCTAAAATGGCATATTTTGTCAGTTTTTTTCCGAACATCCGACTTGCCTGTATTGATCAGTAATTTTACCATTTCACAAGTTGAACATGATTTATAGATAAAATCTAAAGAAATAGGACTGTGCTGTTGCATTTAAGTGCTTTTTATAATTTCAGGTTGATTATATTGACTGTTTACTGGAAAAGTTTGGTGTGACGTCGTGAGTACCTACAACATTTTACACGGAAACCGTGTGCTGCAGCCTTTGTGACAGACCGGTGCATGGAAATACCGAAATACACATTATACCGGAATGTACCAAAATACACCGAAATACACATGGAAATACCGAAATACACTTTATACACCGAATAGATCTGAGAAAAATACACTTAAAGTTATTAGTATTTATCAATGTTCATCTTTGTTAAATATTATGTCCAAATAATTCATTAGGTTTGCGAATTTGTGACTTTTTTTTTTGTGGTTTGTGAGAACACTATCGTACCGAAATACACCACTGAGTTGTGCAATACGGTAAGTACGTTACACCCAAATAAACCAAAATACACTTTAGTAACCAAATTATACCGAGAAAAATACATGTTTACATGTTTAGTTAGGAATTTGTAAATTAGTCATCACATGATAATATTATGCCCCAAAAAGTTCATTATTTGCAAATTTATGAATCCCGAAATACACCCCTTATCGAAATAAACCAAAATACACTTTATTTACTGAATCATATCCGAGAAAGATACACTTAAATTTAGTATTTATCAATGTTCATCACATTTAAATATTTTGTCTAAATAAAAATCATTGTTTTTGCGAATTTATAGAAAGACATCTGGTACCGAAATATACCAAAATACACTTTTTATACCGAATTATATCCGAGAAAAGTACTGTCGTACCGGAATATACCACAGAGTTTTTGATCAGAGTAATATGAAATTTGAGAGAAATCGACATACCGAATTACGCTAAATAATTCTGTGTGTTGATTTCGATCGTGATCAACTATTAACGAGAAAAAGGAATATTCTACAATACTTTCAAAAGCCGTTTATATTTCATGGTGGGCATTGGGTATTATTCTGTAAGTTAATCTTTACAAATGTCAGATTTTAAAAGATAAAGAAACATCTATGAATTTAGTCTTTATTGTGAACAAATATATAAATATATTAATATTTTATTTTTCAGATCATCACATACATAATTAAAGACATACATCTATGAATTTAGTCTTTATTGTGAACAAATATATAAATATATTAATATTTATTTTTCAGATCATCACATACATAATTAAAGACAAGATAAGCAAACGACAGAAATTCTAGACTCGTTCAAAGTGAATGCCTGTTTAGACGACAAATATCAGCTTCGCTAAAATTTGTCGGAAAAAGGTCAAGACTTATTGTGGGAAAATGAGAAAATGATGGTTACCAGCATATACTCCTTTTCCAACAGTATTTTCAGAAGGCTTACTCGCTGTGATCATTAACACTCAGGATTGTGTGGTATAGGATTAGAAATATATAGTAAATAGAAAATATCTGTAAAAAAGTTTTCATAGCATAATGCATTTTGTAGGCCCTATACGTGTAAAACATAAGGAATAGATCTAGTATATATAAAATATTATGTACATGAATATCACAGGCAAAAGCAACTGGTAGTAACAAGACAACATTTAAACAATAATATATAACAGTATAACAATGTAAAATATATATTTAAATAAAATGTATGTAAATGAATAAATATATATACTGAACCAAAAAAGAAACTTCCCCTGTGTTTAAGTGCAGATATACACAAATATGAAAATCAGGATTAAACTAAATTTATATGCATTGAAAGAGTATTTTATTGCCACTTTGTGTGAAAAGAATTATTGCTGAGGGTTTATCCAAAAGTAGTGAAATGGTAGTTAAAATGCGGAAGGGGTCGCTCACCAAAATCACAAATTAATACCGGGTATGACCACCTTCAGCATGAAGGACTGCCTGGCATCGTTGGCGCATAGAACGGATAAGTGTATTGATTTCGGCTTGTGGAATGTTGTTCCATTCCTGAATTAAGGCTTGTCTTAGCTGAATGACGTTTGACGGTGGAATAGGGTGACGTCTAACACGTTGGTCCAAATTATCCCAAAGGTGTTCAATGGGATTCAGATCAGGGCTTTTGGCAGGCCAGTCATTAATAAATGCAATGTTATTCGCCCTGAGGAAATTCACATTGACCCTAGCTGTATGACTTGTGGCATTATCATGCTGAAAAAGAGTGATATTGGCATTATTTTGAAACAGTGGGATAACGTGCCTCGCAAGAATTTCATCTCGGTAGCGTTGGGCATTCAAATTCCCTTCGATAACGACGAGATTAGTGCGAAAGCCATTTGCAATGCCCGCCCAGACCAAGACAGAACCTCCACCCCCAAAACGATCTCGTTCAAGTACGCAACAGTCTGCATAACGTTCATTTCTCCTACGGTATACTCGAACCCTGCCATCACCTCGATGAATGGAAAACCTCGACTCGTCCGAGAAAAGAACGCTATTCCATTGTTGTCTAAGCCAGCGTTGGTGTGTACGTGCCCAATTAACACGATTTACGCGGTGACGTCGCGTCAAAACACAACCAATGTATGGACGACGTGCACGTAGCCCACCCTCGCGCAAGCGATTGCGCACAGTTTGGGCAGATATACGGTTGTTATGTGTACCAGGGGTGTTAGCAGCAGTGGCTGTGGCAGTTTGGAAGCGATTGCGCAGGTGGGTGTTCCGAATATAACGGTCTTGGCCGCGCGTCGTGACGCGAGGACGTCCACTATGTGGTCGATCTTCCGTACGCCCTGTTGCTTGAAAACGTTGCCTAAGGTGTCGAATAGCACGAGTAGAACATCCAATATTCATAGCAACAGCATTCATCGTCATACCAGCAGTAAGCATGCCAATGGCACGTTCGCGTAAATTTTGCGGAATTCTAGGCATATCAAAAATAAAGAAAACTAAAAAGAATTTAATTTTTTTCAACGTCTCTTTCTTATTGACATGAAAGTCTATAAAATTAGACTGAAAGGTTGCAAAAAATATACACGAATTATACTGGTCCGTGCATGCACGTGAAAACCGCTTTCAGCGGGTTTCTTCTGCAAAATGCTTTCAATGGAGTTAAAATTTGTTTTATCGGACACATAATCGTTCGCCCGAATATATGTAGGTCATCTGACATTTTGATTTTTTTTAATAACATTGCATTTGCACTTAAACACAGGGGAAGTTTCTTTTTTGGTTCAGTATAGAAGTTGTATAATGTATATATTTTGTAAATGTCAAACCAACTAACAGTTACGATTGCATGCATTTCTGTGCCTTCTATTCAACTAGTTACCACCCCGTTATCGAACAGGGCACTCAACAGAGACTCGCGGCGTACTAGTTGTATAAAAGGTACAGAAATTCTACTCCTTCTTCTGTCGTTTTATTGTCAATGTCTTGGCATTAATTTTACGTTTATTTTGGTGGGGCTTTTTGCCATGAGTCTTTGGTGCTACGATAGTCGTAAGCCTGTCTGTCGATGTCATGAAACCTTTACATACATTGTTCTGTGACCTAAATCGTTTGTATAACCGGTCTCTCTGTCCGTCTGTCATTGAAATCCTGTCCGTCTTCGAAACTTTTAAACATTCATCGATGTCTGACAGTCTGTACTTGCCCGTACCGAGAAGAGCACTTTTCAAGTCTGCATACTGTCTGTCTACTAATGATCTCAACGTCTCAATCAAATCTGTCAATGATTTAGTTTTCCAGTCTACAGATTGTTTAAGGACATGATTTATTGATTCACAATTATTGTTTGTCCAGTTATCGTCACGTAAGTCCTGTCTGTCTGGGCGGTTGACAAAATCTCGTGATTGGGGCTTAAGTCTATTCTTGAAATAGTCTAAAAATTTCGTCGAAACTTCTGTCAACTGTCGCTCCAGTATGTCGCACCTGTACTCAAAACGAATGCTGGAGAAATCGTCCCCTGGAGAAATCGTCCCCTAGAGAATTCGTCCCCAAATTGCTTGGAGACGATTTCTCTGGAGAAATCGTCCCCTGGGGACGAATTCTCTGGAGATATCGTCCCCCAAATTAATTTTTGGAGATATCGTCCCCATCTTCAAAATTCAAATATATTGTTGTTTTAGTTGTCTTTGAAAAACATTTTTAAAGTTTTTTTTTTTGCTTCAGTATTTACTTTGTGAGACGATTTTCTTTAGTCAAGAGCTGTTTGATTACACTGTCAATGTTTATACGACAATTTTCACACTTACAAGTTGTTGTTCACACCTGTCACAACTTTACACTTGAAAGATTTTTAAAAAGTTCTACTAGCTGATTTTGTTTTTAAAACAATTTAAAGGTATTTATGTTCTTAAAACAGTAGTTTTTCGGTCGTTAAATGTATTTCTACTCTAAAATTATGAGTCTGCATCTCCCCCTACCTCTCCCCTCATTCGGCAAGGATAAATTTATATAATGTACAACTGTATATGGGTTCCTGTCCAAACACCTGTCTGTCTGACTGTTTCTCTGTCTCTCTGTCTCTCGCATCAGTCGGCAAGACAAAATGATTATGCTTATTTGATTTTAGTGACTGTTACAAAGGTTCATCCTCTCATCGAAGAACTAAGTACATAAGTTATTTCCCTATTAATGAAAGGCTTATCAGTGTTCCAACTCACGCAAATTATTACTTAAATCACGTTATAGAATTGAATTCAATTAACGAATTTCGGTTACACGCGAGACCTCACATATGAAAAAAAAAAAGTTAAAAAAAGGCATTATCCGCTTAACTTGTACAAATTGACAGGATTTGTAGTTAATTGCTACCCGTATTGATAAATCATTGTCAAATCACGCGGAAATACCTATCCATAAATTAACACACGTGAAAAAAATGCTCGGTGCAAAAAACACGGAAACCCATGACACAACAAAATGTTCCTTTTGACATTGTCCGACCAGAGTCACTTCAGACAGTCTTTTCAGCTTTTTAATGACTTTAAGCAGTAAATTTCCACAGATATCTTAATATAACAGACGTTTGTGCTGCAAATAATCCATATTGATTGCTTTACCTCTACTTGAGAACCATTATTGTCATACCCTCTAATATGAAATCTTACCCCAGATTTACAGCTCAGGGGGTAGGTGTGTACCCTTGAAATAAAAAGCTAGTGGGAACACTGCTTATAAAGATATCAATGATCCTTAAATAAATGAAAAAAAATCACCTCATACATAAACAGTACAAAGGGAAAAGTTGCACGGCAAGAAGAAAGTCACGATTGAAAGGCCGAAATGAACAAAAAACTGTAAAACATAAATCCCAGCTATTTAAAAAAAAGAACTCAATACAAAAAAAAAATTAGTAGCCCATGCACAGAGAGAGAGAGAGAGAGAGAGAGAGAGAGATCAACGGACGAAAAAAAAATATTCAAAACAAATAAATTAACACCCTCATGTTGAATGATTGAGACACAGGAGGGGGAGATCTACGAAGATAAAGACAGATCCACGGTCGTATAATTAAGATAAACAAAAATTAATGTTCCTTGCCAAGTGATGGTAGAAGATAGAGAGAGAGAGAAAAGAGAAGAGATACGGAGACAGAGACATACGGAGAGAGAATTCTACGGACTGACACCCATTATACATGAAAGACCCATGCCGATTGAGAGAAAGAGGGAGGGAGGGAGAGAGATATTGATTCCAATTAATGACCCATGACTACTGTTTTATGAACATATATATTTCGTAATTGCTTTGGTTTAAAATCCATTGCAAACAAACAGGAAAATTTAAAAATCTTTCAGGTGTAAAGCTACCTGTGGAAGGCGTGACAGGTGTTAACAACAACTTGTAAGTGTGAAAATTGCTGTATAAACAATGACAGTGTAATCAGATAGCTCTTGACTGAAGAAAATCGTTACACAAAGTAAATACTGAAGCAAAAAAAAAAAATCTTCAAAAATGTTTTTCAAAGACAACTTTAACAACAATATGATTATATGAATTTTGAATATGGGGATGGGGACGATATCTCCAAAATTTAATTTGGGGACGATTTCTCCAGAGAAATCGTCCCCAAGCAGTTTGAGGACGATTTCTCCAGCGGACGATTTCTCCTGACACCCTCAAAACATATATTATCAAATAACGCTATAATACCATCGTCTCCATAGATTTTGCGTAGTATGTCTTTTCTTGTCTGAACGGTAATAGCGTCATCTGTCAGTTTCTGTTTCGTATTCTGTCGCAAGTGACGAGTACAAAGAACATGTGTACTGTCATGAAATACAGTCTGGGCGGCCTTAAAAATCGACTTTTCATCGTCGGATCCAATAATGAGTTTGTCCGTCGTTGCATTCATGGAAACCATTTTCGTTTTAATATGAGAAAAAAACTGACTGTAGCTTTCGAAGTCGCTATTGTCGTGTATATACATAGGGCCGATGAAAATTGGGGACTGTCCAGTGTGTGGTCGAATAACAGGTTTGTTTGAAGCAAGTGAGCGTGACATGCATGTCACAAAGATTGAACGTTTTGTCAACTCCCAATATTGATTGACCAGAACAGCATAAGTTTTTTAAATCGGTCAGTTGTTCGTCAGAATAAAGTATTATAAAGGGAGTTTTTCCGTTAGTCCTGACCACTGAACGTACAAATCCGTCGTTAGCCGAAACCATATTTTCTAGTATGACAATGTTGTCAGCGACATTTTTTCTGGGCCCCAAGTTGGGTTTGTCTTTTCGTTCGTCGTATTTTTTTGTGTCTCGTATCTGTGATATACTTGTCGGTCTTGATGTCTCGTCATACTTAATTTGTAACGTCTGATATACCCGATGTGGTTTCATCTTTTTGGACAAGTCGCGCGCCTCGTCTAGTACATAGTCAGGAGTCCCAAGATATTCAGTATTTTTGGTTGAATTTCCATGCGAAGAGAAGCCAGGAAATGTTCCTAGATACTCAGCTATAGCGTAGGAACTTCTTAACCCCCCTTCACCAAGCCATGTCACTCTTTTCTTGTAAATGTTAGTTTTAGAGTCGTGTAATATCTATGTAGCGCAACAACTTTGTCAGTAGCTGGTTGTGAGTACATAGGTATAAACACTCTCTTTTTATTTATTTGTTTGGGGAGACAGTACATCCCATCTCGCAAAAAGATGTTTGTCAGTGAACCGTCATTTCCCAGGTGATAGTAGGACTTAGGGGTAGTTCCTTTAGAAGCATCCCAAGCTCCACAATCATCTGAGAAACATGACTTCTTGTTGGTTTTCCTTTTCTCCACATTTGATTCGTTATTTAAAATGAAATATACATTTTCCTTTTTCCCCTGTGGAATGCTTTCAAGTCCCTTGTGATTTTGCAAGAGGAGACGCACTGTCTCATTAACGCTCAAGAACCCTGACTGAAGAGATCCATTCCCTCTGATAACGCAACCATTGTCTGGCTCTGAATTTGAGTTTTCAGTTCGAGATGGGTTGTTCGAACAGATATTGTATTCTGCTGAATACTCACCTCCAACTGAAGCCATGATTTTGTCTTTAATGACATTGTTTCCTGGACAAATGTTTTCCTTTCCCGCTGAGTCTGACTCAGAATCTAAGTCTTCAGTTCGAGATGGGTTGTTCGAACAGATATTGTATTCCGCTGAATACTCATCTCCAACTGAATCCTTGATTTCGTCAAGAATGACACTGTTTATTGGACACAAATTTTCATTTTCTGATGAGTCAATCAAACAGTCGTCAGGTTCCAGTTGAGACTCGTCTTCTATATTTATGGCTGATTCCATTGTTCCATTTGGGAATGGATCGTCTGCATTTTTTTCAATCAATGGAACGAAGTGGTTTGGCGAGAAATCATTAAAATTAGGTGCAGTAGATGTCCACATGAAATTTTATTTGATGTATCTGTCCTGGTGTCTTTCACATTTCTTCCTACTATTCTCCTAGTAAATACATCAGATGTATAATCGAAGTATACCTGAAGCGGATAGTAGGAATGGAATGGGACTGTAAGCGCGGCACTTAAAGCATAAAAATGTGCCAGCTCTGAATATGAGTTGATTTGAATTGCATCGTGCAGCAATTTGTCATAATCGCTTGTCAATAATCGAGTGTCATTCAGGAAGTTATTGTGAACTGCTCCTGTGTCGTAAACTTCTTTGTTTTCAATCAATTCAAGAGCGACAAAAAGACGCAATAGTGAATGATATTTCTCTGTCCCGGCTATAACTAAAGACATTGCTGTGTATAAAAAGTTGCATCCCGTAATTACTCAAATGAACTTATGTAATACAACGATAGCAAGTGAATTCATTTGGTGGAGTCCGAATGAAAATAACATTTATACGGCCTACTTTACCTAATTAAACATTGTTATTATGTAATTCGGCACAGCACTGACTTCACAAACCTGGAAATTCAAAATATTTGCAGAGGTAGTACTTAGAAATTCTGGAAATATACAGGGTGTCCGGAAAGTAAGGTAACACTTTCGTACATTTATAAAATGGATTTTAATTTCAGATGAAGAAATAAAAATATATCTACACGTTTACAGAATGTGTAAGTTTTTTTAAATTAAAATTTCATTCAATTTTCATTACATTACACACTTTTATACAGATTTGAAATCAGAAGTACCTTTTTGTCATTGGCGTCATTTTAGGAATTAATGACGTTGTCTCACTTCCTGTTGTCTGGACATGTTTGTAAACAAAATATGCGATTTTGGGGCACATGAACAACCACACTGTTTCACTCACAGACAGACAGTGAAAAACTAACTGTATGGTAGTCAATGTTATGTCACGGTGTTATTGGGCCATATGTCTTTAATGACAAAGTTAATTCCCAGTACCACCTATCGCTTTTGAAAGACAAGTTTGTTCCCGCACTTGAAAAGAAGTCCGCGCTAAAGTGCAAAACACGTAGTTTATGCAGGATGGTGCCATGGCACACACATCTAATACTCTGACAGATTTATTTTACGATACCTTTGGTGATAGGGTAATATCAAGACGATATCCGGAGGTAAAAGATTGTGGAATATCGTGGCTTGTGAACAGTCCCGATATAAACCCTTGTGACTTCTCCCTTTGGGGTAATTTGAAGTCGCAGGCCTACAATCCGACGCCAGTAGCACAGACATGTTGTTAAAGAACATTAGAAGTGAATCAAACAGACTGATATTACAAATGTGCGTTAAGTGATTTACATTTTCATTGTGCATGTCGGGCATGGGAAGAGTGTAAAAGGCTAACATATTGAAAATGTCATTAATTACAAAAATGACGTCATTGACAAAAAAGTACTTACGATTTGAAATTTTTATAAAATTGTGTAATGCAATGAAAATCGAATGAAATTATCACACAAAAAACTTACATATCTAATATACATGTAGATATATATTTTATCTATTTATCTGAAATGTAAAACCGTTTTATAAATGTACAAAAGTTTTACCTTACTTTCCGGACACCCTGTACTTATTTTGGTATAATGTACTCACCGTATTGCATAACTCTGTAGTGTATTTCGGTACGACAGTGTTCTCACAAAAAAAAGTCACAAATTCGCAAAAAATAATGAATTATTTGGACATAATAATTAAGATTGATGAACATTGATAAATACAGACTAGATCTAGTTTCATTCTTCAATGCAAAGTACTCATTTAAACATCCTCTATTTCCATGAAGTTACCTAAAAAAAATTCAGTTGTTTTATTTTGGAATGTGAGAGACTTGGAACAAAAGACGCATACTTTTTCCGTACTTTCCTGAAGCAACAGTAACGTTTGCCCTAATTCCATCTATTGAGACGAGATAGGTGTGGTTAAGGAATGTGAATAAACTCCGCCTTTTGATGACGTCATATATCGCTGAGATGTTGAAAGATGTTGTTTTAATGATAAAATCGGCTTTTATAACCTTACCTGTAAAGTTCAAAAAGTCACGTTGTAAGCCGTACACCTACTTCTAAGTTATAACAATATTAACTATCTATGACACCATGTGAAATTTAAAGTTGTTATCAATCAGTAGCCAAAGTAGGCGGGAATCTTCTGTAAGATTGGCATTACAAGGCGGGATTTAACCACCATCTCTCACTGCTTAATCCCACCCTCTTCCCCAGCTAGTTATGCTATAGACAAGCCCGCAATAAACGAATAAAGACATGCAGAGTTAACTAATGTAGATAGAGGACCTCATGACGATGCACTGGAACTAATTAGCTATGTAAACTAGGTATTTTAACGAACAAATTATATATCAGATGTACTCTTGTAGCGAGGTGGATTAAAAGGATGTCTATGCGAGCAATCTTTATGCTTTATCGAACTGCACACATTGCATTCACATTTTCAGGAAGTGAAGGGAGACGTCATTCTAATTTCTGACCTAATTTACAGACATAAAGTTGATGGACTCTAGTTGCATCATCAGCTCTTTACCAGACGACAGATCAGCCTGCATAGCTCAGTTGGTAGAGTGTAGGACTTGTAAACGTCAAGTCTTTGGTCACTTAACCCTTTAGCAGACGACAATTTTTTAACTTTGTCCAAAATGAAAGCATTTGCAGACGACAATTTCAGTGTGGCTCAAATGTTGCAATTTTTCTTTGACAGGGTATAAAACATTATGGAAAAAGGTGAAAATGCTGGTCCAGCATTTTCTCCTCTTCCCACAATGTTTTCAAAAGGCTTCTTCCACAGGTTCGTTAAAAGTCGGCAGTGCGCGGTAAAGAGTTAAGGGTGTGGGATTGAGCTCCATGGCTGGCCATCTAAAATTACTGGGGTCCTGTGTGGCTCAGTGGTGAGGTTACCCCTGATTTGGGGACTAGCTCCGGTGTTATTTTTGTGATTGTTTCTCAGCTAGCCCCCACAATAGTCACTCCATGACCCATCTCGAGTGAAAAATTAAAATACCAGCATCGTTTCAAATGGCTGTATGCATCGATCTTTTCTTTGTCAGTGAACAATAACGTCCTGAATCGATAGGCTAATGGTTAATTTTTACAAAAACACAGAAAAAATTAAAAAATGAGTGTTGCCTTCTTGTAATTCCATTATTTCGGAATGTAAATATCCATTGACCTACTTCCCAGGAAGTCGAAACTAGGCTTGACATTTACTGCGCATGTTGCGGAAGTCACTTCAGGTACAGTAAAGCTCTTTTTTTCACAGTTTATCGGCTTCTGGGCATTGAAAAGAAAACTAAATGTATTTCATTTATGAGGAGTCATATTTATTACTTAAATTGCTGATCACACAATATCATTTTTTCAAATCAAATTGACCACGAATGCGCAGTTAACTGAATTTATAATGAGTATTTGTTTACAAATTAGCCAGATGTGTTTATGTCAAATAAATGGTAAATTACAAAGGGATCAATGAAAACCTTGCACTAAACTTGGTGTCAACGTGAAGTTAAATCATTTATCTATCGATCTATGTCCATTTTCATAGCTGACAAGCAGATTAAAGACACATTAAGCCGACTGAAAAATGACCGGTAAGATTTTGAGATTTCCAGGTGGTATTAAAGAGGGGCTGTAATGAAGGGTTGTGGAGACGCAATCACAAAAATAACAATCGGAGCAACCCTTCAGACTGAAGGTATGGTTAGGTGTGGGACTCATAACCTGGAGGCCCCGGGTTCGAATTGCACTGAATCCACTGGGATTTTTGTGGGAGTGTCCTTGAGCAAGACACTTCAGAGCCCTAGCTTAGTACTGGTTAGACGCAGGAAACACATGTGTAGCAGAAATGAATTATAGTAGTTTAGCATTGCCATGAATTTGTCGCATTTATTTCATACTATACATTGTGAAAGTAAACTTTAAACATTTAAACATGTACTTTGTAGAGGGTTAACTCTACCTGTTGTTTTGACAAGCTTATATGGCTGTGTTTGCTGGTGGTTGGCCTTTTTGGGGTTTACTTCCAGTGATACTTCTATATAAGTCAATGCTATATGCAAATGAGGTACCCTACCCACGTATTTATTTAAAACATAATATACTGTGCAGAGAAATAAGTCTATTTGCTTGACCAGTCCGCAAAGCTCAATAGGTAGAGCGTAGGACTCGTGAACGTGATGTTTCGAGTCACTTGAGGGTGTAGGTTCGATCTCCACGGCTGGCCATCTAAAATTACTAATAGTGTTTCGGATGAGACGTTAAACCAAGGTCCCGTGTGAAGGTGCTATACACCTAGCACGCAAAAGAACCAGGCATAACTTAAGATGGGTTTCGTCCTGTATCTGCACTATCCCCCGTAACAATACTAACAGCCTTCAGGGGGCGTCGCCCATATGGGCAACAGGTGGCGACGATAAATAAATGCAAATTCAATCAATCTGTCAATTTGCTGATTCCTCTGATACGCAGGTAGATTTTACCATTCTTTGGACAGCCCATTTGGGGGTTCTTATCATTTCATTAGGATTCATTCTTTCCATTTTCACTACTGTTTCACTCTCCTATCACCTTTCTCTTTGAAGTAATGTATTCATAGTGGTAAGTAAATTCTTTATAGGTAATAAACATTCATTTATTCTCAACATATTTTCTGTTCTTCCATTTTCCTGTAGAAAAAGTGAATCAGTTGTTCTAACCTTGCTGCTGCATTTGGACAAGCCAAAATAGAAGTTTTCGGTTGCTCAGAACTTGCAGTCCGGTTACACATGGATATGTGAGCCATCCGTGATAGGATTGAAATAATCTTGAAAGCTGCGTAAAACACCAATCATTCAATCTAAAATTACTAGTAGTCTTTCAGATTAGACATTAAACTAAGGTCCAGTGTAATGATGCTTTACACTGAGCACATTAAAGAACCAGATGTAGCGAAGAATGGGTTTCGTCCAGTATCTGCCCTATCCCCCATAACAAATCAAACAGCTTTCAGGGGGCGTCACTCATATAGGCAATGGGTGGCAGCAATAGATAAACAGAAAATCAATCAATTACCAGACGACAGAATTTAAGACTTGCCAAATTTTAAAGCATCTGTATATGACAAAGTACGCATGGTGCAAATGATAGAATTTGTCCTTGAAATGGTAGAAAACGTAAGGGGAAAAAAAGAGAAAATGTTTTGTAATCAGCTTTTCTCCTTTTTCCCATGATGTTTTTAAAAGTCTTCTTTCCAAAGGTTGTGTCGTTAATTCTTTAACCCTTTACCAGACAATCCTAACTTTAAATGACCCTGAAGAAGAAGCCTTTTGAAAACATTGTGGGAAAAGGAGAAAATGCTGGTAACCAGCATTTTCTCCTTTTTCCACAATGTTTTCTATCCTTCCGGAAACAAATTTCATTTTTTTTTAGTCACATTTATTTAGTCGTCTGCAAATGCTTTAAATTTGGACTGGTCTAAAGTATTGTCGTTTGGTAAGGAGTTAAATACTAAACGACAAAATTTCAGACCTCCAAATTTAAATCTAGTGTGGGGGACAACTTGGATATTGCTCAAATGATGGCATTTGTCCTTGAAAGGATAGAAACATTGTGAGAAAAGGAGAAAATGTTGGTAACAAGAATTTTCTCCTTTTCCTACAATGCTTTCTAAAACTGTCTGTCTCAGGTTCATTAAAACTTGAAATTGTTCTGTACTATAGGGTTTAACGATAGGATTGTTTGATTAAGTGACAATTTTTATGTTAAATATCTAATGCAGAGAAGAATGCTGAAAACAATCAGCCTAGGGCAGTCTTGGATTATGGAACTAGGAGGATTCATTTTCATGGACTCTCTGAGTTTTTGATGTTGTCAATATGCAGGCACCTTTTTTTTTTTTTTTTTTTTAATAACCCTTTACCATACAATCCAGACTTTTAACAACTCGGAAGAAGAAGCCTTTTGAAAACATTGTGGGAAAAGGAGAAAATGCTGGTAACCAGCATTTTCTCCTTTTTCCATAATGTTTTCTACCTAATTGCATCATTTGAACCATATTTAAATTGTCATCTGCAAATACTTTCAGTTTGGTAGTCTGAAATTTTGATGTTTGGGAGAGTAAAGTTTGTCTATGTTAGGGTAGACACAGTGACACAGTGTTTAAAGATACATCTTTACTCAGTTTCAGCCAGTTTTTTACCAATTTTGACCTAATTTTATGGAACTATAATCATTCTTGTGTCTTCATACCAAATGTTGCCCCTGGTGGCTATAAGGTTGCATAGATTACGGCGGATAGAAAATGCATTTCATGCTTTGAGGCCTTCCATGCTTTTGCTGTTGTCATGATGGTATTTGAATTAAAAAGGGTAGAAAACATTGTGAGAAAACAAGAAAATGCTGGTAACCAGCATTTTTCTTGTTTTCTCGCAATGTTTTCAAAAGCTTTTTGTCTCAGGATTGTTAAAAGACAGGGTAGTTTGGTAAGGGGTCAATAAAATCTTACTCTCTTACAGGACAGGATGTTGAGGTCATCTCAGATGTTAGCCAGAATGTTACCATGGAAACAAAACTTCTTGCATCACTGTGCAGGACCAGCTATGATGAGTACAGCTGCTGCACAGGACAAACAAGTTACAAAGGCTGTGATATTTGACATGGGTGGAGTCATTCTTCCATCCCCACTATTACTGTTCAAAGGTTAGTCCTTAAACCAACACAATACTATACAATTGGATATTATTGCAGGGCTAAAAATTCACGAAAAACCAAATACTGACCTTACACATGTTTCATTTTCTGCGAAAACTGCAACAATCGCCATTTTTACTTGATGAAACATGTTTAATTGGCAGTATTAACCACCACTAGACCGGTATTCTGGTCAACTTGAAAAAAAGGCACTCATTCAGGTCGAAGAGGGTCAACCGCTCCCACATGACCCTGTGTCTGCATAAAATATACCTCAATGTAGCTTGCGGATATCTGCATGATTGTTATCAATACTTGAATGTCACAAAGATATCCAAGACACACACATTTCCAATTTTACAGTATTTCCAGACATACATAAAGCTGGTGCAATCTCTCACCAGGCCAATTTCTTTCGGAGGATTGATTATAGTCATTGCGACAGGAATCCTTGCTCTCTCACTACTTATCATTGTGTTTATGATGGGTATGTAGGAAAGCAGCCACTAGCTTGGAAAGAATATGGTGTGAAGTACTGGTTTCTACCTTTTGATAGAAGCATTCTACCATTTCAATCATATTTAGGTATTGTCTGCAAATGCTTTGAATTTGTACAAGTCTAAAATTTTGCTAGAGTTCTTGGGCATGACAAATTGTTTATTAGCTAATTACCCCACAATCTTGGGTTTTAACCCTTTAGCACATGACAAATTTTAGACCTGTTCAAATTGAAAGCATTTGCAGATGACAGTTTCAATGTCGCTCATATGAAGTGATTTTTCTTTGATAGGGTAGAAAACTTTGTGGGAAAAGGAGAAAATGCTGGTAACCAGCATTTTCTCCTTTTCCCACAATGTTTTCAAAAGCCTTCTCTATCAGGGGTGTTAAAAGTTGTCATTGTGTGGTAAAGGGTTAATGACCTTAAGGAAGAAAGCTTTTGAAAACATTGGGAAGGGAGAAATTTGCTGGTAACTAGCATTTTTTCCTTTTCCAACAATATTTTCTCACCTTCAAAAGATGAATTTCAGTTTTTGACCTTGTGATCTGCAAATGCTTTGAGTTCAAACACTTGACTAGACAAAATTTTGAACTTGTCCGAATTCAAAGCAAATAAAAACGGGCTGAAATGATGGAATTTGTCCTTAAAGGAACAATGAACCCCGAAAGTAAACAAAGCGGATGTTTGAATGCATTTAAACAGACTCTCATCTCCACAATATTTCCTATACTTTTAACCCTTTACCACACAATCCCGAGTTTTAACGACCCAGAGGAAGAAGCCATTTGAAAACATTCTGGGAAAAGGAGAAAATGCTGGTAACCAGCATTTTCTCCTTTTCCCATAATGTTTTCTATCCTTCTGTAAGCAAATTTCAATTTTTGAGTTAAATCTATTTTGTCTTCTGCAAATGCTTTCAATTTGGACAAGTCTAAAAATTTGTCATCTGGTAAAGGGTTAAATGGCATGATTTAAATTTAAATGTATTATGACACCTACTTTGATATTTTGGCCTCTACATGGCCTTTAAAAGAATGGAAAGGAGAAAATGCCACTTACCAGCATTTTCTCCATTTCATACAATATTTTCAACAGCCTATATCTTAGGGCCTGTATAACTCAGGATTTTGTGGTAAACAGTTAAGGGACAGTCACACATGCTTATTAATTGACTGTTTACCAGACGACAAAATTTTAGACTTGTCCATATTGAAAGCATTTGCAGATGACTGAATGAAATTAATGTGACTCAAAAATTGAAATCTATATTTACATGTAAAAGGATAGAAAACACGTTGGGAAAAGGAGAAAATGCTGGTTACCAGCATTTTCTCCTTTTCCCACAATGTTTTCAAAAGGCTTCTTCCTTAGGGCTGGATTGTGTGGTAAAGAGCTACTCACAGGATTTCTTTAGCCCCGCTCTGTCTATGTGTTACACTGCTATATTGTATATTTAAGAGTATGAAAGGAACAAGAATTTGCCTGCTGGATTAATCACAAGGACTGTTGTAGCCAATCAACAGAACGGAGCCTGGGTTAGAATGGAGAGAGGGGAGCTAACTTTAGCCGAATTTGCTAAAGCTTTCAGTGAAGAATGTTCAAAACAAGTAATTATATTTGTACTACATAACAAAATTGTGACTGTCAAAACCCAATGCAAAGAGGGCTTTTGAAAACATTTTGGGGAAATCAAAAAATACTGGAGACCAGCATTTTCTCCTTTTGCCAGAATTTTTTCTTCCCTTCCACAAACAGATACTAGCATTTTTATTGTTTGGTAAGGAGCAAACTGTCATCAATTCTTTGGCATTTAACTTTTTACCAGACAACAAAATTTTGGAATGATCCATATTGAAAGCAATTGCAGACAACAAATCAAATATGGCTCAAATGTAGGGTTTGGGCTTAACTTTTTACCAAACGACAAAATTTTAGACTAGTCCAAGTTGAAAGCTTTTTGCCGACGACAAATTAAATGTGACTCAAATGGTGGAATATTTCTTCGATAGCGTAGGAAACATTGTGGGAAAAGGAGAAAATGCTGGTTACCAGCATTTTCTCCTTTTCCCACAATGTTTTCAAAAGGCTTCTTTCTCAGGGTTATTAAAAGTCGGGGTTGTTTGGTAAAGAGTTAAAAGAGTAGAAAACAAAATGTCTGAAATGGAGAAAATGTTGGTAACCAGATTTTTTCTCCTTTTCTTACAATGTTTTCTGCCCTTTCGGAGACAAATCCCATCATTTAACCAAATGACAAAATGTTAGACTGATCCTTATTGAAAGCAGTTGCAGACGACAATTTTAATGCGGCTCAAATGTAGAAAATTGTATCGGAAATGGTAGAAAACATTGTGGGAAAAGGAGAAAATGCTGGTTACCAGCATTTTCTCCTTTTCCCACAATGTTTTCATAAGGCTTTCTTCTTCAGGGTCGTTAAAACTCGGGATTGTGTGGTAAAGAGTTAAGTCACACCGAATATGTTGTCTGCAAATGCTTTCAATTTCGAAGAATGTAAAATTTTGTTGTGTGGTGGAGAGATAAGCATGCATGCTGCTTGTCAAGAACTTGGGTAACCATTTACCATACAGTCCCCAGTTTTGGTAACCCTAAGAAAGAAGCCCTCTGAAAACAATGTGGAACAAAGAGAAAATACTGGTAAGCAGTATTTTCTCCTTTTCCCATATTGTTTTCTATCCTGTCAAAGGTAATAACTTTCAATTTGGACCAGTCTACATTTTGGTTGTGTTCTAAAGAGTTATATCCACAAATAAGAAAAAAAAATGTTCCATTACCCTCTGGTTTAACCCTTAACCCTATACCACACAATCCCGACTTTTAACAACTCTGAAAGAGAAAGATTTTTAAATACTGTGGGAAAAGGAGAAAATGTTGGTAAATAGCATAATCTCCTTTTCCCATAATGTTTTTTATTCTTCAGAAAAAAAAATTACTTTTTTGGTCGCATTTCATTTGTCATCTGCAAAAGCTTTCAATTATGACAGGTCTAAAATTTTGTCATTTGGTAGAGGGTTACAGTGGCTCTTACGAACAAAGTCCGTAACAAAGAAACAAATGAACAAATGCATGGCAGAAATAAAGGGACCGGGCAGGATTCGAACCCTAGCACGCCCGGACGAAAGGCCAATACCATAACCACTGAGCTAAAGAGACATCTCCCTAACGCAGGTGTTAGGTATTGTATTTAAATTGGGACGAAGCCATGCATGAAGGAGTGGTCTCCCGTAACATGGCAAATAAACACAGGCAGACATACTCGATTTTGAAATACGACCCAAATAACTGTAATTTGATGGTTGCTTTTGTCTGTAGAATTTAAGCAAAGTGGACAGTGCAGATCACAGATCAGACTGCATGTTTTGTGCAGTCTGATCTTGATCTACACTGGCCGCAAAATCGACTATGGTTGTGAATGGCCCTATAAGGATTTATGTTATTTTTCAGCTAGGAGAACCTGTAGATTTATCAGATCTCATGTGGACGTTTAACAAGACTGTGACCGCTCCGTATCCGGAGATGATTGATGCTGTGAAATGTGTGAGAGCGGAGGGACTGAAGACTGCCTTACTTACAAACAACTGGTTTAATAAGAGATCTACTGAGACTTATATACCTGTGGATTTGAGCTTGTTTGATGTTGTGGGTATTCTGAGGAAAACTGCCCCTTATAAATTTGTAGACTGTTCTTTTTAAAATTTGCTGCACCCCAGTAGTGCAAATTGGCAGTGTACAGGACTTGAGATCAGGATGTGGCTGGTTCATATCCCCAGCTTATACAATTTTTTCTCGAGGGTTGATGGTAGTCATTGTGAGAGGATTCATTCCTCTCTCATGGCTGATCATTGTTTTGATGATGGTTATGTGGGAAAGCAGTCAGTGGCTTGGGCAGAATGCTGTGAGAAGTATTGGTGAAAGAAAACTTCCGGAAAGTATGGAGAGGTGTGCCGGTCGCTGGGATGTAACTGAAATAATGCTGAAAACAGTGTTAAACACCATAAAATCAGTCAATCAAGCATTTTCAAAATTCATCTACAAATTTCATTATATGTTAACTCTTTAAGTCTTTACCAAAAAAAAAAAACAATTTTTGACAGGACCAAGTTGGAAGAAATTTCCACACGACAATTAGATGTAGCTTCAATGATAACTTCTGTCTTTGATAGGCTAGTAAACATTGAGGGTAATGGAAAGAATGATGGTTACCAGCAGTTTTTCCTTTTTCCACTATGTTTTCAAAAACCTTCTCTTTCAAAGTTGGAATTGTGTAGTAAAGAGTTAACAGACTAAAAAAACCCTGAGTCTGTCCTGTAAAGCATTTGCTGACAAGAAGTACAATGTGTCTCAAATTATAGGATTTTTTTTGGACAGGATTAAAATAAAAAAAACATCATAGGAAAAGGAAAAAAAAAGCCAGTTACCAGCATTTTCTTTTTTCCTCGCAATGTTTTCCAATGCCTGTCAGCCTCAAGGTTGTAAAAACTCAGGCTATATGGTAAAGGGATGCAAAAATACTTTAACCTTTTACCAAATGACAAAATTTTAGACTTGTCCAAATTGAAAGCATTTGTAAACAACAAATTAAATGTGGCTCAAATGCTGATTTCAGTTTTTGTAAGGGTAGAAAACATTGTGGGAAAAGGAGAAAATGCTGGTTACCAGCATTTTTTCCTTTTCCCACAATGTTTTCAAATGGCTTCTGCCTCAGGGTTGTTAAAACTCACGATTGTGTGGTAAAGGGTTCCCATTGTACTGGAGTTTGTGCAATTTTAGGTTGTTGAATCTTGTAAAGTGGGATACAGAAAACCAGACCGAAAAATTTACGAGATTTGTTTGAAGGAGCTGGACCTGCCGGGAGAACAGTGTGTGTTTCTTGATGATATGGGAGGCAATCTGAAGGGAGCGAAGGAATTCGGGATTAGAACAATCAAGGTAGGACTTTTATATTTTCAAAGAGCCTTTTACAACCATATAGTTGCTTTTGTGTTCAGTGTAGATCAAGATCAGACTGCACCTAATTTGTAGTTTGATCTTGGATCTACACTGCTAGCTTTCTTGAGACACTCTGGTTAACAGCAGTCTTTGAACAACAATTATTTGAGTGTTACTTTCTGACTGAAAGTTTTGACTGTTTAATTTAAATAGGTTTCCATAATGTCTCCTATTATCACTCCCTGTCTAATTAACGCTCTTCAAGCTTTTTTCTAACCAAAAATGGGCTTACCAGATGGCCAGTCCATCAGTGCAATTGAAATAAATCAGCTGGAATAAACTTACAGCATCGACATACGAGGGTTGTTCGATATGTAATGTGTATTGTACGATATCTCAAAAGCATTCGACTCAAATAGTGAAATGAACATTACATCCCTTCAAAATATTCTCCGCGGTTTGAAATACATAATTTCAATCTCTGAATCCATTTCTGAAATGCGTCACGGTCCGCTGATTTAGGTAGACCTCTGAGGCACTGACTGATGGCTGAGCCAAGGGCTTGTCGGGACTTGTAACGACGACCAGATAAGAACTTTTTAAGTTTTGGAAAAAGGAAAAAGTCGCATGGGGCAAGATCTGGAGAGTATGGTGGGTGTGGCAAGACAGTAACCTTCTCCGACTTCAAAAATTGCTTCACAAGCACAGATGTATGTGATGGAGCATTATCATGAAGTAGACGAACATGCCTAAATCCTGACACAGGGCGTCGTTTAAGATAATATTTCTTGAGCTTTTTTAGTATAACATCTCGGTAATACCGACCTGTAACAATTTTGCCCTTAGGCACCGGAATTTGTATGGCTATACCATCACATGAGAAGAATGTGCAATAAAGAACCTTCTTTGTGCTTATGCTTCTTTTGGCAAATACAGGCCTTCTACCGTGTTTAGTTAGCCATATTTTGTTTCCAATTTTTCTTACTGGTTCGAAATAGTGAAACCATGTTTCGTCACCAGTAACAATGTTTGCAAATTGTCTTTGATTGAATTTGGGAAACATTTTGAGCAATTGCTTAGCGGTTTGTACTCATACCCGTTTTTGGTCATCTGTCAATATATGCGGTATCCATCTGGCAGAAATCTTTCGTACTTTCAAAATATGCTTCAAAATGAAATGCACCCGCAATAACGATATGCCAATAGCGTTGGAAATATCATGAATCGTGTATCTGCCATCACTTTCAATTATTTCCCTGACTTTTGAGACATTTGCCTTGCCTGTTACAGTCACAGTTCGGCCAGATTGTGCTGCATCTTTGACGGACTCTGTGCTAGTCAGAAATTTCTTTCTCCACCTACGAACTGTCTCATAAGATACCTTATCAGACCCATAAACTTCCCCCAATTCAGTAAAAATCTGCATTACCGAATGACCGAGTTTTGTGCGAACTTTTATATAAGCTCTAATTTTTTCAATATTCTTAATCCATTTCCCAACGATTTTTACAACAGTGGTCAACGACTAGCTCTAATGAAATGACTATAAGTTTAAAACTATGTGGAGCTAAAGGCTCGTGTTTATACCATTGAAAAGGTATTGGATAGAGCTGTTCAAGCCTATCATCATCCACGAAATTGTTGAAAGCGTTATCGCGCTGTGGTACGATACACATTACATATCGAACAGCCCTCATAATCTGAATTTCTTCACAAATTGGTGTCATTAACACCTGAGTATTGCAATTTGTATGTTTTTGTGTAAGAATTTTGTAACTTTACGCCTACGTTCAGATTTATAAAATTTGTAAATCTGTTTTATGAAATTTTTGTAACTGTGAATTTATGTAAGTATTTCCGTAACTCTTAAGTTGAAGGAGGAAACAGTAGTTCCCCCACAGTTGTTACCATGGTAATTAGCATGCTAGGTTGGCGCCAGCCAAAAATTTTTAGTAGCCAAAAGTTTTGTCGGTCAAAACCGAGGTTCAGTCAATGAGCCTAATCATGGTGACTAAGTCTTTGATTGTGTAATTTTCTAAGTATTTCATGGCATTGAGTCATGTATGATCAATATAAAGCTAGACCTACAGCTTTGCATCACTGATATAATTTGTAAGTCTTTCAGTTCATTTAAATATTTTTGATGGTCAGATCACATACAATAGAGAGCCAAGTATTGAAAGTCAGCTACAAATTCCTGTGTTGTAGGCTGATGAATGATTTAAAGTTTCATAAAAACCAAACAATGTGTGTATTTTAACCAGGTTTAACCCTTCACCACACCATCCCCAGTCTGAACGATCCTATTGGCTATTGCAAGTGCTAGGAAAAGATGAAAATGATGGTAACCAGCATTCTCTCTTTTTCCAACAGTGTTTACTATCTTTGAAAAGGCAAAACACCTCTCATGAGCTACAGTTAAATTGTTGTCTACAAATTCTTTCAGTGTAATTGAGTCCGAAATTGTGCCGTCTGCTAAACAGCTAGATATTAATTTATTCAAACCAATCATCAATTTCATGCATTGCAAGAGATGTGTATGATCCAGTTTTGATTAAATTCATCGCAAAATAGCTGTCTTGTCTTTCAAATGATTTAAGAAACATCCTTTCAAACAATCATAGTCTTTCTTGAAGCTGCCGATCTCTAAAAATGATCAGGCAACAATAGATCTATTTCTCATTTGGCGAATTATGGATCTAGCATTCATAAGCTTATTTCAAAAAGAATAATTTCACTAGAAAAGAATCTAATAAGGCTACGCAAAGCTTAAAAGGTCAAGTATTTCAGAAAAAGATCGCGATTGATGCTGTCAAATTTACTTGATAAAAACTCGCTTACATATAATTCGTTCAGCACCACTGCGTCCAAAAAGTTGCGATTGCTCATGTATTCTATTTATAGAACAAGAATACCCAGTATGTGGCCGAGGGCGACTGTTATCAGATCTTTGTCTATCGGGATATACAAAGTTTATCAGTATAGGATACCCGGTATATATGATAATCAAGTTTGTGTAGGCTGATTTCACAGTCTAGGAAGTGTTCAATATACAGAACTGAATAAGAATTTCACGGTCGGCCATTTTATCTGATCATGTTTTTCACAATCGCCAATATCAACAATTTTTGTGTTTATAGTCGCCAGCAGTAAAATTTAATCGCAAATGGCGATTTTGGCGATCAGTAACGCCAACCTAGGCATGTACCATTCAACCAGAGGGACATATGACAAAATTTACACACTTTTACCCTATATTTCTCGTGATTTACGTTGTCTCATGTCAGCCACTTCTGTCAAATATGGATACTGTACGTGTGAAGAAAAAAATTATTCATCAAAAGATGAAATTTATGACCACTGCCGATAACTGTGAGGGTAATTGTTTTTTTTCTCAGAATTTTTCCTGTATAATGACGCAATACAATAGAAGCCATCAGATTTTGGCCTGTTTTTTTTTTTGTTTTGTTTTTGCACGCAAAGTTAAACAAAAACTTATTTTACCTAGCTACGAAAACTTTAGTAAAACTCTTTACTTGGACTTCAGCTGAAACTTAGGAAATTTTTTAATTTCTTTTGCTTTATTTCTTTAGTAAAATGGTCCCCTAGTCATGTAAGTAAAGATTAACTCTTTATCGCCCAATTCAGTCTTAACAAGCCTCAGGAAAGAGATTTTGTAAACATTGTTGGAAAAAGAGAAAATGATGGTAACTGGCATTTTCTCCATGCCTGAGCAATTGCTTTCTTACCTATTAAAAACAAATCCTACCATTTAAGATACATTCCATTTGCCATCTAGCGAATGCTTTTAACTTGAACAAGCCTAAAATTTAGTGTTTGGTAAAGAATAAACTCTTAACTAAACAAAATATTTTTAGACTTTTTTGTATTGGAAAGCAATCTCTGAAGAAAAATAGAATGTGGCTCAAATGATGAAATTTGTTTTTTAGAGGATAGAAAACAATTTAGGAACAGGAGAAAATCATGGCTACAAGAATTTTGCAAAATATTCTCTAAAGTCCTGTTTCCAAGGGTAAGAAAACACAGGATCGTTTGATAAAGGTTTAAATTTTGTTATGCTAAATTCCAGGTTTTAAACACAGCTCAAGCAATCAGAGACCTAGAGGCTGAGGTAGGATTTCCGGTCCAAGGGCACGTTGATGGCACAATGAGCGTACCCAAACGTCTGCGCCTCGATCAGGACAAATTAACAACTTATCTCAACTCAACTTTAAATCTTCATTCTAATGGTAAAACATTATTGTATCACGAATTTAGTATAGTATTACATGGAAATTAAAAATACAAGGCAGGTCCAAGAATTAATCTAAGCCTATAAGTACTGTATTATTTATCATTAGCTTGACTGTTTTTGGAAGAAAACGTCAAGGTAGTCATAGCTCGTTAACCCTTTACCATACAATGACGCCTTTTAACAACGCTGTAGAAGAGGCCTTTTGAAAACATTGTGGGAAAAGGAGAATATGCTGGTAACCAGCATTTTCTCCTTTTCCCACAAAGTTTTCTAACCTATCAAAGAAAATTTGCGTCATTTGAGCCACTATGAAATTGTCATCTGCAAATGCTTTCAACTTGGATAGGTCTTTAATTTTGCCGTGTGGTAAAGGGTTAATGTTTGCATCATTGTCTTTGTTGTTGTTGTGTTGCAAAAACTTTGACTTTTTATAATATCTCTGTCATCACTGAAGGTATTACTTTAAACTCAGACTAGTAATTAACTTTCAAAAGTGGGGCCAACATAATGCAGATAGGTAACCTAAAACATTTTACACATTTATGCCCCTTTTTCGACATAAAATTTTCAATGAAAATCAATCTATTTTTGAAAGCAACTGCAGCCAAGAATTGCACATGTGTTTCTATTGTTTAATAAAATAATTGTACTTTTTACAACCCTAAAATAGGATAATGAAAACCTTGCTGTGAACAGAGACAGTGCTGATAATTGATGATTTCTGTTGTGTCCATAATGTTGTACTTGAATTTTGTGACTTCAGTTGCGCCACTTGTTCGGTCATTTTCCCATGGACAGTCCAATCCCACTTATTTTATAAGATATGGGGGTAAGGATATGGTGCTGAGAAAAAAACCTGTGAGTGTGTTTATTTTCGTTTTTCATCACATAATCTCCCTTGTTTTCAGTTTAATATTGCCATTACAAATTTCCTTGTCTTACACACATTTGCGACAACATTTTGTGACATCAAACAGGAGCTTTATGCGACATCATTTGTTAAAACATTGTAGTCTGTTTTGCACTATATTATTTTTACTCTTTCAAATACATTTGCTACCATTTGAGCCACATGATAAAGGTCACCTGTAAATGCTTTTGAAATGGACAAGACTTAAGTTTTGTCTTCTGATAGAGTTAATTACATTAATGAGCCATGTTCTGTGAAAAAGGGGGCTTAATGCTTTAGCAAAAAGTATCAACCCATTATAGTCTCAATAATGAGACGCTACGGTGATTTTTTTTCGTATTTGGACATCTATTGTGCACCGTACTGTCTCAAGTCCATCGTGAATTTTACGGTAGCAAAGATAGAGCGGTACACTGACTTTATGTTTCGACGATTTAATCTGTATTGCAGCGAAATGCAATTAACTTTTAGTAACAAACATGACCAAAGACAAATAATTAAACCTTTCATTACCTTAAGAGCATGTAGAAGTCGTTTATAACTTGTACATCTCGGAAAAGAAACTGACGAAATCTATCGTGAGTGGCGGCCATTTTGTGAGTTTTTGGGAACGTAAATTACTCGAGTAACAAATGAAATGAACTGCTTTTTCTTATGTTCAGCGTTTAAATTTAAAATATTTGAATTTGAAATGAAGGATTAGTGAATAAGCAAGCAACAGGTATCTTTAAATCCTAGTTTTGTGCTCTATTTGCGAAATTATAAGAGTTCAAATTTGCGCACAAAATCTATGCGGAGCTTTCAACTGTTTTTGTCTTGATTGTCTCTCTACCCAGAGGTGACCAGTCATAAACTAACATCGCCTTTGGGGACAGTTATCTGTACTACAACATTACAGCCTGCGCAGGGTGATCGGTGTCAAAGCTTTTTGCTGTCTGTCAATTTTCTGTGTGTGCAAGGGCAGTTCCATCTTATGATGCAGTTGGTTGTTAAAAAGATGGATTTCTTAGATCCATAATTATGTGATGACTTCCTTGGTATAATTCATCACAGAGATGCACTAACTCTTTCCCACACAATCCCAAGTTTTAATAACCTGGAGAAAATACGCTTTTGAAAACATTGTGGGAAAAGGAGAAAATGCTGGTAACCAGCATTTTCTCCTTTTCCCACAATGTTTTCTACAATTTCAAAGACCAATACCATCATTTGAGCCAGATTTAAATTGCAGTCTATAAATGCTTTTAATTTGAACGAGTCTAAAATTCTGTCGTGCAGTAAAGAGTTAAAGCCCCTTGTGTCAAAGTGTCGCTTGTTTATTTTCAGCCAGGTAAACTATTACCGTCAGCTCATGCTGTGGAGAGAGAGTATAGGGTGATGAAATCTATCAAACCTTATGGAGTACCAGTACCACAAATGTTGGGTTTATGTGAAGATCCCAGGTAACTGAACACTTACTTTAATGATGATGATGATGATTTTGTAGCAGCAAGGCATATTACCACAAATATTAAGCTTGTGTGAAGATCTGAAGTAAACGGTCTATCTCTCACATCATAATGATGAGAATGATGATGATTATGATGAGAATGATGATGAAGATGATGATGATTTTGTAGCCAGTACCACAAATATAAGGCTTGTGTGAAAATCCCAGGTAATTTATCAATCTTTAGCATGAAGATGATGGTGATGATGATGATGATTTTCTTGAAGCTAGGATCCTTTTTGTTCAAGGTATTTTGTGGAGTCTTTCAGAGAGAGGTAGGAGTACTTGTAAGCCTAAGTTTGATACCTCAGCTCTTTGAATAGACCCAATAGTTCTTGTATGTGCCATGTATTAACCCTGTAAAACAGTCCAATATTTTCTAGATTCTGGGAAAAATTCTTGTGAAATCATTGTGAGTAAAAGAGAAAGTCCTATAACCAGCATCTATTCCCCTCCCTACAGTGCTATCTATCCTTTCAAAGACAAAGTCTCTCCATTGAGTTGCATCTAAACTTGTCTTAAAATGCTTTCAATATGGATGAGTGTGACAGTTTGTGGGTACCAGCATTTTCTTCTTTTCCCACAATATTTCCAGAAGCCCTCTGTCGGGGTCGTTAAATCTCAGGATCCTTTGGTAAAGAGTCAAACACAGACCTGTTAAGGCTTAACTCTTTACCAAACAACAAATTTTTGGACTGGACCAAATTCAAAGCATCTGCAGACAACAAATTAAATCTTGTTAATATGATGATTTCTGACTTTGATAGGGTAGAAAATATTGTGGGAAAAGGAGAAAATGCTGGTTACCAGCATTTTCTCCTTTTCCTACAATGTTTTCTATAGGCTTCTTTCTCAGGGTCGTTAAAAGTCAGGATTGCATGGTAAAGAGTTAACCCTTTGCAACACAGTCTTGAGTTTTAGTTTAAACATACTTATTTTAAATCCATTAAAAAACAAGTTCTTACAACTTATACTAATCTTTCTTGATTCCGCTTCCTGGGAACTACACTAGTACTTGTGCCGAATGTGTGGGCCAATGCAAAATCCCAAAGTTGACACCCGCTCCCGGGTATCGAACTTAGGATCGTATGGTTACGAGGCGGACACTCTACCTCACAACCACGGACACCACACCTAATATTTAACGACCCTCAGAATGAAAACCTGTTGAAAACATTGTGGGAAAAGGAGAAAATGCTGATTACCAGCATTATCTCCTTTTCCCACAATTTTTTGTACCCTTCCCACAGGAAACTTCAATCATTGAGTTACATGTATTTTGTCATCCTCAAGTACTGTCAATATAGACTAGTCTAAAATATTGTTGTTTGGTGAAGAGTTAAACATATATTTGTTAAAGGCTTAACCCTTTACCACACAATCCCGAGTTGTAACAACACTGAGGAAGACGCCCTTTGAAAACATTGTGGGAAAAGGAGAAAATGCTGGTAACCAGCATTTTCTCCATTTCACACAATGTTTTTTATCCTTTATCAGACTTTTTCCTTTTGAGCTACATTTAATTTGTCAGCTGCAAGTGCTGTCAATATAGACTTGTGTAAAATATTGTCGTTTGATGAAGAGTTAAACTCAGACTTGTTAAGGCTTAACCCTTTCCGACACAATCCCGAGTTTTAACAACACTGAGGAAGCCCCCCTTTGAAAACATTTTAGGAAAAGGTAACCAGCATTTTCTCCTGTTCCCAAAATATTTTTTACTCTATCAAAGATGCATACCATCATTTGAGCCACATTTGAACTGTGGTCTGTAAATGCTTTCAATTCAGACGAGTCCAAAATTTTGTCATTTCGTAAAAGGTTGAACAAAAAACAATTGTCAGAAAAAAAGAAATCATTGTATTGTTTGCAGTGTACTTGGTACACCTTTTTACTTGATGGATCACATGCCAGGGAGAATATTCCAGGACCATTTGTTACCCGGAAAATCACCCGAGGAACGTCGCCTTATTTATTCTGAAATGATCAACACCTTATGTAAAATACACCGTGTAGATATCAATGCAGCAGGGCTGCAGGACTACGGGAAGCAAGGTAGAGAACTCTTCACTTGCATTTACCCCTATATCTAGCGTCTATGTGTACGATTGAGCCATACTGTGAGAAAAAGGGTTTAATGGATCTGCAAAAAGTATTGACCAATATCAGCCTGCTCAGTCTGCGCATGCTGTCATAGGTTGAAATGTTATGCTTCTTATAAATTTTCTCTGGATTCAGCCAGTTGTTAGACAAAATGGATTTTCTGGATCTATGATTTTGTGATGACTTGCTTGGTATGAAGCATTAACTCTTTACCAAACGACAAAATTTTAGACTGGTCCACATTGAAAGCATTTGCAGACGACAAAATAAAGGTGACTGAAAAACTGAAATTTGTTTTGAGAAGGGTAGAAAACAACGCGGGAAAAGGAGAAAATGCTGGTTACCAGCATTTTCTCCTTTTCCCACAATGTTTTCAAAAGGCTTCTTTCACAGGGTCGTTAAAAGTCGGGATTATGTGGTAAAGAGTTAAGGAGATACATTAACCATTTACCACCCATCCCGAGTTTTAACAACCCTGAGAAAGAGACTTATGAAACCATTATGGAAAAAGGCGAAAAAACTGATAAGCAGCATTTTCTCCCTTTCCCACAATGTTTTTCTATCCTTCCAAAAACAAATTTTAGTTTTTCAGTCACATTTATTTTGTCATCTACAAATGCAAAAGTAAGTGAAAGAAAGAGTGACCTATCAACTTTTTACATAGTTTTAAAATTCATTTTTCTGCCGCTTTGACCAAGCATATAAGAACAGATTGTTACCTACACAATGTTTTCCCAACTCTTAAATGGTATAATTTTTGTGCCGAGCCCTGGTTGCTCAGTTGGTAGTGTACAGGACTTGAGAACTAGAGCTCGCTGATTCGATCCCCGGCTCGGCCAGTTTCTTTCTGAGGATTGATGATAGTCATTGTGACAGGATTAATTCCTCTCTCACCGCTGACCATTGTTTCTGTGATGGCTATGTGGGAAAGCAGCCAGTTGCTTGGAAAGAATATTGTGTGGAGTACTGCAAAAAGAAACTATAGGAAAGCACTGGCCACTGCGATATAACTGAAATAATGTTGAAAGCGGCATTAAACACCATACAACTAAACCAAACTGATTTTTATTCTAAATCTATTTTAACAACTACCGTGTTTACTCTTCGCCAGCACTGGACCTTTAATGCAGGTTGCTTTGTAATAGAGTTGGCGACTGGGACAGGTTTTACTGCATTCCTCGTTTGATATTTTCTTTCGTACATTTTCAGGTGGTTACGTATTACGCAATTTTACGAGATGGGCGAAGCAGTATGAAGCCAGTAAAACGCATGAGATTGAGAGCATGACAAAATTGATGGAATGGATTCCAGCGCATCTGCCTAAAAATGAAAAATGTACTCTTGTACACGGAGATTTTAGGTAGGACTTGTCTTTCTTGGTACTCTTTAACTCTTTGCCACTCAGTCCCAAGTTTTAATGACCCTGAGGTAAAAGGCTTTGAAAACATTGTGGAAAAAGGAGAAAATACTGGTAACCAGCAGTTTCTCCTTTTCCCACATTATCTACCCTTCCCTAAACAATTTCAATTCATAAGTAACTTTCATTTTGTCATCTGCACATGCTTTCAGTTTTGACTAGTTTGAATTTTGGTCTTTTGGTAAAGAGTTAAACAACTTTAGAATAAAGTCCTTTTCTCCCTTTTTTCCACAATGTTTTCTATCCTTCCAAAGATATTTTTCATAATTTTAGCCTCATTTCATTTGTCGTCTGGAAATTCTTTCAAATTGGACAAATCTAAATTATGATATCTCTGCCATTACTGAAGATATTTACTTCAAACTCGGACACGTTGTTCAGTATCACATCATTTGAGCCACATTTAAATCTTTGTAAATGCTTTGAATTTGGACTTGTCCAAAATTTTGCTCTTTGGTAGAGTTAATTCTGTATTTTGTATCTATTTTAACAGACTAGATAACTTGATCTACCATCCATACCGTCCCGAAGTGACTGGTGTCCTAGACTGGGAGTTATCTACCTTGGGTGACCCTCTCACTGACCTATCAACCCTGGCAGTATGCTATTATATACCTCCAGGCTTTCCAATGTTCCCGAGTAAGTTATTGTTTAACCCTTTTTACACAATTTCAAGTTTTAATGACCCTGTGGAAGAAGGCTTTTGAAAGCATTTTGGAAAAAGGAGAAAATGCTGGTGACCAGCATTTTCACCTTTTCCCAAAATGTTTTCTACTCTTTCAATGATAAATTCAAATGTTTGAGGCAGATTGAATTTATCGTATGCAAATGCTTTTTGTGTTATGGTTAGTGCTTGGATGGGTGTACAAGTCGTTTCACTTTACATTTCAGGACAGAGCTGGTCAACTGCTGAACTGGAGTTGACTTACCTTCTTATGTTTTTGTGGGGTATCTTTCTCTAAACTGCGTAGAAGTACGCAAATTTTTTGGGATTGAATATACACATGTACGATCCCTGCTTTACCTATAGATATGAACTGGTGTGAACTTAGGAACTCAGGTTTGAAGCATTACGTTACTCTCCATGCATCTACCCCTGGGATAATTGACTAGCAATTCGTTGTTTCTTATGAATATTCATATGGTCGGGAAGTACCCTAATAGCCAATCGAAAGATCGATAACATTATGATACTCTCTTGTAGAGAGGGTAATTTCATTTCTTCCATTATAAAGAATAACCCCACTATGGAAAGAAACCGAGGTTGTCAACAAATATTGCCCGTCGGCGTGCTTGTCTCCTGTGAGATATGCCATTCTGCAATACAGGGACGACATTATCGATCTTCGTGTACGCCGAAAATCTCTTTTTTAAAAACGCTTCTCGAATGTGGTGTTGATGGGTGACGCCAGATTTAAAGTATCGCTAAGCTTGATTTGCAACGAATGATGTGATTAGATATCGACAGGTTGAAAATAGAAATGACGACGTATTTGTGATAAAATAGTTTTAAATTTTCTCAAGGAAAAACTGAGATCACCAATCAAAATGCTTCATGAATAATTCATGAGAATGAGGAAACGCCAGCGAAATAACCCAGGGTCGATTACGGAATGAATCGAAACTGGGTCAACGAGGATGGCAAACTTCGTGCATATGCATTTTATAGTGAAAGGTACCCCTGGTCTCTTTGTATATAAATCTTTGGGTCGAGACCTAGATGGGTAAAGTAATATCACAGAAAGCAGTTTGATATATAGGCACTTAACCCTTTACCAAACAATCCCTGGTTTTCACGACTCTGGGAAGGAAGGCTTTTGAAAACATTGTGAGAAAAGGAGAAAATGCTGGTAACCAGCATTTTCTCCTTTTCCCACAATGTTTTCTACCCTATCAAAGACAGCAATCATCATTTGAGCTACAGTTGAATTGTTGACTATAAAAGCTTTCAGTTTTGTCTGGTCCAAAATTTCATCATGTGGTAAAGGGTTAAAATCCACCTTACTGTGAAGCTAGCTGTTACAGCTATGTGGTTTGGTGCGTATTTTTCTCTCTCTGTAATAGTTAATCAACATGGGTAATGGTTTGGGCTTCGATGGTGTTCATAGTTGTTGTACTTTATGTATGAACCAAGTTCTAAAAAAAGGGTGTATATTGTGTTACGGGAGACCACTCCTTCATGCATGGCTTAGTCCCGATTTAAATACAATACCTGACAGCTGTGTTGGGGAGATATCTCTTTAGCTCAGTGGTTATGGTATTGGTCTTTTAAACCTCGAAAAACAAGGATCTTGTCCGCCCGTGGGTTCGAATCCCGCCAGATGCGGTTTGTACTGCCATGCATTTGTTCATTTGTTTCTTTGTTACGGACTTCGTTTGTAAGAAATGCATCTCCAAGATGCATTATACCAAGCAAATAATCTCATAATTATGGATCCATAAAATCCATTTTGTCTCAAAAGCAACCTTATTGTATGGAAGACTGGTCCTTTGACATAGAAAATTGACAGACAGCAAAAAGTTACAACCCAGGTCAGCCTGCGCAGGCTGACCTGGGTTGAAACTTTTTGCAGATGCATTAAAACCCCATTTCACAGAGCATGGCTTATATGATTTAATTAATGATAGCTCTATATCATAATTTATTTCATGCTTTCTGGTAGTTTATTGAGAAATAGCGGTGAAATATTTTTCGATATTTCATGGTTACGACCAGTGAAAAATGCCGATTTTATTTTCTAACTCTTCAAATGAAGGTGGAAACAGTAGTATTCGCGAACTAATTACCTAGGTAAAACGCATGTGCCACTCAATTAGATGGAAATATGACATTTCTCGCGCTTGACATGATATTGTAATGTGTTGTTATGTGGAGGGGACATGCCACGGGGAATACTGAAAAGAACTGTACTAGATTTTGATTTAAGTCCCCCAAAAAAGGGTTAGAAGCATGAAATAAATAGAATATTTATTTTTTTTTGGTGAAAGATCGAAATTTATTTCATCTCGTGAACATCATCGGTGATATTTTCACTTGTGGCTGCATGACTCATGAAAATATTACAGATGATGTTCATTCGATGAAATAAATTTTAATCTTTTACCAAAAAAACCAAATATCCCCTATATCTTGTTTTTCAGGTTTTCAGGGGGAAAATTTAACAGCTCTTGGTATACCAACTGAACAAGAACTAGTAGAAGAGTACTGCAAGAGAATGGGAATCCCACTGATTGATAACTGGGAATTTTATGTTGCTTTCAATTTCTTCCGATTTGCAGCCATAGTTCAGGGCGTTTACAAGAGGGCATTAGAAGGTACAGATATTTGTTACTAGAACTGTTATGGGAAAAGGAGAAAATACAGCTTACCAGTATTTTCTTCTCTTCCCACAATGTTTTAGGGTCATTAGAACACAGAATCGTTCTGTAAAGCACTAAGTTGTCACTTACACTCCTAACGATGAATGTATGTTTGACAAAAATGAAAGCATAGTTCCCCTGTACTACCAAGGGAAATAACTAAAATGATGGAGGAAACCAGTTACTTCCCTTCATTTCTATTTTTAGCTTAACATCTTTAAAGTTCATGAACAAGTATGTAAGTAAGGGTTCATCAAATGGACTGTGTGTTGGTGTGTACAGTGAAGCATGGGAGGTTAATATATATGGTGAGATTTAAAGTAATTTTAGCTTTACTGGTGCTTAAAACTAATCTGGGTACTTATGTTGTTATGGTAGATCAAGATCAGACTACATATTTAACTCTTTACCTAACAAAAAAATTTGAGCTGGTTCAAATTTCAAAGCTGTTGCAGACAATAAATTAGATGTGGCTGAATTGTTAAAATTTGTTTCTGAAAGGTAAGAAATCATTGTGGGAAGAGGAGAAAATGCTGGTTACCTGCATTTTCTTCTTTTCCAGCAATGCTTTCAAAAGTCTTTTTTTCCAGGGTCATTAAAACTTGGTATTGTGTGGTAAAGGGTTAACCCTTTACCATACAACAAAAATGTGTATTTGTCTAAATTGAAAGCATTTGCATATGATAATTTA
This sequence comes from Hippopus hippopus, assembly GCA_946811185.2. Taxonomy (NCBI): domain Eukaryota; kingdom Metazoa; phylum Mollusca; class Bivalvia; order Cardiida; family Cardiidae; genus Hippopus; species Hippopus hippopus. Next base: position 33,634,556 of record OX328112.1, read on the forward strand.
TATGTAGCTGAAATGATGGAATTTTGTCCGATAGGATAGAAAATGATGGAAAAGGAGAAAATACTGAATAGGCGTAATAAAAAAAGATAGTTTGTTTCGGGTAACCCTAGTCTAAATATTTAGACTTATACATGCTTCTTTACCGTTCAACATTTATCTATCGGACATTTCACATTTTACTTTTCTTTCGCATGTTATGTCTAAACGGGCCCCATTTAGTTCTATGTAGCAAATTTGATTTCCTGAAATCCCAGATAATATTGAAAAAGCACTGGACCTAACATGAAAGATAACTTAACTGGATACGAATTTACCTTTTTCTCGCTGAACAAGGGCCACATTCATTATATATTCATGTAGAATTCTATCTTGTAACTTTTTCAACACAACTGCCGCCATATTTACAAGCATATTTCGGGTTAAGTAAAGAACAGACATTCCGAACGATTTTTGAACGAAATCATTCTTTCACACACACACACACACACACACACACGGACCGGATTGTAACATTGGTTTTGTCAGCCATTTTTTTTTTAACTTTTTAGCTCACCTGAGCACAAAGTCCGTGGTCCGTGGTCCGTCAACAATTTCTTTAAACATCTTCTCCTAAACCACTGGGCCAATCTTGATGAAACTTGGCAGGGATGTTCCTTGGGTGAAGCTCTACCAAAGTTGTTCAAAGAATTGAATTCCACCCAAAACTCTGGTTGCCATGGCAACAAAAAGGAAAAAATGCAAAATCTTTGAAAATCTGCTCCTCTGAAACTAGAAGGCATAGAGCTTTGATATTTGGTATGTAGCATCTCCTAGTGAACCTCTATAAAGTTTGTTCATATGATGCCCCTGGGGTCAAAACTGGCCCCGCCCCGGGGGTCACAAGTTCAAACATAGGAACAAAGAAAGAAAACTTTAAAATTCTTCTTCTCTGAAACTGGAAGGCATAGAGTTTTGATATTTGGTATGTAGCATCTCCTAGTGGACCTCTACCATAATTTGTTGATATGATGGCCCTTGGGTCAAAACTGGCCCGGTCCCGGGGGTCACAAATTTGAACATAGGAACAAAGAAGGAAAATTTTAAAATTCTTCTTCTCTGAAACTGGAAGGCGTAGAGCTTTGATATTTGGTATGTAGCATCTCCTAGTGGACCTCTACCAAGTTTGTGCATATGATGCCCCTGGGGTCAAAACTGGCCCCACCCCGGGGGTCACAAGTTTGAACATGGGAACAAAAAAGGAAAACTTTGAAATTCTTCTTCTCTAAAACTGGGAGGCGTAGAACTTTGATATTTGTTATGTAGTAATCCTGTTCTAAGTTTGTTAGCCCACCTGACCACAACATGTTCAGTGAGTTTAAAATTGGGTCACCTGGGGTCATAAACTAGCTCACAAGATCGAATTAAAGAAATACCTTGTGGGCACTCTAGAGGCCACATTTATGGCTCAAATGACCTGAAATTTAGTCAGACTATTCGTCGCGCTAAAATATCGGATGAGTTTGAAATTGGGTCACCTGGGATCATAAACTAGGTCACTAGGTCAAATTAAACAAATACCTTGTGGGCACTTTAGAGGCCACATTTATGGCTCAAATGACCTGAAATTTATTCAGACTATTCATCTTGCTAAAATATCGGATGAGTTTGAAATTGGGTCACCTGGGATTATAAACTAGGTCACTAGGTAAAATTAAACAAATACCTTGTGGGCACTTTAGAGGCCACATTTCTTGCTCAATTGACCTGAAAATTGGTCAGAGTATTTGTCTTGATAAAATCTCACATGAGACTGAATTTGGGTCAAATGGGGTCATAAGCTAGGTCACTAGGTCAAATTAAGAAATACCTTGTAGGCACTCTAGAGGCCACATTTTTTGCTCAATTGACTTAAAAAATGGTAAGAATGTTTCTCTTGATGAAATCTAAGATGAGTTTGAATTGGCTGACCTGGTGTTATAATCTAAGTCACTAGGTCAAATTAAAGAAATACCTTTGGGCACTCCAGAGGCCACATTTCATGCTCAATTGACCTGAAAATTGGTCAGAATGTTTCTCTTGATGAAATCTTAAGATGAGCGCAAAATTGGGTCACCTGGGGTCATAATCTAGGTCACTAGGTCAAATTAAAGAAGTACCTTTGGGGCACTCTAGAAGCCACATTTCTTGCTCAATGATTTGAAAATTGGTTGGAATGTTTGCCTTGATAAAATATTGAATGAGTTTGAAATTGGGTCACCTGGGGTCATAATCTAGGTCACTAGGTCAAATTAAAGAAATACCTTGTGGGCACTCTAGAGGCCACAATTTTTGCTCAATTGACTTCAGAATTGGTCAGAATGTTTGTCTTGATGAAATATCGGATGAGTTTGAAATTGGGTCACCTGGGGTCATAAACTAGGTCACCAGGTCAAATTAAAGAAATACTTGTGGGCACTCTAGAGGCCACATTTATTGCTCAATGTACTTGAAAACTGTTCAGAATGATTGTCTTGACAATTTTTTGATGAGTTCAAAATTGGGTCACCTTTGGTGATAAAGTAGGTCAATAGGTCAACTTAAGAAAAGTCCTAGAGGCCACATTTTTAGTTCAATTGACTTGACAAGTAGTCAGAAATTGAACTATTCACGTGGAGTGAAATTTCGCCTATTGACTCAGGTGAGCGATCCAGGGCCATCATGGCCCTCTTGTTAAATATTTTGAACTGCATTGAGTAACGATTATGAATTCACAGGCTCTGTCAATTGCATAAAGATTGGTATTTTTGCACAATTTTCCGTGACCAACATGCATTTCAGAATATGGATAAGTGACAGGGTGGACCAACCTGTTTTCAAAAGGCATAATTGACGATTTTATTTCATGCATAGTTAAATGAAGTTCTGTTTACCAAAATTATTTTATAACCCCACAAAAATTAATATGAAATACCTGTATAACCATAGTCCCCACTTGAATCGTGTATATTCAACGATAACAACATATTCGGCCTTCGGTCTTGTGCCAGAAGCTGAATTTGGACATGGGAAAATCCGACCTCATTGCGTGGCTTTAAATATCCATCATGAACAGTTCATGAATAAAGAACTAAAAAATATCAACTAAAATGTTTCCTATCACTAGAAGTAACTGTTTTGCTTAATATAAATGAACAGTTCTAAGTCAATTGGCTTCAGTTTTTGAGTAGCCCGCCCGGGTGGCTCAGTGGTGAGCGTGTCGGACTCATGACCTGGTGGTTGTGAGTTCGATACCCGGCTGAGGCGAACCTTCTTTCCGGCGTATTTTCGCCTCTCACCTCTGCTGAAACATGTGAGAAAAGTAGTCGGTGGCTTTGGAAAGAAAGTTGTGTTAGTACTGGTGTGAGAAAGCCAGGAAACACATGTGCGTCACCGACCGCCATGATATGACCTTAGCTGTTAAAGTGGCGTTAAACCCCAATACAACCAACCAACCAATCAGTTTTTGAAGGGCGATGCACGGGACGGATGAGTGTAATAGCGTCCATTGGCCCTCTCTTGATAGCAGCACCAGAATACCAGAAAATAAAAAATTAATGCATTTTGCAGTGTTTCCGCTCAAGCAAATTATTGCGTAAATCAAGTTATGGAATTGAAATTCACGTAATGGGCTACACGCGAGACCTCACGCAAGAAAAATTTTTTAAAAAAGCCATTATCCGCTTGTCTTGTTTAAAATGACAGTTTTGCAGTTACTTGATACCCTTATTGACAGTTTTTATGTCAAGTCATGTAGAAATATACCTATCCATAAATTAACAGATATGAAAAATTGATCGTTGCAAAAAACTTAGAAACCCATGACACAACAGAATGTTCCGTTAGACTTAGTCCGATCAGATACTTCAGACCGTCTTTTCAGCTTTTTAATTACTTTAAGCAGAAAATTTCCACAAATATCTTGATATAACAGACTTTTTTTGCTGCAAATCATCAATATGGATAGCTTTAACTCTAGTTGAGAACCATTATTGTCATACCCTCTAATATGAAATCTTAACTACAGATTTACAGCTCAGAGGGTAAGTGTATCCTTGAAAAAAAAAAAGCTAGCGGAAACACCGATTTTGGCTCCTTCTATCAATTTATTTGCAGCTGTGAAAAAAGACTAAGAATTTTTTTCAACACTACGTTATCATAAATCATCTGAAAATATTCAGTGTCGTAATAAAAGGGTTGGAAATATTTAACAGCGAGTGGTCTGGAAAAGTTTTTTTCCGTCGTAAGTGACCAAACAAAATAGTTCACAACAAAACTGATCCAAAAAGGTCATAAAAAAGTTGCCACTAAAACCCATCTTTCCTTCAGAAACATGCATACTGTCTTTTGTTTTGGTTGCAGTTCCTAAATTAACAGCAGTGAAATGTTGTTTGCATTTTAAATGAGCGGTTCATACAGAAAGGTGACGTCTTTCACTTCATAGTACTAAAGAAAACTCGGATGCATTTCGGGTTCGAAAACAGGCACTCCTCGAAAACACGTCGATCGACGATAGATCTAATTCCTCTTTCATGAAATGAAGCTTTTTAATATTTGCCAAAGTTACAGTTTACATATATACTTGGAGCCTTACTGCCGTACGTTCATTTATGTTCATGTCTTTATCTACGTAAAATAAAGCCATGCACATAAAACATCTTTGGATATATTAAGTAAGTTACAATCTGATATGTAACACTTAACCAATCATCCAAAAAAGTTATCGCTCTGTATTTAACACACAAACTCCTGAAAGTATCAGAAACTCATGCAGTATGAGGAATCCGGGGCAATCAAGCCAGACGGTTCAGAATACGTGGGAACGAACTAGTTTTGGGACGAATTACTAGGACATTCTCTCGGCGTTTCTTTTCTTTATAAATAGTCTTAAAACTCGATAACCGCCTGTTATGGACCATTAGACGATTCAGTACTTCTTTCTAGACAAAGTTATGTTTGTGAATGAGGGTTGCCCTGTTCTGTAACTCTTTATTGGAGGTAAAGGAATTTCGTTTAAAAAAATTCTCTTAGTTGCGTTTACTACTCTCTTACACACCGGTTTCACTTCAGAAATTGGGTAGTGTGAAATAGAAGCGGATTTAACTCATAAAACGTAAGTTATTTACAACCAAGTCTTTAAAATCGGTTCAATATTGATTTATCTTGTTACCAGTATAAGTTTATTGGGCACTTTGCATTTTAAGTGTCCAAATTTGTTGCTCAAACAGCGACAAAATTTGATGTCGGAGTTTGCTAAAGAAACCTGTGAAGGAAGCGATAAGACCCTACGTATACGATGAATGTCAAAATGTGAAATAACGTAGGTAGGGTCTTATAAATAGGAGTAGGGTAACCCGACCCTACCTGGAGATTTTGCCCCGACTCTAATTTTTTTTTGTCTTCCGATAAAAAAAAAAATCAGCCTTTTATCATACTGTGTCACAGGACGCCTGTTTCGGCAGATACTGTGCATTATATTATAGGTGTACAATCATGTACTACTACATACATAATTATGCATGAAAACTCCTACGTCTGTACAAAAGCTACCGTGTATCGGAGTATATGGAACCGACGTTAAACACAAATTGTCAAACGCAATAACTTGGGTATGGTGGCATATTTCTGCCGTGAGATACGAGATAGCTATTGCGATAATTTTAGGGAATTATCATGATAAAACAAAGTTTCCTGAAGTATTATCTAGATAACAAAAATTTTCACGATAAAAATATCGCGATAATTCTAACTGTTATCATGATTATTTTTGCTTTCGTGCCCATAACTGACATTCACGGTATCTATAATTAGATACTGTTTCGGAACAGGTTCGTCTTCAACCTCAGCTTTTCCCTAAATGGCTTTAAAGTAGTTAGGAGGCATTTCGAGTCGTCTTTGTGATTTTACAGACTTACGTTCATTTCCAGTCTTGTCAAAATTTACCAATTAAGGTATAATTGTTTAGTATTCGAATTTTTACTCACTGCAATCTTGTGAAGTCAAAAACTACCGAGTTCATCCAAATGATAAAATTTGCTATTTATAGATATCGAGAAACAGAACTATCACGATAATCTTATCTCGAATGTCAGCTCCGTGCACGATTGAGAAATTTTGCGATAAAATATTAAGTTTATCGTGATATTTTTTTTCAGGAAACTTTTCACTATCTTGATAAAGTTTCCAGGAAACTTTAATTTATCGTGATAGTTTTCTAAAATTATCATGACAGCTATCTCGTATCTCGTGGCAGAAATATGCCACCATACATGGATTTTCCATTGCTAAAAATACATACAGGCAAGCGGAGAAATCGGGCTTTTTCGCTAACTGCACACAGAAATTTCTGTTTATCGAACGTTCGTATCCTATCGCACGGTTACAAAAGACAAACGGGTACCAGTTTTATCTTCTACAATGAATCACGCCCGAAATACTGCGGTTCAGTACAGACTGTGTAACGAACTTTTACTTGTGATTTTCGCTTTTCTTCGCGTAAAATATAGACAGGATCCCTTCATCTCTGTTGTGATCACCGCATTTCCGGTTCTGTAGTGCATTGTCGCTACTTTGGGTTTGCTAGATTTCAGATTGAACAAGTTCTGTCAAACATCATTCGGCAAAAGTACTAGTATGCTCCAGAACTACGAACAATTAAGGTGTTCAATGCAGATATAACATTCGAAAAATTTTAATGGAGGTTTCTCTTGCAACTTATCTGACAGGACGGACTGTGGACTAAACTAGACGAAGGCAACAATAGAAGTTTAGATTTGTATCAAGCGTCGATAGGTCTTCTTATTAAACAGGTATTTTCATTTTTTTTTTTTTATCTTTGTCACAATGAGGCAACAATAATTTCTTTCGGAAAATATAAATCTACCCAAACTTGCCTTGTTCTCGCTCTGCCCCACCCCCCCTTTTCACTCAGCTTAATTTACCCTACCTAGAGAAAAACCTGAAACTGCCTAGGCTAGGAGATGCTATGCAAAAATTTTCCAGGGCTTTCTAATCTCTCCTACACTTCCGGCAAGTGATGCCACTTTAGTTTCCAGGTAAAATGTGTCTGATCTATATAAAATTGAGGAGCAGCAGCACTTCTCCCGCATTTCTTGACGGCTTTGGATAAAATTTTCACAGAATGTTTCTCATCATGTGACCTAGCGCAAATTGTCAATGTTTTGCGATTCATAGCTGCGTCATGGAAAAAGGGGGCTTCATGTTATATTTCATTTTTCATCAATATCTCAATATCTCTTTAATTAATACTGGACATATCTCAACGGATTTGGATGAAATCTTCACAGATCATGTGACCTAGTGCATATTGTCAGGGTTTTGGAATTTATTGCTGTGTCATGGAAAAAGGGGGCTTCAGGTCAAATTTAAACTGCGTCCGTCCTTACATAAGTCTATTTCTTGTGAACGCAACTCCTCCCACATTTCTTGACGGATTTGGATAAAATTTTCATAGAAAGTTTCTCATCATGTGACCTAGTTCAGATTGTCAAGGTTTTGCAATTTATAGTTTATTGCTGTGTCATGGAAAAAATTTTTTTTTTTCATCAATGTATCTCCAACTAACGGACATAATTTCATGAAACTTCATATTTTTATTGCTTATTCAAAGCCAATGACCAATGAGTCCATTGTGCGTCTGTCTGTCCATTCATCAGTCCGTGCGTAAAACTTTTAGATCACAAGTAACACAATATATCCATTGAGCTACCCAGGAAGGTGCTAGAAACTCCAACACTTTAGTCTCTAAAGCTAGTTGCTTGAAATAGCAGCCATGTGGCGGCGTATATTGTGATGACGGCACTCTTGTTTCACATTATAACTCTGAAGGACAACAAAAGGGGATACTTGTAATTTCAAAGTTGTGTCAAGAATGTGTGTTCTAGATAAAAAACAAAATACATATCCTTTGTAAACTGAACTTTTCTACAGATAAAATGTTTACTTTAAATCAGTATAATATATATAGTCCTCTAAAGTGTTCTGGAGGGGGAGGGTATTGAACATAAAAACAAACGAAACATTCTAGTATTTATTCAGTTTATTTAGAAACTTGCAAATAAATGTTTTTCACTTTTTCAGCTGTTTTAGCTCTTTACCACACAATCCACAGTTTTAACAATCCTTAAAAAAAACTTTTGAAAACATTGTGGGAAAATTGTGGAAAAAGGAGAAAATGCTATAAACCCACATTTTCGTTGTTTCCCATAATGTTTTCTACCCTTCCCAAAACAAATTTCAATTTGTGAGTCACATTTGTTTTGTCGTCTACAAATACTTTTAATTTGGACAAGTCTAAAAAATTTCAATTCAGAAAAGAGTTAAACAAAAGTGGACAGCATTCAGTGGGGAAAAAAGATGCAAATATAGAAGTATAGATAGAATTTGACCATTTACCACACAATGAGAAAGTTAGTGACAGACTAGAGGTCTTTTGAAGACATAGTGAGAAAAGGACTCAGAGCTGGTAGCCACCATTTTCTCTTTTTTTCCATTTTCAAAAGCAAATACCACCATTTGATCTATATTAAATTTGTTGTCTACAAGTGCTTTAGGTTTGGACAAGTCTACATTTTTTCATGTGGTTAAGAGTTCAAGCTCTTTCAAAATGTTTGGGGGGGGGGGGAGATAAAAAAAAAAAAATTGTCCCTACCCTACCTAACATTTTTGGAGACGTTACCCTAAACAAACTATTTTTTTTCATAGGCCATATCAGCATTTTCTCCTTTTCCCACAAGGTTTTCAAATGGCTTCTTATGCAGGGTTGTTAAAATTCAGGATTGTGTGGTAATGGTTAATGCAGCTTGATCTTTCTTTTTGAATCCGTCTTGTAAATTTGATTAAATATTATAGCTAATGTTGTGGGTCCCAAATAATTGGTTTATGTTGCATTAATCCTTAGAAACAAAATTTTAGACATCCAAATTGAAAGCATTTTCAGATGGCAAGTTCTGTTTATCACATGATTTGATTTGCATTTGAAAGGTTAGAAAACATTGTGGGAAAAGGGGACACTGTGGAAAAATGCTGGTTACCTGCATTATCTCCATTTCCCAAAACATTTCAAAACTCTGTCAGGGCCATTAAAACTCAAGATTGTGTTGTAAAGGGTCAATTTGTTTTTACAACGAAAAGAAAATTGACTGATGGCTAAAATTTCGACCCAGGTCACCATGTGTGGACTGAGTAGGCTGACATGGGTCAGCACTTTTTGCAGTGCTTTAACCCTTTCCCAAACGACAAAGTTTTGGACTCGACCAAATTGAAAGCGTCTGCAGGCATCAAAGCAAATGTAACACAATTGATGATTTTTGACTTTGATAGAGTAGAAAACATTTTGGGAAAAGGAGAAAATGCTGGTAACCAGCATTTTCTCCTTTTCCCAAAATGTTTTCAAAAGACTTCTTTCCCAGGGCCGTAAAAACCAGGGATTGTTTGGGAAAGGGTTAAATCAGCTTTTCACTGAGCATAATTTGTATGTTTTCTATATACATTTTGAAAAAGCAGTTTTCATATATCATATCTTTTCGTATATCATGTCTCTTCTCCATTGTGATACTTCTCTGATTTCTTACTTGGTTTGAACACTTCTACACAGACTCAATGATCCTGAGGAAGAGGGTTTTTGAAACACTGTAACATCCACAGACTTTCTTTAGAAATTCAGTAGATTTTTTTCATTATTCTGTCATGTATTTTTTCACAGGTCAGGCCAGTTCTGCCAATGCTGAAATGGTAGGTATGTATGCCAAAGAAATTGCTAATACAGCCTGGAAAGTTGCATCCAACAGCAACCTAAGACCCACCAATCAGAAAGGAGCAAGTGTGCCACCTGGTGGCAGAGATCCAGGAAGGAAACATTACTCAACCTCAGCCACATCAAGCATGAGTTCAGAAATAAATGGTAAAATTCTTATTTTGCTATGTAAAATGTTTACTCCTGTACTAAAATATTTCGTTTTTATAACTCAGAGGAAAACAACTTTTGAAGACGGTGAGAAAGAATATGCTGGTATCAAACATTTTCTCCTTTTTCCCCAATTTTCTACCCTTTCAAAGACAAATCATCATTTGAGCAACATTTTATTTGTCTTTCGCAGATGCATTCAATTTGGAGAAGTATTTGGTAACCAGCATTTTCTCCTTCTCCCAAAATGTTTTCTACCCTTCTAAAAACAAATATCAATTTTTGAGTAACATTTTTTTTGTCATCTAGAAATCTTTTCAATGTAGACAAGTACAAAATTTTGTCGTTTGTTAAAGAGTTAAACAAAAAAATCACTGGCTATTAGAAAATACTGGTGATCTTTGATGCCTTTTCTATTGGATGTTTGACTGTGCTTCCAGTGCCAAGTCAGATGGTTGTATCTGTAAAAGGTCTCTCACCTAAAGTTCAGGAGCTGCACAAGAGAGTGAAGTCATTTATAGAAACGGAAATAGCCCCATTTGAAAAAGAGTATGTCAAACACACACAGTCAGAAAACAAGTGGCAGATATTTGAGCCCATAGAACAACTAAAGGTGATTATTTTTTTGTTTTGCTTTAACCTTCATGTCTTTACCAAACCACAAAATTTTGGACTAGACCAAATTGTAAGCATTGCAGAGAACAAATGCAGTTCAAATAATGATTTCTGTTTTTGATCGGATAGAAAATGCTAGTAAGTATTTCAGCCACATTCAAATTGTTGCTTGCAAATGCTTTCAATTTGGACCAGTCTAAAATTTTGTCCTCATGGTAAAGAATTAACTCCTTACCAAACGACAAAATTTTAGACTGGTCCAAATTGAAAGCACTTGCAGACGACAAAATAAACATAACTCAAAAATTGAAATTTGTTTCCAGCAGGGTAGAAAACATTGTGGGAAAAGGAGAAAATGCTGGTTACCAGCATTTTTTCCTTTTCCCACAATGTTTTCAAAAGGCTTCTATCTCAGGGTCGTAAAAACCAGGGATTGTTTGGTAAAGGGTTAACAGGGAAGACTGGTTAGAAAATTTTCTCACATAAGGTGAAAAAAGTTTATTCTAGGAGACATTTCTCAACTCTTTACCCAACAACAAAATTTTAGACACCACCAATTTGAAAGCATTTGCAGATGACTAATTCATCGTAGCTCAAATGATGATTTCTTTCTCTGCAGAGGTAGAAAATGTGGTAAAAGGAGAAAATGCTGGTCACCAGCATTTTCTCCTTTTCCCACAATGTTTTCCAAAGCCTTATCGGTCAGGATTGTTAAAACTCGGTACTGTGTAGTAAAGGGTCAAATGCTTAAAAGCAGACCCTGAAATCTGTGTCTGTCTTATCTATACAGTTTATAACAAATACATGTATATTGATTGTATCCCAGATTTTAATATTCATTTTTTTAGCTCAACTGTTTTTGAAGAAAACATCTAGTTATTGTCATAGCCCTGTCGTCGTCTGCATTATCATTTTTGTGCAAAAAATTTGACATTTTATAAAATCTCTGTCATTTTGGAAGACATTTACTTCAAACTCGGACGTGTTGCTAACTATCAAAAGAGGAACAAATACCAGTATGGCAGATAACAATCAAAATATTTTTGGCACAGTGATGCCCCTTTTCTGACTTATACGAGAAATCAAACAAATTCTAAAAGCAACTGCAGCCAGGCAATGGTTATTGCATGCAGTGCTCTTGATACATTCATGTTTTCATAATTGTTTGTAGCAGATGTGGTACAGAGGATAAAAAGTTGTCTTAATGTTGAAAACTTTTATATCAACAGGCCAAAGCTAAAGCTCAAGGGTTGTGGAACTTGTTTTTACCGCTGGAGTCTGACCCGGACAGGAAGTATGGGGCGGGGCTTACCAATGTTGAATACGCCTTCTTGTGTGAGGAGATGGGAAAGTACCTGATAGCTCCTGAGGTAGGCTTTTAGATCTTTACCAAACAAACTTACGCTTTAAATCTCTACTACACAACAAAATTTTTGACATATCCAAATTTAAAGCATTTTGCAGACAACAAGATAAATATGACTCAAAAACTGAAATTTCTCTTTGAAAGTGTAGAAAACATTGTGGGAAAAGGAGAAAATGCTGGTAACCAACCATTTCTCCTAATCACACAATGTTTTCAACAGCCTACTTCTACAGGGGTAGACCCAGCCAGATAGCTCAGTGGATAGGGTATCTGACTTGTGACCTGGTGGTTATTGGTTTGATAACCAGGTTGAGGCAAACTTTCTTTCTGATGATTTTTCACCTCTCACCTCTGATACATGTTAGTAAGGAGTCAGTGGCTTGGAAAGAAAGTTTATCAGTACTGGTGTGAGAAAGCCAGGAAACAGGTGTAGGTGCACTGACCTCCGCAATATGACATTAGCTGTTAACACAGCATTAAACTCCCAATACAAATACACAAATCTACGGGGTTGTTAAAACTCTGGATTGTGTGGTAAAGAGTCAGAGATCAGTAGAAAGAAGGCTTTTGAAAAATTTGTTGAAAAAGGAGGACCTTTTCTACTTTTCCCACCGTGTTTTCCACCCTTTCATAGTCATACCCCATCATTCAAACTATAGTTAATTTGTTGTCTGCAAATACTTCTGATTTTTTGACAAAATCTAAATTTCCATGCGTGGTAAGAAGTTTGCCCATTCCCATACAGGCTAATGTTATAACTGTACTAGACCCTATGGATATTAGTGACCCTAAGGAGCCATTAAAGAGAAAGGAAAAAGATATTTCTTTTATCACATGATCCGCCCTTGTTTTCTGTGTAATATGCTAATTATGAATTTTCATATCTCATACACATACGTTGGACAAGCAAATAGTACTTTCCATATTCAGTCAGCACTCTAATCATATGCCCCGGAAAAACGTGGCATTGCCAAGAACACAGATATTTCTCTTATTTTAGTGTTTTAATGCAACAGAGAATGAAAACAGAATATTCATACGTTGGAACTATTTACAGATATTAAACATTCAGTGATAATTTCTGTTGCCATTACTTTCATTCACATATTTAAAATTCTAATTTGAAAATAGTCCTAGTTGGCATGTGCCCAATTCTACGGTCACATGACCAACTGATGATTAATATGAAAAATATATGGCACCCAGTTATCAGATGGAAATAACTGCAAGTGACTGGATAGATATTTTTTTTTAACATGTTTTACAGGTGTTTAACTGTTCAGCTCCAGATACAGGTAATATGGAAGTCCTGATCAAGTATGGTACTGAGGAACAGAAACAAACATGGCTGGTACCATTGTTGAATGGAGACATTAGGTCTTGTTTTGGGATGACAGAGCCAGCAGTAAGTATGAGAGAACAAAACTTCTCCAACTGTATCATTATTTCAAGATACATGACCAATCAGATTGGATGGAAAATTCTGGTTTTTTTTTTTTTTTTGTTATTAATATTTATTTTTTTTTTGGTTTTTTTTTTGGGGGGGGGGGATTTCCTTTCTTTTTGTAACCCAACCTCTTCCCACATAATTTTTAGGCCCTCCCAGATTTAAAGATCTGCAGAGGACATATTCAAAATCAATACAAAGGAGCTTCAGTTCTCTGATAGGACAGAAAAATATTGTTGGAAAAAGAACGTATAGGACAGAAAAAATTGTGGGAAAGAGAAACTGATAGGACAGAAAACATTATTGGTAAAGGAGAAAATGCTGGTTTCGTGATGACTCAGGATTGTGTGGTAAAGGGTTAAACTTGTCTAAACTGAAAGCTTTTACGGACAACAAATCTAATTTTATTTGAATGATTTGATTTGCCTTTGGAAGCGTAGAAAAAATTGTGGGAAAAGGAGAAAATGCTGGTAATCAGCATTTTCTCCTTTTCCCTCAATGTTTTGAAGAGCTGTCTCTCCAAGGGTCGTTAAATCTCAGGATTCTGTTGACTAGCCTTTTTGAATTGTAAGCCTTTTTCATTGCAAAGTGTCCTTTTGATAGCATCTTTTGCACTACATATAGTTTTTTGCGTGCAAATGCTTTCACTTCCGTAAGGTCCTAAATTCTATCATTTGGTAAAGAGGTAAGACAAACATACTTGTGACAGCTGTAATAATGATCTTTTATACTTTGTCAGGTTGCCTCATCAGACGCTACCAATATCCAGGCATCCATTGTTAGAGATGGAGATGAATATGTGATCAATGGACACAAATGGTGGACTTCAGGTACAGACTTATTGTCTCTCTTGCCTTTTTCTTATAAGCTTTTCTCAATTTCCCTCTCCAATAACCACAATCATATTCAGGCATCCATTGTGAGAGATGGAATTGAATATGTGATCAATGGACGCAAATGATGGATGTCCAGTTCATACTTATGTATCTCTTGTCTTTCCCTCATAAGCTTTGCTAAATTTCCCTCTACAACAACCACATAAAGAAACTCCTTACTTTGTTTTTAATCCTTTACCAAACAATTCCAAATTTTGATGTCCCGTGAGAAAAAAGCTTTTGAAAACAGTGTGGGAAAAGGAGAAAATGCTGCTAACCAGCATTTTCTCCTTTTTCCATGATGTTTTCTACCCTTCCAAAGACAAATCTCATCATTTGAAGCACATTTAATTTGTTGTCTTCAAATGCTTTCAATTTGGGCAAGTCTATAGTTTTGTCGTTTGGTAAAAAGTTAAATGACTATGGTTGTAGGTGAAAAATATAGGGCTGCTTTGGCTCTCTTGTATTTTGGAAAAATATGTTTAAGAATATTGTATAGCACCATACTACACTGACCCAAAATGAAAACTTTACGCTTCATTCATTTGTCATTCAAATGTTGATAAATTTATATTTTGTGGTTATATTTATTTTTATCAATTATTCAATGTCTTGCTAATGGGTTGTGTGGGCTTTTGCCCTGCAGACATCAGGAAAATGTATATGCTTTTAAATAATTGAGTGCCAAGGGTTAAAATGAAAAATCCTGAAAACTGTACAGCATTTGGACAAAAATTAAGGACTTACTCTGTGCATCAAAATGCTATACATTACATCAGTAACCAGTGTGACCTCCATTTTTGCGTATGCATTGCCGAATACGTCGCCTCATAGAGTTGACGTAACATTGTATGAGTGCGTTTTGAATCTGTTGCCATTCCAACAGGAGTGCATATCGGAGGTCATTTACAGTATTGATCTAATGATTTGACCTGGCTCTCTGACCCAATTCATCCATAAGTTTTCTATGGGATTCATATCCGGGGATACAGCAGGCCAAGGTAATGCGTTAATGTTATTCTGAGCAAGAAATTGTCTGGTTATACGTGCTGTGTGATGCCTTGCATTGTCATGCTGAAAAGGCCCAGGTCCATCATTCAGTATGAATGGTATAATGGTATTGATTAAAATGTTGATATAGCGTTGAGCATTCAGGTTACCTTGGATAATGACCAAATCAGTTCTCTGGTTCCCCATTATCCCACCCCTAGCCATTATACTGCCTCCACCAAACCTTTCTCGCTCCCTTATACAACACACTGCAAGTCTTTCATTTCTACGGCAATATATGCGTACTCTCCCATCTGCATGACTTACTGTAAAAGTTGACTCGTCGCTAAAGAGTACAGATTGCCACTGATTGCGTGTGAAACGCAAATGACTTCGTGACCATAACAGTCTGGCAGCTCGATGACGAGCTGTTAAAATTTGTCTTTGGTATGGATGACGGGCACCAGTAGGAATATGACTCTGTCTCAGACTGTTAATTACTGTTCGGGCATGAAAGCCATAACGCCGTGCAGTAACGGTTGCTGGCAAAAAAACAATTACGTAAGTGCGCTAACATGATAATGCAGTCAGTACATAACTTTGTTGCATGTGCACGTCCGGGCCTAGGGCGATCTCCTACAGACCCATTGGTGTTGAACCTATTCATTAATTATGAATAGTCTGTCTGGAGCAGCCAAAGTGACGGGCAACATTAATTACCGTTGAACCCGCCTGAAGCATACCAAGAGCCTGATTCCTCTGAGCTTCAGAAAGGCATGTCATTATTAAATAATTGCGATAATTTTTAAACAAACTTGATTTTTTTTTTATCTCTGCTTAGCAGGCAATGATTAAGTGTCTGTGTTGAAATTGTAAGTGAAACACGTGCTGTTGTGCATGTTCAACGCCAGAAATGCATTTCTACAGCTAAGTGCCGCAATACACAGGTCATTTTAAAAAGCAATTGCATAATCCTAAACACTGACGAAAATACGATAATACTGTGTAAACTGTTTACCAATGACCGTACCGATAACACATATGTTCACTAGAGTAAAGTGTAAAGTTTTCATTTTGGGTCAGTGTATATTAAGAAATCTTAGACTTGTTCAAATTCAAAGTATTTGCTTGTGACAATTTAAACATGGTTCATATGTTGCCATATGTCTTTGAAAGGATAGAAAGCATGGTGGGAAAAGGAGAAAAATGTTGGTTAGATTCCAAGGTTTGATGATAGTCATTAGTACAGAACAAATTTTTCTCTCATCTCTTAACATTGTCTCTACACTGTTTATGTGGTAAAGCAGCCAGTGGTTTTAGGATCAGGATATTGGGTGAAATACTTGTATTAGAAACCCTTTTTTCTACAATGTTTCAAAAGCCCTTTTTCTTCAGGGTTGTTAAAACATGGAATTGTGCAGTGAAGGACTGATTTACTATTGCAGGTGCTCTCCACCCTAACTGTAAACTGTGTATATTTATGGGTAAGACAAACCCTACAGCCTCTAGATACACACAACAAAGTATGATTCTAGTGCCCATGGACGCCCCAGGGATAAAGATACTTCGCCCACTCAGTGTGTATGGGTATCAGGACCCTCCAGGTGAGTGTTACCTTACAGTCAAATGCTGCTATTTGGAATTTGACGTTACGCATTGTGTTTTTATTTGTTTGCGTGTTTGTTTCAGGTATAATGCTATTTTCAATATTATTTCAGTTATGTCACAGCAGGCAGTGCACCTACCCATGCTCTTTGGAGTTTCCTTTACCATTAAATTGTGCAACATTCTTTTCCACATAAACTTCGCCAAAACAGTGTTCAAATGTTTAGGGGTGAGAAAGGAATAAATCTTGTGGCAAGTTTTTGTGTTACTTTTGAATTGTAGACTACAAATGTTTTTATTATGGATGGGTCTAATATTTTGTTGTTAACTCTTTACCAATCAACAAAATTTTAGACTAGTCCAAATTGAAAGCATTTGTAGACGACAATTCAAATGTTTCTTAAAACAATAGAACCTGTCTTTGATAGGGTAGAAAACATTGTGGGAAAAGAAGAAAATGCTGGTTACCAGCATTTTCTTCTTTTCCCATGATGCTTTCAAAAGGCTTCTTCCTCAGGGTCATTAAAACTCGGGAATGTGTGGTAAAGGGTTAAGATGTTTTTATGTTCTGTTAAAAGTGTGTTTAATGCAATTGCAAAAAGTGTCAACCCAGGTTAACCTGAAGCTGACTGCTGGAAACTTTTTGCAATTTTCTACACGTTAAAGGACAGTCTTTCTCATGTTTTGGTTGGTTGCTAGACAAAGTGGGTTTCATGGATCTCTGATTATATGGCTTGCAACACGCGAAAAAAGGGCATTCGGACTTTTGCTTAAAGTGTTGTCTCGGATTGATAAATTGCTTAGTACTATGCACCATGGACATACATTAAACCACCTTTTGCCAGAGCATAGTTCACATTTTTTTTTTCCGGTTGTTTCGACTTGGATGTTACAACTTAGATTAGTCACCTAGAACAATTGGTTTGTCGAAACCAAACCAGTACTAGACTAAGTGCTGTAATGTTGGTAGTTCTAAAAGCTGACCCTACTCTGCACAGGATTGGAACAAGAGGCTGACACTACCCAAACACTAATGTGTTCAGCTACTGCATTAAGTCTACCACATACAGCATATTTCAAAAGTTAAAAGTATTGTTTTTGTATGTCATTCTAGCTGGCCATGCAGAGGTGTTATTTGAGAATGTCAGAGTACCTGTATCCAACATGCTGCTAGGTGAAGGTCGCGGGTTTGAAATAGCTCAAGGCAGGTTGGGCCCAGGACGTATCCATCACTGTATGAGACTAATAGGTCATGCTGAACGATCTCTTAATTTGATGGTTGAAAGGGTGTGTAGAACTAGGTCTATATTCATCAACCATTCTTAAGAACATTCAAAGTCTCCTCTATATTTAGAAAGTAACACAACTTCTGATTGGTTAAACCATTTGTTTTGATGAAAGTTACTTTCATATTCAGAAAATTCTTGAATATAATTGTAGAAAATGTTCTCACGAATGGTTGGTGAATACTGACTATCTGCAGTCTTAACTCTATGAAACGACAAAATTTTAGACTTGTCGAAATTGAAATGTTTTTGCAGACAACAAATTAAATGTGACCCAAGTGATGAAATTTGTCTTTTGCAGGGTAGAAAACATTGTGAGAAAAGGAGAAAATGCTGGTCACCAGCATTTTCTCCTTTTCCCACAATGTTTTCAAAAGCTTCTTGCTCCAGGGTCGTTGAAAGTCAGGATTGTGTGCTAAAGAGTTAAGCTCTCGTGTGCACACTGCACCATAAGTTTGAACCTCCTTGCTCTGTATTAAAAGACTTGACGGGGGTATTTTGTCACCTTTTTTCAAAAGTTCTAGTTTTACTTTTATTATTATGTAAAAGATTAGTATTTTGTACAACCTTGTAACATGTTACACTAGGCTTATTTGACAGGAGTAAAACCTTTACTGCACAAACCAGTTATAAAGACCCCGAGAAAGACAGTTTTTAAAACACTGTGGGAAATGGAGAAAATGCTGGTAAACAGCATTTTCTCCTTTTTCCCACAATGTTTTCTGTCCAATCAAAGACAAATCTCCTGATCTGAGCTACATTTGATTTGTTGTCTGCAAATACTTTCTGTTTGGACTAGTCTCAAATTCTGTCTGAAAAGAGTCATGAGTTTGCGCATATTTCAGTCAGTTTTGTCTCAGTATATATGCAAAAGGCTATCTCCTTCAGTTTTTCAGTATTTTCTTGCAACTCACAACTATTTACTGCTGTGTCATGTAGTTGAGCACATCTTATTCAAAGAATATGTTGGAATTGTCATGGCCCTGACCTTGTCTCTGTTGTCGTGCAAAAACTTTCACATTTTTTAAAAGTTCTAGCGATAATTCTATCTCATGAATAATTAGGTTGTTAGACAAAATGAGTATTATAGATCAATAATTATGTGATGACTTGCACGGTATAATGCATCACAGAAATTCATTAAAATGGTTCAGTTGTTTCTGTAATCACCAAGCCCCGGTAGCTCAGTTGGTAGCATACAGAACTTGCAAACAGGAGGTCGCTGGTTCGATCCCTGGCTCAACCAATTTCTTTCCAAGGATTGATGATGGTCATTGCAAGAGGATTCATTCCTCTCTCACCGCTGACCATTGTTTAGATGATGGTTATGTGGGAAAGCAGCCAGTGGCTTGGAAAGAATATTGTACTGGGGGTATACTGTACAGGAAAGCATGGATAGGTGTACTGGCTGCTGCGATATAACTGAAATAATGTTGAAAACAGCATTAAACACCATACAATCAGTTAATGTAATCAGTTGCCATGTAGGGGGTCCTGCATGGCTCAGTGGTAAAAGTGTAGGACTCATGACCTGGAGACCCCGGATGAGAGCCTTACTGGATCCACTAGGTTTTTCGTGGGAGTGTCCAGGGACAAGACACTTTAGAGCCTAGTACTGGGTGAAACCCAGGAAATACATGAATATGTGCGGAAGTTATGATATGACTGAAATAATGCTGAAAGTGGCGTAAAACACGATTCAATCAACCTGTCATTGTGTTACAGACCATGAACCGTGTAGCGTTTGGTAAGCCACTGGCTGCACAAGCAACCATACAAGCAGATGTAGCTGTATCAAGGATAGATATAGAACAGACAAGGTTGATGGTACTCAAAGCTGCTTATATGATGGATCACTTTGGTAATAAGGTAAGACTTGTTTTTATGGTCTTTCACTTTTACCAAATAACAAAATATAAAACTGGTCCTAATTGAAAGTAGCTACAGACAACAAATTCTAGGGTGGTACACCTGGTTCAGGCAAACCTTCTTTCCCACAATTTTTTGCCTCCTACCTCTGATGCATGTTAGAAAAGTAGTCAGTGGCTTGGAAAGAAAGTTGTGTCAGTACTTTTGTGAGAAAGCCAGGAAACACATGTGTAGGTGCATTGACTGTCATGATATGACCAGTTTTAAACTCCAATACAAACAAATGAAATAAGAGTGATACAAATGAAGTGGAGTTGTTTGACAGGGTAGAAAACATTGTAGGAAAAGGAGAAAATGGTGATTACCAGCATTTTCTCCTTTTTCCACTATGTTTTCAAAAGCCCTCTTCCTCAGTGTTGTTAAAACTTGTCATGAAGGGTTACTGTTTAAGTGGAAATTTATGCGACGTGGAAATATTTGTGATTTCGTGAATTTGAAATATTCGCAAACTTTTCTGTTTGCTCATTTTACTACCAGTATACCAACAAATAATGAGTGTCTTCAATATGCAAACATTTCTGTGCGCAAAATATCAGTAATCGGTAATTCGCAAATTTTTCGACACACAAATATATCCAAGTATACAGTAATTATGCCCCCCTTCAACGAAGTGGGGGTATATTGTTTTGCTAATGTCGGTCAGTTGGTCGGTAGACCTTAACTTGTCCGGATGATAATTAGACACAGAATTGACCTAGGTTCGTCAAATTTGGCACAGACATGCGTCTCGGAGTGTAGATGATCCCTATTGATTTTGAGGTCATTCGGTCAAAGATCAAGGTCACAGTGACCATCAAGATGTTGATATATAGACCAAACCTTGTCCGGATGATAGCTAGACACAGAATTGACCTAGGTTCGTCAAATTTGGTACAGACATGCATCTCGGAGTGTAGATGATCCCTATTGATTTTGAGGTCAGTCGGTCAAATGTCAAGGTCACAGTGACCGTCAACTTGTTGATATATAGACCAAACCTTGTCTGGATGATAACTAGACACAGAATTGACCTAGGTTCGTCAAATTTGGCACAGACATGCATCTCGGAGTGTAGATGATCCCTATTGATTTTGAGGTCAATAGGTCAAATGTCAAGGTCAGAGTGACCGTCAACATGTTGATATATAGACCAAACCTTGTCCGGATGATAACTAGACACAGAATTGACCTAGGTTCGTCCAATTTGGCACAGACATGCGTCTCAGAGTGTAGATGATCCCTATTGATTTTGAGGTCAATCGGTCAAATGTCAAGGTCACAGTGACCGTCAACATGATATGTAGACCAAACCTTGTCCGGATGATAACTAGACACAGAATTGACCTAGGTTCGTCAAATTTGGCACAGACATGCGTCTCGGAGTGTAGATGATCCCTATTGATTTTGAGGTCAATAGGTCAAATGTCAAGGTCAGAGTGACCGTCAACATGTTGATATATAGACCAAACCTTGTCCCGATGATAACTAGACACAGAATTGACCTAGGTTTGTCAAATTTGGCACAGACATGCGTCTCAGAGTGTAGATGATCCCTATTGATTTTGAGGTCAAAGGTCAAGGTCACAGTGACCGTCAACATGTTGATATATAGACCAAACCTTGTCCGGATGATAACTAGACACAGAATTGACCTAGGTTCGTCAAATTTGGCACAGACATTCGTCTTGGAGTGCAGATGATCCCTATCGATTTTAAGATTAATCCATCAAAGGTCAAGGTCACAGTGGCCTTCAACTTAATGATATATAGACCAAACCTTATCCAGATGATAACTAGACACAGAATTGACATGGGTTCTTCAAATTCTGTACAGATATTCATCTCGGAGCGTAAATGATCCCTATCGATTTTGAGATTAATCCATCAAAGGTCAAGGTTACAGTGGCCTTTAACTTAATGATATATAGGCCAAACCTTGTCCAGATGATAACTACACACAGAATTGACCTAGATCCTGCAAATTCTGTACAGATATTCATCTTGGAGTGTAAATGATCCCTATCGATTTTAAGGTTAATCCGTGAAAGGTCAAGGTCACAGTGACCACCAGATGATTCAGGGCCCGCACTGCCGTTCGCCACTTGCTAAAAAAAATTTAAAGTGTCTCAAAAATCATCATATGTGGCTGAACATGTTCAGGAACGAGAGAAGAATGGGCCCTGTAGCAATGACTGTCATCAACTCTTGGGAAAAAAATGGGCCGAGCTGAGAACTGAACCATGGATCCCTGATATCAAACCCTCACTGAGCTACTGGGCTACTGGAATAAGTTTACACAAAATGAAGACCTGAGAAATGTCAACAGCTTCTATTACAAAAGGTGTAGAAATTATATTTTATTTCTGTTGCCAGGTAGCAGCCAATGAAATCGCAATGATCAAAGTTGCAGCACCAAACATGGCTCTTAGGGTGATAGATAGAGCTATACAGGTTAGTGTAATTATAATACACTGTTGTACACCGCATCATGTATTACGATTACCTAGAAATATGAACCATGTTCTGTGAAAAGTGAGCTTAATGCATCTGCAGAAAGTATCGACCCAGGCTGACCTGGGCCGAAACTTTTTGCTATTGGTCAATATTTTACATGTTCAAGGACCAATTTACCTCATGATTCAGTTGGTTACAAGACACAAGGCACTTTATGGATCCATGATCATGTGATGACTTGCTCTGTATCATGCATCAGAGATGCATTAGACGCTCTTTTGCTTTAGCTTCTCTCGTATGCATCGCCTCTTGTTCAGTGTTGTGTTATGGGATACAGTTTGGGTTTGCCAGATTGAGGTTTTCAAGTACATTTTTAATGCTTCATATATAGTACACATTTTGTACCCTGCATCTTGTAGTTGGATTTCCTACATATATAATAACATTGCGCTTCACTCTGGCAAAAGGAGGGTTAATGCATCTCAGTTATCCATTATGCCAAGCAAGTCATCACATAATTCTTGATCCATAAAATCCATTTTGTATAACAACCATGTGAATCATGAGGTAGACTGGTCCTGTGACATACATAAAATTGTCAAATAGTGAAAAGTTTGACTTTGGTCAGCTGCACAGGCTGATCTGGATCGATACTTTTTGCAGCTGGTATGCATGAAACCACCTTTCCATGGACAACGGCTTATTTTCATGGTAAATTTACATCACAGTTGCCGTTGCACAGGTTCAATCCCCTTCCTTATGAAAGCTTTAATTACCACAGCAATCCAAATTTGCATGGGGTTGTATAGGAAAGAGCATGTTATATTTGTCTGTTATTTGTGTTATTTTCTCCAAATGTTTTACCACAGGTCTTTGAAGCACCATTGGTCTATAAAGAAACAACAAATTTTCATTGCTCGATTATAGGATATTGTTACTGAAAATAGCACATTTGGGCGTCAATTTATACTCCATTTCCATATCGCTTCTTACCAAACAAAAAATTTTTTATTTAAAAATTTTGAAAGCGCGTGCAGTCAACAAATTAAATGTAGGTAAACGATGGAATTCATGTTTACATGACAGAAATCATTGTTGGAAAAGGCTACTTACTGTGACCCAGAGAAAGAATGCTTTTGAAAACATTATGAGAAAAGGAGACAATGTTAGTTGCCAGCTTTTCTTCCATCTTACACAATGTTTTCTACCCTTTCAAAGACACATTTAACCCTTTACTACAAAATCTTGAGTTTTAATGACCTTGAGCAAGACAGCTTTTGGAAACATTGTGAGAAAAGAAGCCAACAATGTTTTTCTTGTCTTTTTAATAAAAATCCCATGCTTTGCACTAGACTAAACCTGTCATCTGCAAATGCTTTCAATTTGGACCAGTCCAAAATTTCATTGTGTGATAAAGTGTTAGTTTGATTATGTTGCCTGTAAGTAAATAGTTTACAAGTAGACAACTCTGAACTTTGATTGTCTGGTAAAAAATTTGCTTGCTTACAGCACAAATGGTCTATTACAAAACACTGGAATTTGCATTGGTCGATTGTCAAACACTGTTACTAAACATAGCACATTGGCGCATACCCTCTATATAGTATATGATACCTCAAGGAACAGAATAAAATTCATTTCTGAACCCATCTGCACTGACCAATAGGGTTTTTTTTTATCCATTTTCAGTTTAATATTCCTTTTCAAAGAGGACACTGATTAAATTTACTCACATTACATAGCACTGCTTGTCTTATCATATACAACATACAAGGGATGTGCTATTGTGCTATTTTTAGTAACGGTGTCCTATTATTGAGCAATGAAAATTTCACTTTTCTGTAATAGGCCAGTGGAGTTTCAGTGGCCAATGGTTACAGTGTATTACGACATTCAGCAGAATTTTTATCTAGAAGACAAAGAAATATAGATTATGACCAATCCTTTCTGTTTTTCCCCCACTTTTCTGTAGGCTCATGGAGGAGCTGGGATGCATGATGATTTACCACTAGCAGCGTTCTATGTGTGGGCCCGTGTTTTACGACTTGCAGATGGGCCGGATGAAGTACATTGTCGATCTGTGGCTAGAAATGAATATAAGAAATCATCAAAGTTATAGTCTTGTGCAAACATCAAAAACACTTTTTCTCATTAACCATTTACCACACAATCCCAAGTTCAAACAACCCAGAAAAAGAAAGCTTTTGAAGACATTGTGGGAAAAGGAGAAAATGCTGATAACCAGCATTTTCTCCTTTTCCCACAGTGTTTTTTACCCTTCCATAGCCAATTCCAATAAATCCAGCCACATTTGAATTGTCGTATGCAAATGTTTTCAATTTGGAAACATCTAAAATTCTGTTGTGTGGTAACGACTTATGGTTCGCCTATTGGTGCCTTGGCATGCAATGAATGAAATAATTCAGCTTTTTATACATATACAAGGTGTCCAAAAAGTCATGCACCATCCTGAAAACACATTCATTGTTACAGATGCTCAAATTGAGCACCATTTTCACAACATCCCACCGGATACCCTACGGAATGTTCAAAACAGCTTTTTACGGAGAGTACAGCATTGTATTACTGAAAATGGTGCTCAATTTGAGCATCTGTAACAATGAATGTGTTTTCAGGATGGTGCACGACTTTTTGGACACCCTGTATACATATCCTTATTGATTCATTTGTTAAAGCTTACATGTTCATGAGCTGGGCTCTGGCAAGAAGGGGGTTTAATGCATCGCCATAATGCAGTATTCCAAGAAAGACATTACATATATATGGCCTGCAACATGCGAAAAGGGGCATTTGGACATTTGCGTAAAGTGTCGTCTCGGATCAGCCTGAGCAGTCAGCTCAGGCTAATCCGAGACGGCACTTTACGACTACATTAGATTTTGTGCAAAAGTAGACATGCGCAATACAGAAAATTAAATAAAAACGGAAAGTATCGTTTCGGATTAGCCTGCGCGGAATGCGCAGGCTAATCCGAGACGACACTTTACGCAATGTCCAAATGCCCCTTTTCGCGTGTTGCAGGCCATATAGAATCTGACATGAGTTGGGGTTTGAGACAAAATTTTATTAAACAAGTCTAATGAAAATATTATTAAGCAAGCCTTTGGGGAGCTTAATCACATTTTTTCTTGACTAGTTTAATGAAAATTTTTATCTCAAATGCCAACAAATGTAAGATTCTTTTCACAAAATGGTATTTCACAAATTATAGATCAGAAGATGCAAAGCCATCTATAGATGCACCCTCAGTGGTATCCATAAAACCCATTCACTTCTATGAAATATGTACAAAATGATGTCAAAAATGACGTCACACAACTGTGATATCAATTGTGTATTAGATGAGAAAATTCGTAACAGCAATATAACACTGAAAACAAGGGAAGTTATGTGATAATTATGGATCCATAAAAATCCATTTTGTCAAACAACCTACTTAATCCTGAGGTAGAAGGGTCCTTGGACATGCAGAAAATTTACAAACAGCAAAACATTTTGACCCATGTCAGCCTGTGCAAATTGCACAGGCTGACACGAGTCAATACTTTTTGCAGGTGCATTGAGCCGCCTTTTTCACACAGCATGGCCTCATATGCAACTGAAAGTTTTGATTATGTATTTGTATAAATTCATTTATATGTTTTGAGTGATCATGTAACCCTATTGGTTTAAAAAAATAAAAGAATAATAAAGAATGTAAGAAGGTAAATGTTGAGTATTGCTGCCTCTCCATCAATAACCCCCAAATTAGCACTTTGCATGCATTGCACATTGTATTTTATACAAAAACACAAGCATGGCTGTCGAAGAAAAGGAAAAATTAATATTAAACGCAAGAAAATTCTAGCTGTACATCGGGACTTACGAAAACTAATATTGTGATTGCTAGCGAGAAAAAAAAAAAGTGGAATAGAGAATTTGCAGGAAATGCAGACATAAATGACAGGATGGGCCCCAGGTAACAGGTATGTGGACCCATTTCAAGGAAGAGATCCCTCTTGGCTTTCAAGACTCGCCAAAAGTTATAGCATTTCAAAGGATATTTCATTATGTCTGATTTATATTATAGCTGACGTCTGCAAATGCTTTGAATTTGGACTTGGCCAATATTTTGTCGTTTGGCAAGTTAACACCATTTCCACCACTTCATTTAACCCGTTACCAGACGACAAAATTTTAGACTTGTCCGAATTGAAAGCATTTGCAGACGACAATTTCAGTGTGGCTTAAACGGTGCAATTTTCCTTCGATAGGGTAGAAAACATTGTGGAAAAAGGAGAAAATGCTGGTTACCAGCATTTTCTCCTTTTCCCACAATGTTTCAAAAGGCTTATTTCTCAGGGTCTTTAAATTTTGGTATTTGTGCGTTAAACATTTAAGTTACAACAGACAGTGCACCTTTAGCACACGTTCCCACCGCTCATTCCAAGCAAATGGCTGAATTTCGACGAACAAAATCGGCACAAAGTACAGTAATGAGAGACGAATGAATCTTGTCGCACTGAATTTCATTAACGATATAAATGAATTTTGCCAACATGTTGAGGAATCCGTGGATAGGTGCACTGACCAACTCAAAATATCTGAAGCTGAAATATAAACTACTTACTGAACCTTTTATTAAACAATTCGTGGTTTGAAACGACCCCATTATCTCCCGCTAGATGGCATCTAGCATCTAGATGGCAAATACACATCTGTCTAATTTGGGCATTCTGGGTACAAAACCGGACTACTTTTCAAAACAACAACTGTTACTTTGAATTTCAAAATGAAATAAACATTTACTCAATAAAACGCTACCTAGTTGTTACAGGAGACCACTCCTTCATGCATGGCTTCGTCCCGATTTAAATACAATACCTAACAGCTGCGTTAGGGAGATAGCTCAGTGGTTAAGGTATTGGTCTTTTAAACCTCGAAAAACGAGGATCTTGTCCGCCATGGGTTCGAATCCAGCCAGATGCGGTTTGTATTTCTGCCATGCATTTGTTCATTTGTTTCTATGTTACGGACTTTATTCGTAAGATGGGGGCTCGTCCGGGATTGACCATCTAGTCATTCTGGATATACTTTGAAATAATTTTGAACTTGTAACAATATTAAAGTTTATTAGATTATAAATAATAATAAAAAAAAATAGAATTTGAATTTTATTCTACTGAACCAGCAAAAAAGCAATCATGTCTTTTGATCTTGAAAAATTCATTGCTGAGCCTTCACAGGAGTTGTTATGCCCCCCTTCAACGAAGTGGGGGTATATTGCTTTGCACATGTCGGTCTGTCGGTCTGTCTGTCGGTAGACCTTACCTTGTCCGGATAATAACTAGACACAGAATTGACCTAGGTTTGTCAAATTTGGCACAGACATTCGTCTCGGAGTGTAGATGATCCCTATTGATTTTGAGGTCAATCGGTCAAATGTCAAGGTCACAGTGACCATCAACATGTTGATATATAGACCAAACCTTGTCTGGATGATAACCAGACACAGAATTGACCTAGGTTCGTCAAATTTGGCACAGACATTTCTCTCGGAGTGTAGATGATCCCTATTGATTTTGAGGTCAATCGGTTAAATGCCAAGGTCACAGTGACCGTCAACATTTTGATATATAGACCAAACCTTGTCTGGATGATAACTAGACACAGAATTGACCTAGGTTTGTTAAATTTGGCAAAGACATTTCTCTCAGAGTGTAGATGATCGCTACTGATTTTGAGGTCAATCTGTCAAATGTCAAGGTCACAGTGACCGTCAACATGTTGATATGTAGACCAAACCTTGTCCGGATGATAACTAGACACAGAATTGACCTAGATTTGTTAAATTTGGCACAGACATTTCTCTCGGAGTGTAGATGATCCCTATTGATTTTGAGATCAATCCATCAAAGGTCAAGGTCACAGTGGCCTTCAACTTAATGATATATAGACCAAACCTTGTCCAGATGATAACTAGACACAGAATTGACATAGGTTCTTCAAATTCTGTACAGATATTCATCTAGGAGTGTAAATGATCCCTATCGATTTTGAGATTAATCCATCAAAGGTCAAGGTCGACTGGCAACGAGTATTTTCTCCTTTTCCCACAATGCTTTCTACCCTATTAAAGATAAATATCATCATTTCAATCACATTTACATTATAGTCTACAAATATTTACAACTTGAAAAAGTCTACACTTTGTCGGATGGTAAAAACTTGAATTTTTTTTTTTTTTTTCAGAGTTATGGGGCGGCAGGGCTGAATTATGACTGCCCCTTGCCTTATTTCTACGCTTCCGCTCGTACATTTAGAATTGCCTACGGTCCAGATGAGGTCCATCTTAGAACTGTAGCTGCAAGAATTTATAAAGCACGGGCAAAACTGTGATTGATTGATTGATTGATTTTATGGTGCTTTATCCTTTACCACACAATTATGATTTTTGACAACCCTGAAAAAGAAGACTTGAAAACATTGTGGAATAAAGAGAAAATGCTGGTAACCAGCATTTTCTCCTTTTCCCACAACGTTTTCCACCCTTCCAAAAACAAATTTCATTTTTGGGTCATAATTATTTTGTCGTCTACAAAATAATGCTTCAATTTTGAGAGGTTTAAAATTTTGTCGTTTGATAAAGTTAATGCTGTTTTCACCATTGCATTGTATTTCAGTTATACCACAGTGGCTAATGCACCTATCTATGCTTTCCTGGAGTTTCTGTTGCCAGAACTTCCAACAATATTCTTCCCGAGTCACTGGCAGCTTTCCCACATAACCATCATCGAAACAATGAGGAGCTAAACTATGATTAACCCTTTAACTCTTTACCAAACGACATAATTTTAGACTAATCCAAATTTGCAGACGACAAAATTAATGTGACTCAACAATTGAAATTTGTTTTGGGAAGGGAAGAAAACATTGTGGGAAACGGAGAAAATGCTGGTTTTCAGCCTTTTCTCCATTTCGCACAATGTTTTCAGAAGGCTTCTTTTTCAGCGTCATGAAAACCAGGGATTGTTTGGTAAAGGGTTAACCACACGGCAAAATTGAAAGCATTTTCAGATGACAATTTCATTGTGGCTCTTGAAAATGATGCAGTTTTTCTTTGATAGGGTAGAAAACTTTGTGGGAAAAGGAGAAAATGCTGGTTACCAGCATTTTCTCCTTTTCTCACAATGTTTCAAAAAGCTTCTTCTTCAGGGTTGTTAAGTCATCATCGTGTGGTAATGGGTTAAAGGTCTTTGAGGATTATTGTAAATGTTGTAATTTTTTATTCATGTACAATTGAGGGTTGAGTGCATATTTTTGTGTTGTCATCGAGAAATAAAATGCAATTGCCTTAATAGACCTGTACGAGAACTTTGGACGACGACAGTGAGTAGCGGACTCGATAAGGGGGCGTTCTCAACCTATTTTGGCAAAACGCAAAAAAGGCCAAGCAAAATGTTAATGTCGATTTACATCTACCAAATTAGAAATGACTAGAGTTGATATTTTATTTACCCCATTTCTATCAGTCTTCCTTGAACGTGAACCAACATAAGTATAAACTTGATAGGCTAAGATGCACGCGAGCGTCCTTTTGATAATTCTATTTGATATTTAGGAAAACTTTGCTTGAAAAGGAGAAACTGGTGGATAATGTAAAATTAATCTTAATAGACATTCCAAATACAAATTTATCGTTTCTAAACCTGCCCAATGTCAACTAAAATAGGCCATACAAAACGGCAATAAATAACCACTTAGAAGGTAATTATCACTGAATTCAGTAAGCCAACAGCTGGCAAGTGATTAGTAAAGAAGAAACAAAAAAAAAAAGAAAAGACAAGTATCTTTAATGGGTTACGTAGCCGTTTTGGGGTAACTTTAGATTTCGTGACAGAGTTTCACAAAGACTTGTGGCACTGTCACATGATCAATAGCGTGATGATTACGAGGGTTTGTATTCAAATCTGTGTGATAACGTTGTGATAACATCATATCTGATGTAATAAAATTAGAGTTACTGATTGGTAAATGATCATCCCCTTATTTAAACACCCAAAATGCACATCTTCATTGAATAAAGTTGTGCACTGCATACGATTGCAGAGAAAAATATATCTTATTGTATTTATCTGTATTTTACAAGATTTTTTTGTTTGCAGCATAAAAACTAAATAGTCCCCTGTAAAGGGCTTATGATGAGACTGGTAAGTCTTCGCATGTTTTCGTTATTTTTCGTAATATATGTTCGGTTGGTTGATATAGCTGTTAGGTTATACTCGAATTGGAAAATCAGATCGGGTTGAGTAATCAATGAATATGAGAAACTGCTCCTAGGCTTTTTTTTTTTTTTCTTCTTTTTAATCACGAGTATCACAGAACAGCATACGAGAGCAGTCAAATACCGAAAGCTTTCAGATTACTAGTTTTGAAACAAAAACATAAATCATCAATCTATGTTGGTCAGGCTCTCAAATCTTTCTGTCAAATGGAATTATCAAATCAAAGAAATGGAGGAGCTGGTAAATACACTGTGTGCCCTTGAAATCTTGGTATCTTCGTTATCTTAATCTTGAGCAGTAATCAATTCGCCTAGCTTTTAAGATATTTGTCGCAAGCTTTTCTAAGGACCGTATCTCTAAGGTCTCTGGCACCGTTAGGCAGTTGGACCCGTGTCTGTAAGGTCTCTTGCACTGTTAGGCAGTTGGTCCAAGTTCTTCCTGATGTTCTGCAACATATCGCCAAATTTTCTTTGTTGGGCTATGTATGACCTCAGAATGAGCAATGTAACATTCTTACCTGCTTTAACTAACTTATTCTAACTTTGGAGTTCGTTACTGAAAATAAATAATGTTACTTAAATGTTTTACCAAAACCTTACACGAAGAAAAAAAAAATAGGCTTGGCCTATGTATACTCGATGCACGAGCAAGCCAAGCGTGTATCATACTAATTGACGAGAAAAATACAGTAATGTAGTAAATAGATTTCAATACCAGTTATACCACAGGATTGGCTTGCACAGACGTTTATTTAATCAGATCTATTTGCGTTCATCAATTTTAAGAAAACTTTACGTATACATTTAAATCTGGTAGCTCCATTTCCGATAACATAAAGCCCAATGTACTTGAAAATCACTCGGGTTTCTGTTGGCGTGTCAAGGATAGATATTGAAGAGTTTATTTAATGTTTATTAAATATTTACTGAGTTAATTTCAGATTAACGCAGATTAACTGAATCTAAGTATAAATTATAAACAAATGTATCGGGCCTTCAAAGTACAACGATGGATTTCCTAAGGGTTTGCTAGCCTATGTAAACGGTGACTATTTCCCGATCAGTTTGAGATTTTCCCTCGCCAAGACCTCGTCTTCCGATGTTCACTCACGCGCTCGTCATAATTCGTACAGGTCTATTACATGGCAAATAACGCCCTTCGGGCGTTATGTTAAGCTATGTAATAAGGCAATTGCATTTTATTTCTCGATGACAAAAATATGCACTCAACCCTCATAATTGTGTAACCAGATGTATTTTCCCTAAGGAGCCCCCGTATTTTTTTCTTTTGTATTATACATGTACATTTATCCATCCATTAGGTATGCAAGCATGTAATTATTTCGTGAGCATGCACGAGAGAAACGTGAGTGAGCACTGTGAGTGATTTTCTCTGTTTGCACGAGACAGTAAGTGATGTGTGGAACCTTCTTGCCTTCGTACTCCATGCTGGCTCCGTCTTCGTTAGAAGAAACAACAATTTACGGTTTTTTTTGTGCTACGGATCTTTCATGCGACCAGCTGACTCCAAAATTTGCATCCGCAATCTAGAGATTAAAAGAACTCTCAAACCAGACAAATGTTGTTTTCTTTGTCACCCTGGGCTACAATATGGCGACCACGACGATTTAATCTCTGCTAGGATCAGTTTGGCGTCTCCTATTCTTGCCTTATTGGATAGAGAGAAGAGAGAACTTAGCTATTATAGAGAAACTGGTCTCTGTAAGAATAGATAAATAACAGTTGAGCCAGCAACTTACGCTATTTCTAGAGCGGGTCTTCAGAAATTCTGGCCGGCCAGTCTGTTAATGGTCTGCAAACTTTGTCCACGTCGGGAGCAGTCAGCAAAGGTGGGTTGTTCCATAGGGGTCCGTAGTTTGATTCCTGGCACCCATAGACTATATACTATAAACAAGGGATTTAACTGTATGCAGTCCGTTACTCGCCCCCGGTTACAAAAAACAACGTATCTTTTCTACCCCATCAGTTATTCTCCTATTTTTTTCTACAGCTGAGAGCTAAAACATTTTTCTACCAGAAAAACACAACTGTTTGTCAGTGGCTAATGCAGTCTGGCTGATACATTCGCTCGAACGTGTAAACTCGCTCAAAAATCTGCGCCATTGACACGGGTTCGTACATCCGTTTTCAAGATATAAAATGCACTTTAGATCCAATGAAACGCAGCATTAGCGGCACCCACCCTTTAAACATGTTTAAAAATACTACTGACCTATAGTCTTTATCTTCAATAACAACGAAACGCCTCAGAATTCGTTGAATTTGTGATCCACGTTCTTATTTCGAACAGCTGCAGCCATCTTCTGTCATGTGACATTGTTTGGAACGAGAAATTTCATCGGCTGATATGTATTAACAGTCGTGAATTCAACCAGTGAAATAACGTACAGCTGCTCACACCTTTTCGTCACGTGACAGTACGGTGACACTGTTTGGAACGAGAAATTTCATTGGTTTATATGCGCGAACGTCAGTGTCGAATGTACGAACCCGTGTCAATGGCGAAGTTTTTTGAGCGATTTTACAAGTTCGAGCGAATATATCAGCCAGACTGCATTAGCCACTGACAAACAGTTGTGTTTTTCTGGTAGAAAAATGTTTTAGCTCTCAGCTGTAGAAAAAATTAGGAGAATAACTGATGGGGTAGAAAAGATACGTTGTTTTTTTGTAACCGGGGGCGAGTAACGGGCTGCATACAGTTAAATCCCTTGTTTTAGTCTATGGCTGCCAGGAATCAAACTACGGACACCTATGGGTTGTTCCACAAAGGTACGTCTATTAAGCTTGAGGTAATGAAGTCGAGTGCGGCCTGTCTTTGAGTCGTGCAAACCCCGGTAAACGCCTGCGCATGCGCAGGATGGGCAGCTGTCTTCTCATTGGATAATTCCAGGAGTTGTTTGTAAGCAACTCCTCGCCACCACTCGGGTAGACTCTGGGATCCGAAATGCTCCCGGAAAGTAACGATACTACACTCCTCCCCGTTTTATTGAAAGGACCCCTGTTCTAGATACTTAGATACTTTTAAAACTAAAAAATCCTCCCCCCTGCTTTCTGCCTTGAAGTTAATCAAAGTAATGAAAGTACTGACAGACTAGCGAATTTGAAATAAGTGGCTATGGTAAATATAAAACTTGGTTGGTTTTGACGAGATTGAAGAAAAATTGTCTAATCCAGTTCCATCGGTTCATTCCGGTTATTAAGTCCAATTCTTGACTATATACTTCTCAAACCAAGGAATATCATGAAAAAATTCATTCTGTTAACTTTTGATTTAAATCAGGTTATTTCGTTGAAATGATATCTCCCGCCTAAAAACACCTCTTTAGATGTAAACATATAAGAGGTATTGTGTTTTGCATGTACACGTGGCCTTTTTGTTATTAGTCCATTGTGAAATTATCCATTAAGCCCCCTTTTTCCATAGCATAGCATTTCATTAGATAAAAACAAATAATGATTGTCTGTGGCTTATGATAAAAAAGATGAATATGAAGTTTCATAAAATTTTGTCCAATAGTTAAAGAGATATCAGTCCATAATGGAAATATACCATCAAGCCCCCTTTTCCGATGACACGGCATCAAATGAAAAAAAAAATCTTTATCGGTGGACTATCGTAAGGAATACTTGTATGAAGTTCCATCAATTTTCATCTAGGATTTTAAAAGATGTCTGTCCGGACAGACGAACGGACAGACAGACAATGTAGAACAAGATCAGACTGCACAGACTGTACAGTCTGATCTTGGATCTGTACTATCCGACAAGGGGATATTTTTCTCAAAAATACAACTTTGAAATAGCAATATTCAGGTTTTTACCGTCAGCCTGAAAGTTTTACTTAACTTTTTTTTAGCAGGTTAAGGATTAAATTGGATTATATAGTTAATCAAAAGCACAAGATGCACTAGTTATCTATTTAACTCTTTACAAAACGAAAAATTTTACACCCCTTCACATTAAAAACTGTTCCAGACCATAAAGTTAAATGTGGCTCAATTGATGAAAGCATATTCTAAAGGGGCTGAAAACAATATGAGAAAAGGAGAAAATGCTGGTAACCAGTATTTTCTCCTTTTGCTGCATTGTTTTCAAAGGGCTTCTTTCCCACTTTCATGAAAACTCGGGATTGTGTGTTAAAGGGTTAATATACAAGACGTAAAATAACATATCAGTTTCACGATGATCTAAATAATGAATAACTGAAGGAAGAAGAAGGGTTCACTGTCCAGTGAGGGTTTGTGTAGCTGGGATTTGCTACAAGTTACCTGGTGGTATCTATTTTTAGATCCATTCATACTTTTAAGCACTGCTATGTATGAATTCAGTGATATGAGCCTGATTTGCATAGGTCACTTAATTTACATATAAGCAAACATCATGCACCTTTCCAATGACATCTTGTACAGTCTATTTATTTTTAAGTAGACATGTTCAAATCGAGATGGTAGAGGGTCTGTGCTTTTTGTCAGAATTGTCATATATGACAGAATTGAGATTCCTAACAGTAAGGAGTTATTTTTCTGTGAGGCAGTATTTGGCAACTGTGGGGTTTTTTGTTTACATTGAGTCTGGCTCAATCTGGATGCCTATAGACTAGCTTCGCTAGTCTAAAAATACTATAAAACCCTTCTTCTATACTCGAACATTTAAACGATACAATAATTCCTACTCCCTACCCTTTCTTGTACCCCAAAACCCCCAGCAAGACCCAACGCGCATCCAGGGACCTTTTTGATCTTGGGAAACCCACATTGATCCTGAAATAATCTCTCTACATGGCCAGACCCGACATTGAAATCTATGGAAACTTATACAGCCTCCTTGTATTCTCGAGGGCCCAACGCATCAACTCCCCATATTCCACACCTCTTCTCCGAGCCACCCTCTCTCCAACATCACCTAGGAAAGCAGGAGTGCTCCAAGAAAGGCCCGTATGGGTTGGAAAATAAGGAGCGTCTGTCTCCAGAAGTAACCTATTTAAAGGCACCTCACTCAGTCCAAGTCGCTGTTCCCCCGAGAAGCCAGTAACTAAGGCTGTGAACCCACAGTAACAATTGACGAAAACACCTGTCCATTCCCTCACATCCTCTCTCCTACCAGTAAAACAATGCAGATGGATAGGCTGAAGGGGTGCACAATATTGCCGAACCAATGATAAGGCCCGAGAATACAATGACACACCTTCCACAGATTCATCACCTCTCAAATGCAAAACGAGAGGTTTCCTGACACAGGAGTAGGATAGGAGATTACAAACACTTCCTGTTGAAAAGGCCAAGTATCTCTTGGTTCCGTCATATCCAATCCAATTTCACCCAATGCTACAACCCGAGGGTTAGCTAGAAGTGTACTAAAACGTTCTTCTAGAGCAGGAGTAAACTGCTGTATTTTCCTCGGGTGAACGCCAATGGCAATTCTTAAGCTGGGATCACTTGGCAGAACACTGGGGAACCCATCTGGGTCACAATACACCGCTACAGCCCCCCACAATATCTAGAATTTTAGTGGGTTTGTGTTTGAGACTGAAGCTCAAAACTTCACTAAGCTTACTAGCTCTAGAAGTTCTGCCCCACAATTTCTTCGCTAGACGGTCCAGATGCATATGACTATCGATTGCAATTATGGTTTCTTTTTCCTTGGCGATGTTGGTATCCGTTTCCATATGAGTCACAGTTTCAATTTCTTGGGAGTCCTTGCATGCGGGCTCTGCCCGACTGCCTTGCACAGGACCCCCAGATGTCTGAGATTTAGACAAGGATTGCCCAACTGTTTTCCCACTTCTTGGACCCTTGAACTTCTCAAAAAACTGTCTTCTCTGCTCCCCTGATAAGAAATTAAACACTGCCACTCGGCAGCGCCAGTGTATCAAACAAGCAGGTGAATTTGGAGGTTTCAGCTTGAAACGGTCTGGCAGCCTCCAGCCTGTATGGTTGCAAAGTGCCACCATTCCCTTGGACGCTCTCAATGTGATCAAGCATTCACCTTTGAGACATTCCGAATCTTTTATTTTGGGAATTATATTTTTTAATGGACCCTCCTAACCAAACAATAACTGTCTTATGATTCTCAGTCCGTAAACACGCCTCTCCTGGAAGGACGAGTTACCCATTAATACATCAGGGACATCATCATAATACAATTTGTGTAGATGCATTTTGTTTACGTGGGCTCTCAAAGAACGCGTCCTTGTCTCGCACCCCATATAAGGGCAAGAAGAACCCGTTCCCCGAAGCATTCGCTGAGCTGCAGAAGACACTTCTCCATGTAGAGTTACCTGTCGGGTCGTTTCTGTGGACATGTCCGTTGACAAAGTCACAATCACATCTCCACCCAAACGTTTCAGCAATTTACCCGACCTGGCAGAACCTGGTGTGTCTGCTGAACCGCACTCTGGCACTTCCACCTCTCCATCAGTTTCTGCTGTTACAGGAACCTTTGGTGCTACTGCACCAGGATTACTGATATCCTGTAAAGGCGATAAATGACCAGGCTGCAATTCACTTTCCTCCGGGTCAGACAATTCTGTTTCTTTGGGAAGACAGGGTTCGCTGGAGGTACTAGGAACAGCGGATTCCTCGTAGTACCTGATATCCCTACTAGGGGCCAACACATCCCTGTCCGGCTGAATTCTAACTTTCGGTAAGGACACACGGTTTCGCTTTTTAGTTTTATGCGGCATATTGTTCAAGATCCACTGGTTACTGAAATGGACGGTTGCATCCAATTGTGCTCGTTCGACCCAAGACCAGTTGTTTCGCTTTTTAGCTAGACGGTAACATTGAATTACAAGTCTAGTAAAATCTTCTTGCTTAACGAAACCCAAATCTAAAGTATAAAATAGGTCCCTGGGAGGCATCAAAATACCCTGGCCCAAATTTCCTTCCACCACTTTCATGGCTTGGGCTGCCCGTTCAGATAAATCCGTTGTTGGATGAGTACTTGATGTCATTTTGGTCTTGCTCTAAATAATTTGACGGTTGTACCTGTAAAATAATACAACTCTTATAATATGTTTCTAAAATTTCTTTTCATAAAAATACTTGTAGTCCCTATTAACATTAACCTCAGGGACTGTATTGAATATAAAATAATCCATTATAATAGATATCACATTTGACATTTATCACAGTTTCCGGACACTGGTTCTCACTCATTTGTGGTTCTTTCCACAATCTTGATCGCTCTTCAAGAGTTTCAAGATTAGTTTTGATTAGCAGGTAAGCACTTTGGACATTGGTATTTGTCTATTTTTCTTGCTTGTGCAGGAGTTATATGCACACAATGTCCATGGAACCATTCCGCACATGAATCGCATTGTATCATGAACTCCCCCCTATATGGTTTTCTACACAGACAGTATTGAATCTCTCTATCCTTATTCGGATAGGATCTGAAATTCTTTCTGTATCGTATCAACCAAGAAGGGAGTTCCCTATCCTTACAGATTTTCATTCTACAGATGGGCTACTACAATGGAACCTTTTAGTTTTACCCTATAGGTATAAGCTGATAATTTTTGGATAACTATCCCAGGACCTTTCCATATTGGTTGCAACTTTTGGCTTAGGTTTTTGTGACCTGGATTTTTCATAAATGAAAATTATGTCACCTTCACTGAAAGAACGCTCGAGAACTCTTAGATCATAGTCACGTTTCATTCGAAGTTGACTGGATTCAAGAACTTCCCGAGCAGTTTTATGAGCCCGAGACATTGCTTTCTGCAAATTAGTGCAGTATTCTAGATAGTTATCATTTGTTTGGCCGCCTATCGGGAATATGAGACCAACTGGGAGATTTATTTCTCGGCCTAGCATTAACATATTGGGCGTAAACCCAGTTTGCCTGTTAATAGTAGCTCGAATGGCTCCTGCAATTTGAGGTACCCATATATCCCAATCTTTTTCATGACCCCTGGACATAGCACCTTTATGCGTCCATGAGAGTCCTATTGAAATGTTCCACCTGCCCATTCCCCGAGGGTCTGTAAGGTGTGGTTCTTGTTTTGTGCATACCTGTAATTTTACATAGTTCTGCAAACAAGGTACTCTCGAAATTTCTCCCTTGGTCGCTGAAAATTTCAAAGAGAAACCCAAAACGTGAACAGAACTCATTCACCAGTGCTCTCGCAGTTACCTGTGCTGTTTGTGAGGGCAATGGAATACACTCTACCCACTTGGTGAACTGATCCACCACCATAAGTATGTACTCATTGCCCCTTGAAGTTTTTGAGAGAGGGCCCAAAAAATCAATATGCACCATCTTTAGAGGGGAACCGGATTGGTGTATCTGCAGTTCTGATTTATTTTTTCTAATTGGTTTCTTATACTTATTGCACAGGCTACACGATGCTACATAATTTTGGATGTCTTGATCCACATTATTCCAATAAAATTTCATCTTGATTTTATCCTTTGTTCGGACAATACCCTGATGACCTCCCATTGGTATTTCATAATTTAAGACCATAATTTCCTTTTTGAGAGCTTCGTGCACAACAAAACTTAAGTCAGAAGACTGTGGAGACTTCTTCCACAATAAACCGTTTTTAATGAGGAATGTTTCCTTATTTATCCACATATGCTTGGTGGCAGGACTAGATCGGAAAAGCACACCTTCCGGAGGTTCACTCCTATCCCGACACCAAGCCATAACCAATTTTAAAGGTTCCTCATTGTTTTGAAATTCTGTCAATTGTTCTATCGTATAGCCCCAGCCCCCTAGTGGTCCCAAATCGCCTGTGGACATTTTTAGTACCTTATTTGCTTCACTTTTATCTAAGTCGGTCATGGACTGGTTTATTCTCAATTGTTCTGGGGATGGCCTGTAACCCACAGAAGGCAACACGTCATCCACAGATTCTGCGAAAGCTGACCAATTCTTATGGGCTCTTTGACAATACGTGCATCCCTTACAGGGTAACTTTTCTAATTTATAGCCCATTTTGTAGTTGTTACAAGGTACAATACCTTCTCTGTTCAGGGGATAAAGAGAGACTCGCATAAGCAATTACTTTCTCCAGACCTCCCTGTACCTGTGATAACTGGGCTCCTATAGCGTTTTGGGATGCATCAGTATCGAGAATGAATAGACCAGTCCTATCAGGTAGACTTAACACTGGAGCTGATGTTAGAGCTTTCTTTATTCTTATAAATGACTCTTGTTCTGCAGACTCCCATTTAAACTCATTCTTTCCGGTAAGTGCATATAATGGTGCAGCCAGATTTGCGAAGTCCATTATGAACCCTCGATGATAATTGACCAATCCCAAGAACCGTTCCACATCTTTGGAACTTTGGGGCACCGGCCAATTTTCCACAACTCTAAACTGTTCATTACTTATTTCTATCCCTACACCCGAAACCAGTCTACCTAAAAATTCTACCTTCCGTTGGAAGAAAAGACATTTCTTGGGCTTTAGTTTAAGTTGATACTCCCTCAGTCGGGAGAATACTTCCCTAAGGTTTGAGAGGTGATCGGTAAAACTTATGCCCATTACATCATCCAGGAAGGCTAGAACTATATTCCAGATAAGCCCTCTCAATACCAAGTTGATTGCTCTTGCAAATGTGGCAGGCGCGTTACAGAGTCCGAAGACCATTTTCACAAATTGAAACAATCCATATTTTGTAATGAATGCGGTTTTCGGCTGGTCTTCATCTGCAGTTGGTATTTGCCAATAGGCGGAATTAGCGTCCAGTTTTGAAAACCACACATTGCCAGAAAGGGTATCTAAACAGTCCTCAATAATGGGTAAGGGCTAAGTATCCTTCTTCGTGACATTGTTAAGGGCTCTAAAATCTAAACACCACCTTACACTACCATCTCTTTTTCTAATTAAAACCAGGAGGGGAGGCCACTCTGAAGTTGAGGGTTTTATTACCGCTGCATTTAGCCTTTTATTCAGATGGTCCTCCTCTTCATTAGCAAATTCAATGGGGGTACGCCGCATTTTTTGCTTTATGGGCCTGACATCACCAGTGTCAATTCCGTGCTCTAACGCAGTAAAGTTACCCAAATCATAATCATATTTTGAAAAAACATCCTGATATTCTATTAAAAGTTTTTTGAATTTGATAGATTGCTCCTGTGTCAAGTTATTTTTTGAATTCTCTATTACTATTTTTAAATGTTTAGGCAGTTCTTCCTCACCGTTTTTTACCATTGTCCGGTAGATTTTTTGCATTTGCATAAATCTCCTCTGGTATTGGATGAGTTTGCGAAAATTCATGGGCAGATCCTAATTTGGTATTCTTTTTCAAAGTTTGGTGATTGTTGGTCAGATTCAAAACACATGTAACCGGATTCTTCGCATTTATTAAACTTTTACTAATAATTACGTTTTTGAGGTTTGTCGGTTCCATGTAAAATTGATCTGAATTTGTATCACAGTAGCATCTCACCAATTTCACCGAATTCTGAGGAATTACTGTCTTTCTCAGTACCGATATATTCCCCAAAGACTTGCTTGGTGTTTGTGTGCTACTCATCTTAATTTTAAGGTTACCTAATACCAAAGTGGAATTGCTGATGTTTATGTCTACCTTGTATTTTTTCAGGAAATTTAAACCTAATAACATGTCATCTTCTATGGGCGCTACATATACCCATTCTTTGAAGATGTTATCCTCCAATTTCACTTCTACAGGTCCTTCTACAAAACCTAACATATTTAAGTTTTTCCCTGCCATGTGGAGTCTAACTGTTTTGACAGTATCTGGTTTAGGACAAAGCCTACGATATATCCCATCAGAGATAAGGGTGACTTTGGCTGCAGAATCAACAACAGCCTGTATATTCACCCCATTTACTGAAACCGGGATTCTTAACATATTTCTTGACTTAAGTTGTTGAACATAAATTTCATCCGTTTCCAAAATTTCAGACGGTATGTCATTTTTAACCGCCCCCCTCCCCCTTATTTGTACTACTGCTGCCTGAACATTCAAAATCTGGGCTTTTTTTCATACTCATTCAGGGTCAGTGTTAGGCCTCTTTGTCCGACCCTGACCCGTTTAAATCTGTTTCTGTGTCATACTCTTCTGCGCAAAACGAAACTGACTTGGATAGTTGTCTTTTTGGTGACGGGCACTCTTTAATGAAGTGGCAAACACCCCCGCGTTGAAAACAAGTATTTGATTCCTTATTCCTTTTGGGGGATGCTGGTGACCTTTCGCGAGGACTTGACCACTTTCCACACGCTGCACTGCTTAAACAGACACTTTAAATGGACGAAATTACTTGCAATCGGAGTTTATTTCAATTTGGACGAGTCTAAGTAAAGAACTTGGATGCTGCCGAGAAGTTGCGATTAAACCCGCACTCCAAAACCCCACGTGGCTATCAAAAAAATTAATTTTTTTTTTTGCCGTTTGGGATATTTTTCAGAGTGTCCCGCGGAATTTCCCTATCGCTTTCTCTAATGCTTCCAAAATATGTTCAAATTAGCACGTGTCCAGTTTAGAAAAATTTTCCGAAAAATTGCGAATTCCAAGCCGAAGTGTAACGTGGTTCAATTGCTCGCAGCGCCAATTAAAGAGAAAATGGTCTCTATAAGAATAGATAAATAACAGTTGAGCCAGCAACTTACGGTATTTCTAGAGCGGGTCTTTAGAAATCCTGGCCGGCCAGTTTGTTAATGGGCTGCAAACTTTGTCCACGTCGGGAGCAGTCAGCAAAGGTGGGTTGTTCCACAAAGGAACGTCTATTAAGCTTGAGGTAGTGAAGTCAATTGATTGAAATTGCGTTTATTTATCGTCGCCACCGGTTGCCCATATAGGCGACGCCCCCTGAAGGCTGTTAGTATTGTTACGGGGGATAGTGCAGATACAGGACGAAACCCATCTTAAGTTACGCCTGGTTCTTTTACGTGCTCGGTGTATAGCACCGTCACACGGGACCTCGGTTTAACGTCTCATCCGAAAGACAATTAGTAATTTTAGGTGGCCAGCCGTGGGGATCGAACCCACAGCCTCCAAAGACTCGAAACATCACGTTCACGAGTCCTACGCTCTACCTATTGAGCTATGCGGGCTGGTAAAGTGAAGTCGAGTGCGGCCTGTCTTTGAGTCGTGCAAGCCTAGGTAAACACCTGCGCATGCTCAGGATGGGCAGCTGCCTTCTCATTGGATAATTCCAGTAGTTGTTTGTAAGCAACTCCTCGCCACCACTCGGGTAGACTCCGAGATCCGAAATGCTCCCGGAAAGTAATGATACCACACTATCAGATAGATCAAGTTTACGTTAGACAGTCGAGGCTCCGGAAGGGTACTCTATGATTATCCCAGGATCCCACTGCTTCTACGTTGGAACTTACGGGCCCTTGGACCAGATTTGGAGCACCAGTGCTTTACGATTTTGTGAATTTGACCGTACGGTACGGTGTGCAGGGTCTATGTTTTTTTGTTTTTTTTTTCAAAAGCATATGCAAAAAAAAATCGAAATTTAACTCTAGTAGTTTTTGACGACGTAATCCCGTGGGAATTTCGCGACGACAAACAGTGGCGTTCACCGGTGAAATGTGGAACGATGTGGTCAGTGTAAATGTGTAAGTACAGATCGAAATTTGTGCTGGACACGATTTAGTAAGTTCATACAGGGATCGTATATACACATGTATATACATATACGATCCCTGGTTCATATGACTAGAATGCTTTGATCTTTCTACTTCAACGTTCCATTAATTGTATTTTGAGCTAAACTTCAATTTCTTGTGTTTCGATAAACTTGACCTTGACATCTACTTTCGGTTTGGAACTCTTTCGTTCCAAGTCATGTTTTTGTAGGTCAAGCGACTTTCTACTGATTCCTCAGATATTTTTACAACTTCTGTCACCAACACGCATCTGAGGTATAATGAATTCTCAGATGCGTTGTCTGTGGACGGAGCTACGGGCGGTGTTCAAATCTGAGGAGCACTCCGGAGGTACCCCAGTACTACTGTTTCGACTCTGACAGATTCGCTGAGCGAGCTGGCCTGAGAAACGCAATAGTTATAGTCAGCTGAGACCCCGACCTCTTTAACTGTATCAAGAA
This sequence comes from Hippopus hippopus, assembly GCA_946811185.2. Classification (NCBI taxonomy): domain Eukaryota; kingdom Metazoa; phylum Mollusca; class Bivalvia; order Cardiida; family Cardiidae; genus Hippopus; species Hippopus hippopus. The sequence continues at coordinate 33,678,364 of OX328112.1, forward strand.
TTCCCAGCTGCATCATCTGTGGACGGAGCTATGGGTGGTGTTCAAGTCTGAGGAGCACTCTGGAGGTACCCCGTACTACTGTTTCGACTCTGACGGACTCGCTGAACGAGCTGGCCTGGGGAACGTGATAGTTAAAGTCACTGAGTGATTTATTGTTGTAATTGGTCTCTGAATGTTTTACTGTCGGATCGTTAATCGGTTCAACATTGAAACTATCACGGACTAATTTGAAGTTGAATCAAAGGAAAAAAAAACTGAAACAATTTGCAGCTTCCAATTTGCTACTGTACAGAATTACTTTAGGAGAACGTTGAAATAGATTTTAGTTAGTTTTATAAGCTAGTTATAGAAATAGAAGTGCAATACTTTGTTTTTAAACTTTGTATAGGTACATGTTTTTCTTACATTAGACAACTATGTTAAGGTAACTTACTAGCTGGTCATTAGAATTTTCATTACATTGTGCAATACTGCATTATTTGCAGTTAGGAAAAAGTTATTTCTCCAATTCACTATTTTTATGTCTACTTTAATTTTTTTGTGTGTGAGGATGACAAGTTGTATAGTGTGACAGTTTTTTTTTGCACCTATTGTATTGATATTTTTCCTCATCTGTATTTCTCCATCCACCTTCATTTTTTCATTGTATGTGAGGATAAGGAGTGGTATAGTGTGATAGTTTTTTATTTTTTGCACATAGTTGTATTTATTACCCAACTTTGGTCTGGTGTTACAAAACTTGATTTGACAGTAGGATTTCCACAATCCTGTGGGCATAGTAGTAGATATTAATTTACCCTTTCCGGCTTATTTTTTTTTTTTTTTTTTTTTTTTTTTTAAATTTTTTAAATTTTTTAAATTTTTTTGTTTTTTTGTTTTTTTTAAATTTTTAAATCCTCAAATTTAAAAAACAAAAATGTTGAAACTGGGTCAAAACGCTAATCAACACATCAATTGATGCCTCTAATCACTTAACCCACTGCTCTATTGCACGGCGGCCCCAGTCTACTAACTACTTTTACCCATCAACATCTGTTACGCATTGATGACTCAATGCATGATTCCCGGCACACATCACTTTACCAATTTGGTGTGTCAGTGAGTGACTGAGTGACTTGACTAATTGGCTAAGTAATACTACATATAATATGCATGGTCTGTATATTATATGCATAACATACTTATATGGATGAACCTAACTATAATTCAATTATATGAATTTTATTTACTTAGAATCCTATGACTCCCCCAAGCTAAAGTGTCAATCTTGCTCTCCAAAACAAACCTTTTATCATCACTTGTCCCTAACGCTTTTTTGTTTAACTCCTCAGTATATATATCATGACACTTACTTCTTAAAACAGTCATCTTTCTATACTGGTCCTTTTCTGTAAACAAACACTCTTTGTAATTATTAAAGTTTATCTCTTTCTTGATAACCGCTTTTTTAACACCTTTACATCTTTTGTCTTCCTTACCATTTAAAGTTTTATAAGCATACATTTTTGCTCCTAAACCAACAAACTCAGTCATAATCTTACCACCTAACTCATCTTTAAACTTTCCAACTACTCTTGCATTACAATCATTTTTTAAGAAATGGTCTTTAGAATAATTGCTTGTATCAAACATTTCAAACACATCTTTTTCCATATCCTTATATAAATTTTTAGTTTCTATCTCAAGAATAAAACTATCTGTATCAGTATAACACATTCTAACCTTTTCACCATACTTATTTTTAAAGTAATTATAATAAGTTTTTTGCATATGTGTTTTACTAATATCTAAAATGCTTAATCCTGAGTAAATAGGTTTATTATATTTTAACTTAGTTTTTTTCATGTGTACCGCTACTAGGTTTTCATCAAATATTGTTGTGTGACTATAGTTTGGTTTTGCTACCAATTTCCTATAACTCTCTCCATTAGAAGCTAGTTCTATCGTTACTCTATTTCTCAAGTTTTCCATAGTCTTACCAAAGACTGAATTATTCATCAACTTAAAGAAATCTTTCTCAAAATTATTTTTAGCTGCTTTTCTTAGTTCAGTGTTTGTATCAATATATGATTTAAGCCATAGGCTTTCCTCAAACTTGATTCCTCGATGTATTTTAGTAATTTTTAAACCTAAATCAACACATGTTTTTAAAGCTTCATGATGAATAATATAATTCTTTTTATTATTTAAGTTTGGAATAAGTTTTTCTACTTTTTTTATTTTTAAACGTTCAGGTGCTAAAGGAAAGTCATTGTGTAAATCATGTAACTCTTTAGGATATTCTAAATCTACTTCTAATATACATGGTATTTTTTGCCAAATATCTAATTTTTTATTTGTCATCCATTTAAAACCATGTGTAGGAAGAGGGCAACTCATTGCCCAGGGGTAAAGGCTGTTTGCATCTATATATAATAAATATTTTGATGGTTTACTAGAATCATATAATTCACCCATATCCTCATTATTTGCTTTTGCATATCTTTTACTACACATACTAACACCGCCTCTGATACCCTTTTCAACCATTAAAAGCATATCAACATCAGATAAAAGCTCTAGGTTTACTCCTGTTATTTTTAATGCTGCATCCCAAGCTAAACCAGGAGCAGTATAATACCAACTAGGGTCTAAGTCATAGTTTTCACGACAAACATCTCTAAAGTTTTCGAAAACATCCGCTAAAAGCAATACATCTATTTTATTGTAAAGTTCTAAGTAATCCTTCAACGTTTTCATATTAAAAGCTTTCCAAACCTTTTGTGCATGAGTATAATCTTCATCCGTAATTCCTTCTTTGTTTAAACTCGAGTAAAATGCTTCTTTGGGTGGTAATTTCTCTTCTTTAAGTTTATCGAATGAATCAAGGTATTCATAAGGAAAAACTCCTTTTCTCCTAACCAATGGCAGCAGGTTTCTAGTGAAATATCTCGATAAAATTTTTAATTGACTTTCCTCTAAGTTGCTTGAAAGTTTATCTAAACTAGAACTCATAAACTTAAAACTATCAAGGAATCTAATTTTATGGTTTATATTTTTTCCTACCCAAATGTCTTTACTAAAACTAATATATTTCTCTTCATTATTTGGAATACACTTAATCTTCCCATTAGATTTACCAAGGCATTTAATAAAAAGATGAGCGTCATATCCACTAAGATTATGAAGGTATACAGGTGTGAAGTTAGGATTTCTTGCTTTTAGATTGCATTCATTGTGCGCGGCGCCTCTATATTTACCTGTAAAATGACAATGGTCTTTTACTCTAAGATTATCTTTTGTAAACTTTCCACCACAAATCCAACAATGTGTTTGTTGTGTATGTTTTATTTTTTCCTCTAATGTAATTTCAATAGGTTTTGGGTTTTGGTGATATTGTTGATGAATTTCTTGTATATCATCTTTTAACCATTTTATAAAAACTTCCTCAGCATTTTCTCCAACATAACTTCTTTTTATAGGAGCACACACAGCATCGTCAAAACATTTTATAATATAGTAAAAACTACAAGGTACATGCTTTTGACGTTGTATAGTATAACTTTTTTCTGGGTTTGGTTGGCATGTGTGTATTGGTTTCAAAACACTTTCAAAATCAGCGTATACAACAAAGGGAACCTCAAGTTTTGTATAATGGTTTTCAAAAGCTAACATGGTACCTGGTTTTGGCATCTCTAAAGTAATAGGTTCGTGTTCATTACAATATTGTTTATGTTTTTCCAAAAGTTCTTTACTACCAAAATGATTTAGACATTGTTTGCAATATTCTATACCACCATTGTTACTTACTTGTTTTCTCATTAAACTACTAAATTTTTTTATGAGGGCGTAGTGCATGTTTTCCTCATCTTTAATAAAAAGAAGGTCAATATGATTACTTTTTTCATCTTTTGTAAGCCTAAGAGGATAAATATATTCCTTTATTTCCTGATACCCATATACGTTTACACTAATTTCAGGATTTTGTTTTTCAAACTTATCGATACCCTTAAACGAAACAGGACTCTCTATTCCATCCATGTTTAAACTACTTTCCTTCTTTTGCAAAGCCTTGTCAACTATTTCTGCATTATGCTTTTTAGAGTTTAACGCTCTTAAAACACACCATAAAAAGCATTTATCATCTTTATTTTTCATATTGATAACTGCTTTTTTGTTAACAATCCATTTTGGTAAAGGTAAGTAGCCATTAGCTCTTAAAGGAACATAAGCAGCTGTATGTAGTTCTAACCGCACTATACTTTCAAATGCCCAACCACTACCTTCTCTTTGGAACTTAGCTAAATTTTCTAAAACTTCATCTATCATTCTATTCAACAAATCCTCTATTTCTCCCCTGTTTAAATTTAAATGTTGACTACTATGAAAAGCACGTTCAGCAGGACCTTGGTTAATATCTGTTATTAACCGTAATTTACACCTAAGTACAAGTTTTACCTTTGTTTGTAAATTATTTTGAAAAGTGTTTATAAGAGGCATCCACGTTTCTGCGAAAAATCTTTGTGGGCTATAATTTTCTCTACCCTCTATAACATGTTGAGTAGCATACTCTCTAAATGCGGACCGTCTAGCTCTAATCTCAAACGGTTGTATTGGAGGGTCATTTTCTCTAACATGTTCAACAATTTCATCCAACACTTGTGGTATCTGTTCTTCAGCTACATTATTAGTTAACCAATTACTAAAATTATTGATTCTTCGTTGAACCGGTTCAGGTATAACATTTGTTATAGCTCTTCTAACACCTGATGCAGCTCGTCTAGCTATATTTGAAATTCTATTAATCCAACTCATTTTTTTTTTATAAAGTAAATATAATTTTCTTAACCTATCTATCAAAAATTTTATTATATCTGCATATAAATATAATAAAATTACTGAATGTTAATCCTATATTTATCTTTCCAAACCCTTCCATTCCAATTCTCAATCGTTTGTGGGCAGCGGTCTATAAATTGACCTGCCTTATAAATCGATGGAAAGGTTTTTATTTCTCCAGTTTCAACATCCTCTAAACTAACTTTCTTAGGATTATACATAATAGTTTTTAATCTATCAAACTTAGAGTCTTTGCTTTTTTCTTTTTTAGGTGATTCATTTGGGAACAATCCATGTTCTTTCACCAACTCAACTAAACGCTTTTTATCCCAGTATGAGTAGAAATTTATATTATTTTCTTTAAGAATTTTTTTTAAATCTGTAACCTTTATCATTTTTATATAGAAAAGAAAAATCTTAATACACTACACTCATTTTATTTCCATCAGACTGGAAGTTAATTAACCTATCACTAATAATAACAGCATATGCCTCTGTGTTCGCAAGCACATTTTCAGTAAAATGCGCTTTGATTTGGATATCAGTGACAGAGTATTTTAATCTCTCACTCTGTTTGGAAACATCAAACAAAAACAAAGGATAAAGGGTTTTATAATCTGAGGGAGTAATGTTAGGGTTTGACACCATTTCATTCATGTTATACAACTTAGACCTAAATAGAGAAGCGTCACCATACACTCTACTAAATTGGTTCGCAACGAATGAAAGATTATAATCAACAGCGGGATATCTAGTAGAATTTAACGTAACATAAATATTTTTAACGTTTCTATGGTCAAATATAGCTGGATTTTGTTGTTGATTACCACTTTTACCAGTCTGAAAGCCAACAATGATAAAACGTGGCACTTCAGGTGATGATTTGACAGAAAGTCTCCAGGTAAATGATGTTGACTCGGGAACCGCAATAGAGTCACACTGCCTCATTCTATATCCAACTGGTATTTTTTCTTTTTTCTCGATAATTTTATAAAGCTCCATCTTCTCTCTAAGTTCAGGTAGCACGTGTGGCATAAACCAAGATACACTAAGTAAATTAATTCTACCATCAGCAGGAGCAGCACCATCTCGAAAGACCGCATCATTATCATCATTTCTCGTTAATGTGAGAGTTTGCTTCATTCCGTACAATATCTTATCATAAACATCACAAAAACCAAATATATGTTTTAATGGAACTCTGAAGCTAAAGGTACCTCTTGGAAGAGGGTCATTAATAATATAATTTCTTCTTACAGCAAAACCAGTGTTATTAGCAGCAGCTGCTGCGGCTGCCGTATCTTTATACCAACATTGATTTAACCCTTGTGATTTAGAGAAATCATCTGGATATTTTAACAAACCAAGCATTGTAGTAGCCTGGCCAGGATACAATACGGATTCAATCTCCATACCCGAAAGTTGATACTTAATATTTTTAAAAAGATACATGAGACCATTGTTTGTTAAAGAAATATTAGTGTTAGCATCGTAAACTGCTCCAGTATCACTTCTTACTAATTCACCTACAATAAGTAAATAACTCTCACTAGGATGAGTAAAAATATGTTGAGTCTCAATGTTAATCCTAATTTCTCCTCCTGAGTTGTTGAGATTGGTACCGGTGATTGGTTCATACTCATGGTGTTCATACTCATCAATACTATCATCTTTTAAAATTGGTTCGGTGATTTTTAAAATGTCCATTTTATAATAACAATTATAATTTTAAATGAAATAAAAATTATAATTGTGTTACTTAAATTTCTAACCAAAGCTGGGGAAAAGACTTATTTTTATCATTAACAAACACACCTTGAAGTTTAATGCTTTTTGTGATATCCAGTTTAGTTTTAGGATAAACTCTATTACCATATACAAGTGTTATTTCAGGTATACCCCAATTTTGTAAATATTCATTCACCTTTTCCTCAATCTCTTTCATCTTGATTATCTTTTCAGGAGATAACTTCACAACAACTTTTTTATAACCATATTTCGTTTTATTAATTTCGAGGATTTCACAATCTTCTATGTTTAAAGAACCACCTACTATAGTAATACAACTAGTATTATATTTTTCATAAAATACACGATTAAATTTTAATTCTGACATTATCTTTTTTTATAAGTAATATAATTTCTTTAACTTATTTTTATTTTTTTTCTTCATACTGTTTTAATACCTGCCCCACTGTTTAATCTTTTAACTAAGTCTTGAATAGCAATGGCGCTTCCATCTATTAATGTGCTAATGTTTTGCGTTTTAGGAGTATCAGGGGGTGGAGGTGTTGCGTTATATTTTTGTAAAATTTGCTTCGATTTTGGTGTCAAAGCTTTCGTAACTAATTTTTTTCCTACATCTACAGCTGCACTTTTTCCAACCTCTAAAGCTTTCTTTGCACCTTCCTTAGCTACACTCTTTCCTACATCAAGGGCAGAAGACGCAATTTGTTTAGCTGCACTACTAGTAAAAAGCCTCGCTAAAAAGTTAGCAACACTATCAAAGATTCCGGCACCACCGTATGAATACCTTTTTTTAAATCCGTGTTTTTTAGTGATTATCATCTTTTTTATAGTATAGACATTAAATTTTTATAAGCGTGTGAATTTAAAACACCTTGTCTTTTTAATTCATCACAAATACTCACTAGCTCATTTCTTACACCTGTATTACCTGCTTCTTTACTTGCCACCAACAGGTCTAGTCTTTCTAGTAATGCGTTAGGGTCAGATGGGATAACAACGATACCCTCTCCTTCATACTTTTTTCTCCTATACCAAATAGGGGCAATTATATTCATCCATTTTTCTCCTCCGCTGCTTTTGGGACGTCCAGTGGTTGGTTCATTATGATGATACATAGCGTTTGTTTGTATCATTAACTTCGCGTAATTTTTATAGTCATCATAATCATAATCACCTTTTTTAGGGTTTTTAGACATAAGTAAATTCCATAACCCCTTGGTACCCTCATATTCTTTATTACCAACAATAATATCATTACCATCAATTTCTATATATTTATTACCAATACGAAGTTTACCTTTTTCATATCTTATTCCAAATGTTTCATCAGTGTCAGGCCTTGTTAAAAAATCTCTTGATAATTCCCCCAAAGGCATTGAAGTTGCACTCACTTTTTCGGGTGGTTTATCATAGGTTGGAGCTTTAATAGTTAGCGGCAACTGTTCGATACCCTCTTTAATAGGTCTAAGTCCCTCAGTAATCTCCCTTGCTACAGTTTTTTGTGCTTCTGTAACCTCCTTTGCTGTAGCTTTTTGCGTTTCGATAACAGGTTTAAAAAACTTTGACAAATCGGTTTGTAATTCTTGTTCACCTGTTCTCTCTGTTAGTAGATTATCCCGAATCCTCTTTTTCGTTTCGAGATACTCTTTTACAATTAAGTCCCTTTTTGCAGGGTCAGTTATTTTTAGAAATGACATTTTTTTATTAGCAACATTTTTTTTTAACGTAGATTTTATCATAGATTTTATCATAGATTTTATCATAGATTTTAATATATAAGAGAATATATAATGCTCTTATATATTTTACATGTCTGAGGAATTATCAATTTCACACATACACTTACACCTATACCTAATTTTAGGAAATTTAATTTTAGGAAATCTAATACGGGAGGGAACCTCCATGGTTCTTTTCAACGAGCCTCCGAAAGGACTCACGAGCTTCTTGTCTTCCTTTTTCTATCAAAGATTCTTCATTTTCAGTAGAAATCTTTTTCTTGATATTGGTACGTATTTCTTCCTTCATAACCTTATACTTCTCTACTTCTTCCATAATCAGTTTAAATTCTTCATCTGAAACAATACCATCCACCAAAGCCTTGGAAATATGTGTTGAAAGAGTATCTAATTTTGCATCTGCAAGCATTCTAATCTTCATATGCTTTTCTGCTTTGCTTCTAGTATTTCTTACAACAAAATTACCAACTACGCTTAGAAGACCAACTCCTAAGGCAACTCCTTCTAAAGCAACAACAACGGGAATCGCTACCACTGTAGATAGCAGTCCAATTCCTCCTGCACCTGCACCTAAAGCTGTTGTAGCTAAAACAACATCAACATTGCTTATAATTCTTGAAGCACGTAAATACTTTTTTGCTAGAACGTCTCTAGTTTGAACTTCTTTCTCAAGGAATTGTTGTATCTCTGAAATCTTTTGTAAACGATAGGAATGACCTTTATCATCTCCCATTGCACGCATTTCAATAGGTGGGGCGCTTGCGGTACTTCGTTCTTTGGGTAGTGGAGGATATATTTTATTAGGGTGTTCCTGATTTGTATCTGCCATTTTATTAATATAATATTTTTTTTATGCTAAATATTTTAGATAGCAGAATAACTCTCCCTCAGGTATTTCGATTGGTTTTTGTGAGAAATTATAAATGTAAACTAAGATATCATTAACATCATTATCAAGATGTGTACCATTAAAAATGGTTAAACTATCTTTCCATTTATTACTAATAGATATCACTACAACTCCTCGTGTAGTTATATAACCAAATCCTAGTGAAAGTCTCATACCATCATGAGGAGGAATCTTGATAGTTACTTGTGAGTATATTTTCCATTTTAGAGAATCTTGTTTTAAGGGAGGATATCTTACTCCATGTAAATGAGGTTTCCAAAATATAGTTTTATGTTGGGTAGTAATATTAGGTTTTATACCAAATTTATGAATATCCATTTTTATTTGTTGTAAATAATATTTAAATATTACAATATAGCTCCTAGGATAGGGATATTAGCAAATGGACTATTAGGCCCGAGTAAAAGTCCTTTTCCATCATACATTTTTCCTCCTTGCTTTAAATACAACCCATCACCAACGGAAGCTAATCCTTTACCTTTGTATGGTTTTAAGTATAATCCACATCCATCAGTTTCAACTTGACAAACACATCCTCCTTTTTTAAGATAAAGACCTGACCCCATTGCTTTTGATACACCTGATTGAGCTAATCCAGTAAGAGCACCAACACCTAAAGCTGGTAAAACGGTTTTTGCAAGCATCGGTAAAGCTCTAGCAGCTAACCCAGCCAACATTCCGAGAAAACCTCCCTCTATTTTCGTGTTATATTTAAGTTGTTTTGCAGTCATTTTAATAGTTATACCTTTACCATCCTCATAGGCTTTAGCTATTTTTCTTGCTTGTGAATTGGTAATTGCTAAAACATCATTACCATGTAAATCTTCATGACCTAAACGAATACTTACTGGACAACCAGCTTTAACAGCATGTTGAAGTTTTTCCTTTTGTCCTTCCGATATATTTACTTTAACATTAGTGTAACTTGTCATTTTATATACAACTATTTTTTTATTTATCTAGCTTCTCTAATATGAAACCTAATTGTTAAATTTTCACCTCTAAGATTTAGTAAATTGTCATTTTGGTCAGTAATATTTACCTCTAGGTTATGTATTTCATTTAATGTTATTGGTAAGTATACTAAATTAATTGGTGACTCAATTATCTTATATCCAGGTGCAACATCTGGGAAAAAGGAGTAAATAGTGTTTTTTCTTGAACCATTAACATAACTTCCTGAGATAATATCTATGTTAACGAGCAAACTATTTATGCTAAGAATGTTCACTACATTCTCTGACTCGTAAAATCCTTGTGTATATTTAGCGCGAGTAAATCCTAATACTTTGGCAATAGAGCCTGGTTGATTAAAATCTACTTGATAACCATCTTCTAAGGTAATAATAGACTTTAGAGTATTGGTGTTTGCAGAAATGTTAATATAATACTCTTCATTAACTTCATCGTAATGACCCTTTTTTCTCATTTCCTGTTGAATGGTGTCATTAATGCTAACAAGGTCATAACTTCCTTCAGGTATTCTTATTTTAATCCATGAATTACCATTGTCTGGAGAATAAACGAATATGTTGTTCGTTTCATCAATGTTTGGAAAAGAGTAGTAAGTTTCAAGGTTTACCAGAGCTATTTCATATACTTTATCCTTTTCCAGTTGAATTGGAGGATTAAACCTTGTTCTAAAACGTGTTTTGTTGTCGCTTACTATGATTTGAAATGATGTTTTGTGGTTTGTATTTTTTACAATTTGTTCTAAAAGTTCTTCCATTTTATAATATTAAAATATAATATTTAACTACTTATATTATATTTTAATGGGTTTATTTAGGTTTATTCTCTTTCTTCATATCACTTACAACATCCATTAAACCACTAATAATTAATTCTAATTGTTGTATGCGTCTATCCTGCTTAATAACTTGATTTTTAAGAATATCAATAGACTTTTCTTTTTTTTCCTTTGAAAATATCTTTATACATTTCATTTTATAATATTTAAATATTTTTTATACCGACTTAGGTATGTAAAAATTGTCAAAACCGTTTCTATACTTCCCATCATGTTTTCCACTGGTTAAGTCAATAATAGCGAAACCATGTGGTCTTTCCCATGCCTTTTGACAAAACTTTCTAAACTCATCCTTAGGCATATCTTCACCTACGTGGTCGTTATAAATATGATTAATGTTTTTTAAATCTTGTGGGAAAAGGCAAATAAAATTAGCGTTTTCTCTAATAGTTTGTCTCGGTAGTCTAAAATAATTCTGTGAGAGTAAAAGCAGTCAACATTACTATGTCTTCCTCGAATGTAGTAACACTCACATTTATTTTGCTTTTCTAAAAGTAAATCATCAAAAATCATTAAATTTTTATTTTCTGAGTTTAACTCTCTCGGGTCAGGTACATCACTAGCATTTTCAAAGAAGTTGCAATTTATATCCAATTTGTTTTTAATCGTCTTAATCCATTCTCCGACTAAAGCTGTTGGTGCAATGTTTAGTTCTTGTATGTCATCACGCATGTTAAACAATCTTAAGATACATTCTTTTGGTAGTTTTTCTTCAAAAGCCTTTTTTAGTATTCGGTATTCCGGTTGAAAAAGGCTTTTTCCGAAAACACTCAAATCGTTGTAGTCAAGCCAACCTGGTCTGAGTAAAAGGTTTAACAATAAAGTAGTTTTACCACATCCTGATTTTCCTATAATTAAACCCCTAATACTTTTTGGTAAAAAGGAGTTATTAAATCTCTTTGATACTACTTCATTCCATGATAAGTTTATAATATCCATTTTTATATAACTTTTTTTTTTTTTTTATATATAAAATGTATTGTGTTAAATGTAAAAAACATACTGATACGAGTGATATAAAATATACCATTTCGAAAAATGGAAGAAATATGAATCAGGGGAAATGTGTTATTTGTGGAATAACTAAAACACAATTTATAAAAAAAAAAACACCGGGAGTAGCATCTTAAACAAATTTATAAATAATTTACCTGTTGAAATGCATCTTCCCGGTCACAATTTTACGGGGCCAGGTACCAAACTAAATGAGAGGTTAAATCCTGATTTAACACCAAAGGAATGGAGTAAACCTATAAACCGTGTTGATAAAGCTGCTTATCATCATGATGTTTGCTATCTTAAGCATGATGATACAAAAACTAGGAATGAAATATGTGATAAAGATATGTTAACAGAGTTAGAAGGTATTTACAATCCTAGTATTAGAGAAAAAATGGAAAAGGGTTTGGTAAGTAAACTCATTGGAACGAAGATGAAATTTGGAATGGGAGTAAAAAAAAAAATTTCGACATTTTAGCGGAAGAATTACATAAACCTGTAAAAAGAAATTTTAAGAAAAGGAGAGTTAGAGTAAACGGTATAGATAGGATATGGGCTGCGGATTTAGTAGACATGCAAGCATTTTCTAAGTTTAATCGTGGTGTTAAATACCTTCTTGCTGTCATTGACATCTTTTCTAAATATGGATATCTGGTGCCATTAAAAGACAAAACAGGAAAATCTGTTGCTATAGCATTAAAAAGTATTTTTAAGGAGAGAAAACCTGAAAAAATGTGGGTGGATAAGGGTAAAGAGTTTTATAACAAAGATGTAAAAGACTTGGTTGAATTATATTCTACCGAAAATGAGGAAAAATCTAGTGTGGTTGAGAGATGGATTAGAACAATGAAAGAAAAAATGTGGAAGTATTTTTCCGCTAACTCTACAAACGTTTACATCAATGTGCTACCGGATTTGGTTAAAAAATATAATAACACAAGGCATTCATCTATTAAGATGACTCCTGTAAACGCGAGTAAAAAAGAAAATGAAACGAGAGTTTGGAGAAATCTTTACCCCGAACATTTAGAAATAAAAGACTCTAAACCTAAGTTTTCCGTTGGAGACAAGGTAAGGATAACTAAAAAGAAAAAGACTTTTGAGAAAGGTTATACAACAAGATGGACTGAGGAGGTTTTTACAGTTTCTGAAATAAAACTTACATCACCTGTAACATATAAAATTAAAGATTTTAATGGAGAAGAAATACAAGGTACCTTTTATGAACCTGAACTGCAGAAAACCAGTCAAGAGCTGTATAGGATAGAAAAGGTTATTAAAAAAGGAAAAAAGAAATCTCTTGTAAAGTGGAAAGGTTATCCTGATGAATTTAATTCATGGGTTGACAATAAAGACATTAGAAATATTTAACTATAAAAAAAATGTCAAATATTTCGATTGAAAACGTAATTTTACCAAATAAGCCGTTGAACAATTTCGAATTAGAGGGTGCCGCAAAAAGATTAAAGATTCCTTATTTTAGAGGGTTTTTTTTACTAAATACATTACCGAGAAAACCGAGTAAAAAAGAATGTGGTGGACCTGGTACACATTGGGTCGCTTGGTATAAAAATGGTAAAACTAAAATTTATTTTGATAGTTATGGCATACAACCACCTATTGAAATTCGAGATTATTTAAAAAGCCCAATACAGTACAATACTGACCAATTACAACAAGCTGGGCAAGTATTTTGCGGTCATTTATGTTTGTACATTCTAAAAGAGTTATCCATGGGTAACAGGTTTCAAAATGTTTTATATAAACTTTTTTAGTACTATATAAAAAATGCCTGTTGACAAATTTGGAAGAATGAAAGATGATGACACAATCAGTGATGGTGTGTCACTCGCTTACATAAATAATAATTTTTTACGTAAAGATGGAACAACCATCGTTACCGGTTCTATAGACATGAATGGTAATACATTAACGAGGGTTAGTAATCCAGTAAATTCTCAAGATGTGGCAACTAAGGATTATGTTGACACCAACTCAGGGTTGTTGGATGAAAACGGTGGATACCATGTTAAAAATGGTTATTTAAACATGTGTTTTAATTCAATAAAAAACGTTAAGGACCCAACAGAATCACATGAAGCTGCTACTAAAAATCATGTGGATAGGAGTGGTAAAGCAATAGTAGAGGAACCGGATGGTACCTTTTCCGCTGTTGCAAATATAAATATGAAAGGATATAGTTTAACAAATCTTATAAATCCAGTATATCCACAAGATGCTGCTACTATGGCTTATGTAGATGGTTTGAGACGAGCTTTTGTTTACTTAAATGGAGTGTATCTAGCAGTTGAAGACGTTTCTATGGGTGGGCGGAGAATTAGCGATGTTGGAAGCCCTTTAGAAAACCAACCAGTTGCAAATAAGTTTTATGTAGATACCGTTGTTGAGGCGGCTACCGCGGGTGTAAAAGCTATGACAAAAAAACAAGATGGGTCTTTTTTAATGGATGGTGAAATAGATATGAATGATAACCAAATTATTGGATTACCAAATCCTGCTTCCCCTTACTCCGCTGTTAATAAACATTATGTTGATAATGGTGGAGCTATTATAAAAAATTGGGATGGAACTTTTATGGTAGCGACTAACATAAATCTTCGGGGTTTTTCTTTAAAAAACGCGGCCACCCCAGTAGAAGAGGGAGATTTAGCAACAAAATCCTATGTGGATAAAGTCTCCCGCCCTATTATAACCGTGTGGGCTGAAGAAAATGGACCACTAGTAGATGGTAGATATGAGTTTTCATTTGGTAATGGTGCTTCAGGTGTTGAACATAGGATGGGTGGTTATTGTATGAGTGCGTCGGGTAGAATTATAAGAGGTAGTTTAACGGTTGTTAAAGATGACCCTAATGTACCAGAAGAGGTAAAAGTTAATATTACGGTAAACGGAGTAGAGCAGGTTGATTACTCTATTATTAAAAAGAAAGATGATACTTGTAGCTGTGTAGTTTTTCCTAAACCACTCGAAATTAAACAATGTGACATCATAAACTTTATTTCAAAATCAAACAACCCTACTGCACGTCACTCTTACATATCTATTTTGATAGAGTTAGACTTATAATTACACTAAATAAATATAACTCCTTTCTTAATAAGAAGTTATATTTATATTTTAATGAAGATGTCGTTTAACATATGTTTCCTTTCTACACATGGGTCATTTATATAAATCATCTTTATCACATGAGTCACATATAGATATATGCCCACACTCGCAAAATAATACATTAGGTCTATTTTCATTACATATGATGCATAAATCCTCTAAAAATGTTTTGGTTTCTTGAATTTTTTTTGGTTTGTTATTTAATTCCTCTATTTCACTATCATTGTGTATATAGTTATTAGATAACTCTCCATCACTCTCATCATCTGATGTTAGTTCTTCTTCTTCATCTTTATAAGCATAATTAGTTCTATCACTTCTTCTCATTAATAATCTCATTCCATACCAAAAACTACTATAAAATAAATCTTCACTACTACTTACAATAAAACTTTTACTTTCTATTGAAAAGTTCTCATCCATTTCAATATTAAATGATATGATTGGATATAATCTAAAACCAGGTTGACAGGATTGTCTATTATCATTATCAATTAAATCAACCAAAGCTTTTTCATAATCACCAATGAAATTATCACTTTCAATAAATGGTATTTGAATAACATTAAAAACACCATCATTTGGGTAATAATAAGGACTTGTGGGAGGAAAATATGAGTTTGGTAAACCTATAAAAATAGTTGTTGCTGCAAGGGGAGAGATAGGTTCAGGTTTATTTAACTTTTCTATACTATATAAGTAATAACTCAATGGTCTTATTCTTTTAAATAAATAAATTATATCACGCTTTTGTATATCATCATCTATTTCATCTGTTAATTTTATTCGATAAAACTTATTAACTGGGAAATAAATACTTAATGTATTATGTTTATTCTCAACACATTTTACTATTTTATCATAATCTTCATACCATAATTTACGTAACACACTATTAGAATATTTTTCAAGATGTATATTATGTAATTGTATACTCATTTTTTTTATAATATTTCTTTATAATTCAAAGGAAAAAATTCAAAAATTTTTTTCCTGGTAGTAAATAAAATTCATATAATTGAATTATAGTTAGGTTCATCCATATAAGTATGTTATGCATATAATATACAGACCATGCATATTATATGTAGTATTACTTAGCCAATTAGTCAAGTCACTCAGTCACTCACTGACACACAAAATTGGTAAAGTGATGTGTGCCGGGAATCATGCATTGAGTCATCAATGCGTAACAGATGTTGATGGGTAAAAGTAGTTAGTAGACTGGGGCCGCCGTGCAATAGAGCAGTGGGTTAAGTGATTAGAGGCATCAATTGATGTGTTGATTAGCGTTTTGACCCAGTTTCAACATTTTTGTTTTTTAAATTTGAGGATTTAAAAATTAAAAAAAAACAAAAAAACAAAAAAATTTAAAAAATTTAAAAAAATTAAAAAATTTAAAAAAACAAAAACAAAAAAAAAAAAAAAAAAAAAAAAAAAAAAAGCCGGAAAGGGTAAATTAATATCTACTCATAGTTCCATGAACAGAATTTTTTTTTTTTTTTTGGTAAGTGACTTAATGTTGTTGAATTGCTGTCACTTTAAAGTCTATCTCTTTAGCTATTGGTTGCAATGGCACAGGCCCTCAGTGAAAAGGAATTGATTGCTGCTTTAGAATCTAAGGGGACGTATGTTGTAACCAGAAAGGGTCCTCCACCTATGTCTGCACCACCTAGCTTAACTGAACCTGAGTATCCCCCTATGTCCGATCCATTCAACCAAACCATGCCAAAGTATTTACCAGGTAAGCCTGATCAGTTTCATTTACATGATATTCCACCCCTTGCTGGTCGAGGTGCCCAATTGTTGGAGACCTCTACCCCCATGAAACCCATCAATTTGAGGAATTTGGTCCCAATACCAGCCGGTCGTGGGGGCAAACCTGTTCACAAACCTACCCATGTTGACTTCACCCCTTTTCCAGATAATGACACCATCCATTATGCTGTTGCAGCTGCAGCACCATTGCAAAAAATCCCATTTTTTTCTGGTGATGATCAGAAGGGTGATGTAACGTATTTGGAATGGAGATTTGAAATAAGGTGTTTAATGCATGACATTAAATGCTAGGTCAGTCATGGTCAGTCTGGGAGAGAATGCCCCAGTAGATGCAATCCTGTCAAAGTTAGACAAATTATTTGGCGATGTCTCAACACCTGGTATGGTCATGCAAGAGTTCTTTAACTCTTATCAGAAACCAGATGAATCAGTGACCAGGTTTGGTTGTAGGCTAGAATGTTTACTTAGGCTAGCCCTGGGTACCGGTCAGTTGGATAAGAATGCAATGAACTGTTTTCTGAGACACAAATTCTGGACCTCTTTGGCTTCAGAGAAATTAGAGTCAAACTCGTCACAAGTATGACGAAATTACTGACTATAATGAGCTAATCAGACAGATTAGATCAGTTGAGAAAGAGATGGAAGTTATTTCTGCAGTTCAACCTTCTTCTAAGAAGGCAGCACACCATCCTGTTCTTGCAGAATCTCAGACTTCTGACTTAGAGAAAAGATTTGATCTTAAACTTGAAGGTTTGGAGAAACGTATTAACTCCAAAATTGATGACAAATTTGGTCAGATTATGCAAAAACTAAGTTCCTTACCCAGCAACGTGCCTACCACTGAAACACAAGCACATAAGTTGTCCAGAGTTCACCAAAATCATGTTGGTTTCGGGCTAACAAGTGCGCTCCTCTCCTCCCTACCAGAGGGAAGATTGCGAAGCTCTTTCATGCATGTATTAGCTCTAGAATTGCCACAGTTGTCCAAGTAGAATGCCCAGCTTCCTAGGAATCATAACTGAATTAATGAGCCGTCCGCAGTCTCGCCCCCACAATGGAAGGGCCGTACTTAGACTTGCATGGCTTGATCTTTAAGACAAGCATATAATTACTGGCAGGATCAACCAGGTCGCAGTCCAAACGACTACTCCCTTTCGTCTGCCGCCGCCAGCACGGGTCCAGCCGATACAACAAAAAGCAACAAAGTTTTCGTTCGCTCTCGGGGACTCGGCCATTCAGTCAGCTTTGTGTGTTTCTTATTTCCACATATCATTACGTATTTCTTTACTCAACTGCCTCGCCCACGTTCGCTGCAAGTAGCAGTAGACACATTCTGGACGGGCTCCCAGGTGCGCTCAGACCTCATCTAGCTGTTTTTCATTCTCTCAAATCTCTTTTATCTCTCAAGAACTGCTGTTGCAGGCGATGGCCAGAAGTTCACAGGTACCTCCCCGGCGAACCATAATCCAGCTTCGCCATGCCCTCACGATCATCGGGCAACCCCAGTGTTAGGGGACGCCATCAAGTTGCAAGGAACATTCAATAGGACGCCCAACAGCCGTCCACCTGCCCGTCAAGGCTGCAGGCGGGTCCACGGAGATATCAGCGTACCTTCTGTACTCTCACTCTAGCGACAAGGATGCCTTTGCCAAAGTACCGCTGCACACTCCAGGCCGAAACCTGTGTCCCTGTGCCTTTTGACACGAGAGTCAGAGCCGGCAGAAGAAGCAGCACTTTTTGAAATGACGGTGACCATCAGCAGTCCGCAACACCCCATGCAGGGAGTTTCTAGGCACTTACCATCATTTCATCGTGCACGCCGTGCCGTCCCCGTATCCTCGCTCCGAAAACAGGGCGAGGGCTTCGCATCCGTCAACACTCAACGAGCAATGCCACAGTGCAGCCCCGTCTCAAACCCAGCTCATGTGCAGTCAGACACTCAAAGGTACTATGCCAAAATTTTCCACCAAACGGTGTCTCCACGCATTCGCGTGGTCAACTTTTTTCATCGACAATGGTGACTGTCTGCAGAGGTGTGGGGAGTTTTTCAGCACGTACCGTCTTTTGTGACTGTGCACGCCGTGCCGTCCCTGTATCAGTTTCGCATCCGTCAGCACAGAACGAGCGATGCCGCAGCGCAGCTCAGTCTCGAACCCCAGCTCAGTGCAGACAGACACTCGGAGTGACGTTGGCCAGAACCGAAGTCACCTCCAGGCTGACCGTCCCCCCTCCAGAAACAACGGTGGCCATCAGCAGAGTTGCCTCCGCAACAGCCCGTGTGGGGATTTTCTAGGCATGTACCATCGTTTCACTGTTCACCCAGTATCCTCGCCCCGAAGACAGGGCGAGGGCTTTCATCAGTCAGCACAGAATGAGCGATGCCGCAGTGCAGCTCCGTCTCGAACCCAGCTCAAGTGCAGTCAGACACTCGGAGCGACGTTGGTCAGACCCGAAGTCACCTCCAGATTGACCGTCCTCCTCTACATAGGCAATTCTACTTCAAAGGTAGTATGCCAAAATTTGCCACCAAACGGTGTCTCCACACATGAGGTTAAGTCTCTCAATGACAGTGACCGTCTGCAGAGTTTCTGGGCACTTACCCGTCATTCATAACTGCCCGCCTTGTTGGCCCCGTCGGCTGGCCCCGAAGACAGGGCAAGGGCTTGGCTTCCGTCAGCACAGAACGAGTGATGCCGCAGTACAGCTCCATCTCGAACCCTAGCTCAAGTCCAGACAGACACTCGGAGCGACGTTTGTCAGCACCACCAGACTGACTATCCACCACTTTGTTGACGATTCTACCTCAACTCCAGTATGCCAAAATTTGCCACCAAACGGTGTCTCTGAGCATTATACCCTGACAGAGTCGTTGAGCAAGCTGGCCTAGGAAACGCGATAGTAATAGTCAGGTCAGACCCTGACCTCTCTAATGGTATCAAGAATTCCCAGCTGCGTCGTCTGTCGATGGAGCTATGGCAGTGTCCATGTCTGAGGAGCACTCTGGAGGTTCCCAAGTACTATTCTTTCGACTCTGACGGACTCGCTGAGCGAGCTGGCCTGGGAAACGTGATAGTTATAGTCAGCTGGTACCCTGACTTCTCTAACGGTATCAAGAATTCCCAGCTGCGACGTCTGTGGACCAAGCTACGGCCGGTGCTCAAGTCTGAGGAGCACTCTGGAGGTACCTCATGCTTCTGTTTCAACTCTGACGGACTCGCTGAGCGAGCTGGCCTATGAAACGCAATAGTTGTAGTCAGCTCAGATCCTGACCTCTCCAACGGTATCAAGAATTCTGAGATGCGTCGTCTGTTGACGGAGCTAGGGCCGGTGTTCAAGTCTGAGGAGCACTCTGGATGTACCCCTGTACTACTGTTTCGACTCTGATGGACTCGCTGAGCGAGCTGGCCTGAGAAACGCGATAGTAATAGTCAGCTGAGACCCTGACCTCTCTAACGGTATCAAGAATTCCCAGCTGCGTCATCTGTGGACGGAGCTACGGCAGTGTCTATGTCTGAGGAGCACTCTGGAGGTACCCCATACTACATTTTCGACCCTGACGGACTCGCTGAGCGAGATGGCCTAGGAAACGCGACAGTTATATTCAGCTCAGACCCTGACTTTTCAAACGGTATCAAGAATTCCCGGCTGCGTCGTCTCTCGACAGAGCTACGGCAGTGTCAATGTCTGGGGAGCACTCTGTAGGTACCACAGGACTACTCTTTTGATGGAGCAACGGGCAGTGTTCAAGTCTGAGGAGCAATCTGGAGGTACCACGTACTACTGTTTCGATTCTGGCGGACTCGCTGAGCGAGCTGGCCTAAGAAACGCGTCAGCTCAGACATTGACCTCTATAACGGTATCAAGAATTCTCAGATGCATCGTCTGTGGACGGAGCTACAGGCGGTGTTCAGATCTGTGGAGCAGTCTGGAGGTACCCCAGTATTACAGTTTCGACTCTGACGGACTCGCTGAGCAAACTGGCCTGAGAAACGCGATAGTTATAGTCAGCTGAGACCCCGACCTGTCTAACAGTATCAAAAATTCCCAGCTGCGTCGTCTGTGGACGGAGCTACGGCTGTGTCTATGTCTGAGGAGCACTCTGGAGGTACCCGATACTACTGTTTCGACTCTGACGGACTCGCTGAGCGAGCTGGCCTGGGAAACGTGATAGTAAAAGTTAGCTCAGACCCTGACCTCTCTAACGGTATCAAGAATTCCCGCTCCGTCGTCTGTAAACGGAGCTACGGGTGGTGTTCAAGTCTGAGGTGCAATCTTCAGGTACCCTCTACTACTGTTTTGACTCAGACGGACTCGCTGAGCGAGCTGGCCTAGGAAACGCGACAGTTATCGTCAGCTGAGACCCCGACCTCTCTAACAGTATCAAGAATTCTCAGCTGCGTCATCTGTGGACGGAGCTACGGGCGGTGTTCAAGTCTGAGGAGCACTCTGGAGTTACCCCGTACTACTCTTTCGACTCTGACGAACTCGCTGAGCGGAAGGGCCTGGGAAACTCAATAGTTATAGTAAGCTGAGACCCTGACCTCTCTAACAGTATCAAGAATTCCCAGCTGCGTCGTCTGTGGAGGGAGCTACGGCCGGTGTTCAAGTGTGCGGAGCACTCTGGAGGTACCCGATACTACTGTTTCGACTCTGACGGACTCGCTGAGCGAACTGGCCCGGGAAACGCGATTGTTATAGTCAGCTGAGGCCCTGACCTCTCTAAAGGTATCAAGAATTCCCGGCTGCGTCATCTGTGGAGGGAACTACGGGTG
Source organism: Hippopus hippopus (assembly GCA_946811185.2). NCBI lineage: Eukaryota > Metazoa > Mollusca > Bivalvia > Cardiida > Cardiidae > Hippopus > Hippopus hippopus. Next base: position 33,700,072 of record OX328112.1, read on the forward strand.
GTGTTCAAGTCTGAGGAGCACTCTGGAGGTAGCCATACTACCGTTTCGAGTCTGGCGGACTTGTTGAGCGAGCTGGCCTTAAAAACGCGACAGTTATCCTCAAATCAGACCCTGACCTCTCTAAATGTATAATAAATTCTCAGATGCGTCGTCTGTGGATGGAGCTACGGGCGGTGTTCAAATCTGAGGAGCAGTCTGGGGGTACCCCAGTACTACTGTTTCGACTCTGACGGACTCGCTGAGCAAGCTGGCCTGAGAAACGCAATAGTTATAGTCAGCTAAGACCCGGACCTCTTTAACTGTATCAAGAATTCCCAGCTGCATCATCTGTGGACGGAGCTACGGGTGGTGTTTAAGTCTGAGGAGCAGTCTGGAGGTACCCCGTACTACTTTTTCGACTCAGACGGACTCGCTGAACGAGCTGGCCTCAGGAACGTGATAGTTAAAGGTAGCTCAGACCCTGACCTCTCTAACGGTATCAAGAATTCCCCGCTGCGTCGTCTGTGGACGGAGCTACGGGCGGTGTTCAAGGCTGAGGAGCATTCTGGAGGTATTCCGTACTACTGTTTCGACTCAGACGGACTCGCTGAGCAAGATGGCCTACGAAACGGTACAGTTATAGTCAGCTGAGACCCCTACCTCTCTAACGCTATCAAGAATTCCCAACTGAGTCATCTGTGGACGGAGCTACGGGTGGTGTTCAAGTCTGAGGAGCACTCTGAAAGTACCCAGTACTATTGTTTCGACTCTGACGGACTCACTGAGCGAGCTGTCCTGGGAAACACAAAAGTTATAGTAAGCTGAGACCCTGACCTCTCTAACAGTATCAAGAATTCCCAGCTGCGTCGTCTGTGGACGGAGCTACGGCCGGTGTTCAAGTCTGCAGAGCACTCTGGAGGTACACGATACTACTCTTTCAACTCTGACGGACTCGCTGAGCGAGCTGGCCCGGGAAACGCAATTCTTATAGTCAGCTGAGGCCCTGGCCTCTCTAACAGTATCAAGAATTCGCGGCGGCGTCGTCTGTCGACGGGGCTACGGGTGGTGTTCAAGTCTGAGGAGCACTCTGGAAGTAGCCAAACTACCGTTTCGACTTGTTGAGCGAGCTGGCGTGGAAAACGCGACAGGTATCCTCAGCTCAGACCCTAACCTCTCTAAAGGTATAATGAATTGTCAGATGCGTCATCTGTGGACGGAGCTACGGGCTGTGTTCACGTCTGAGGAGCACTCTGGAGGAACCCCAGTACTACTGTTTCGACTCTGACGGACTCGCTGGGCGAGCTGGCCTGAGAAACACGATAGTTATGGTCAGTTGAGACCCCGACCTCTTTCACTGTATCAAGAATTCCCAGCTGCATCATCTGTGGACGGAGCTACGAGTGGTGTTCAAGGCTGAGGAGTAATCTGGAGTTACCCCGTACTACTGTCTTTACTCAGATGGACTCGCTGAGCAAGGTGGCCTGGGAAACGCGAAAGTAATAGTCAGCTGAGACCCTGACCTCTCTAACGGTATCAAGAATTCCCAGTTGCGTCATCTGTGCACGAAGCTACGGCTGTGTCTATGTCTGAGGAGCACTCTGGAGGTACCCCATAATACTTTTTCGACCCTGACGGACTCGTTGAGCAAGCTGGCCTAAGAAACGGGATAATTATAGTCAGCTCAGACCCTGACTTCTCTAACGGTATCAAGAATTCCCGGCTGCGTCGTCTCTTGACAGAGCTACGGCAGTGTCAATGTCTGGGGAGCACTCTGTAGGTACCACAGGACTACTCTTTTGACTCTGCCGAACTCGCCGACCCGGCTGGCCTCGGAAACGCCATAGTTTTAGTTAGCTCAGACCCTGACCTCTCAAACGGTATCAAGAATTCCCGGCTGCGTCGTCTGTGGACGGAGCTACGGGCGGTGTTCAAATCTGAGGAGCACTCTGGCGGTACCCCATACTACTGTTTCGACTCTGACGGACTCGCTGACCAAGTTGGCCTGGGGAACATGATAGTTAAAGTCAGCTCAGACCCTGACCTCTCTAACGGTATCGAGACTTATCAGCTGTGTCGTCTGTGGACGGAGCTACGGGCGGTTTTCAAAGCTGAGGAGCATTCTGAAGGTACCCCGTACTACTGTTTCGACTCAGACGGACTCGCTGAGCGAGCCGGCCTACGAAACGCTACAGTTATAGTCAGCTGAGACCCCGACCTCTCTAACGCTATCAAGAATTCCCAACTGAGTCATCTGTTGATGGTGCTACGGGTGGTGTTCAAGGCTGAGGAGCACTCTGGCATTACCCCGTACTACTGTTTCGACTCTGACGGACTCGCTGAGCGAGCTGTCCTGGGAAACACAATAGTTATAGTAAGCTGAGACCCTGACCTCTCTAATGGTATAAAGAATTCCCAGCTGCGTCGTCTGTGGACGGAGCTACGGGCGGTGTTCAAGTCTGCGGAGCACTCTGGAGGTACACGATACTACTATTTCGACTCTGACGGACTCGCTGAGCGAGCTGGCCTGGCAAAAGCGATAGTTATAGTCATCTGAGTCCGTGGCCTCTCTGACGGTATCAAGAATTCACAGCTGCGTCATCTGTGGACGGAGCTACGGGTGGTGTTCAAGTCTGAGGAGTACTCTTGAGTTACCCCGTACTACTGTTTCGACTCTGACGAACTTGCTGAGCGAGCTGGCCTGGGAAACGCAATAGTTATAGTCAGCTGAGACCCTGTCCTCTCTAACAGTATCAAGAATTCCCAGATGCGTCGTCTGTGGACGGAGCTACGGCCGGTGTTCAAATCTGCGGAGCAGTCTGGAGGTACACGATACTACTGTTTCGACTCTGACGGACTTGCTGAGCGAGCTGGCCTGGGAAACGCGATAGTTATAGTCAGCTGAGGCCCTGACCTCTCAAACGGTATCAAGAATTTACGGCTTCGGCATCTGTGGACGGAGCTACGGGCGGTGGTCAAGTCTGAGGAGCACTCTGCAGGTAGCCATACTACCGTTTCGATTCTGGCGGACTTCTTGAGCGAGCTGGCCTGAAAAACGAGATAGTTATCCTCAGCTCAGACCCTGACCTCTCTAAAGGTATAATGAATTCTCAGATGCGTCATCTGTGGACGGAGCTATGGGCTGTGTTCAAATCTGAGGAGCGCTCTGGCGGTACCCTAGTACCACTGTTTCGACTCTGACGGACTCGCTGAGCGAGCTGGCCTGAGAAACGCAACAGTTATAGTCAGCTGAGACCTCGACCTCTTTAACTGTATCAAGAATTCCCGGCTGCATCATCGGTGGACGGAGCTGCGGGTGCTGTTCAAGTCTGAGGAGCACTCTGGAGGTACCCAGTACTACTTTTTCGACTCTGACGGACTCGCTGAACGAGCTGGCCTGGGAAACATGATAGTTAAAGTTAGCTCAGACCCTGACCTCTCTAACGGTATCAAGAATTCTTAGATGCGTCGTCTGTGGACGGAGCTACGGCCGGTGTTCAAGTCTGAGGAGCAATCTGTAGGTACCCCGTACTACTGTATGGACTCAGACGGACTCGCTAAGCGAGCCGACCTACGAAACGGTACAGTTATAGTCAGCTGAGACCCCGACCTCTCTAACACTATCAAGAATTCCCAACTGAGTCATCTGTGGACGGTGCTACGGGTGGTGTTCAAGGCTGAGGAGCACACTGGAGATACACGATACTACTATTTCGACTCTGACGGACTCGCTGAGCGAGCTGGCCTGGGAAAAGTGATAGTTATAGTCAGCTGAATCCCTGGCCTCTCTAACGGTATCAAGAATTCCCGGCTGCCTCGTCTGTGGACTGAGGTACGGGCGGTGTTCAAGTCTGAGGAGCTCTCTGGAGGTAGCCATACTACTGTTTCGATTCTGGAGGACTCGTTGAGCGAGCTGACGTGGAAAACGCGATAGTTATCCTCAGCTCAGACCCTGACCTCTCTAAAGGTATAATGAATTCTCAGATGCGTAGTCTGTGGACGGAGTTACGGGCGATGTTCAGGTCTGAGGAGCACCCTGGGGGTACCCCAGTACTACTGTTTCGACTCTGACGGACTTGCCGAGCAAGCTGTCCTAAGAAATGCGATAGTTATAGTCAGGTGAGACCCCGACCTCTTTAACTGTATCAAGAATTCCGAGCTCCATCATCTGTGGACGGAGCTACGAGTGGTGTTCAAGGCTGAGGAGGAATCTGGAGTTACCCTGTACTACTGTTTCTACTCAGATAGACTCGCTGAGCGAGGTGGCCTGGGAAACGCGACAGTAATAGTCAGCTGAGACCCTGACCTCTCTAATGGTAACAAGAATTCCCAGCTATGTCATCTGTGGACAGAGCTACTGGTGGTCTTCAAGGCTGAGAAGCACTCTGGAGTTACCCCATACTACTGTTTCGACTCAGACGGACTCGCTGAGCGAGGAGGCCAAGGAAACGCAACAGTTATAGTCAGCTGAGACCCCGACCTCTCTAAAGGTTTAAAGAATTCCCAGCTGCATCATCTGTGGACGGAGCTACAGCAGTATCTATGTCTGAGGAGCACTCTGGAAGTGAACCATAGTACTCTTTCGACTCTGACGGACTCGCTGAGCGAGCTGGCCTAGGAAACGCAATGGTTCAAGTTAGCTCAGATCCTGACCTCTCTAACGGTATGAAGAAATCCCGGCAGCGTCGTCTGTGAACGGAGCTACGGGCGGTGTTCAAGTCTGAGGAGAAATCTGGAGGTGCCCCGTATTACTCTTTCGACTCTGACGGACTCGCTGAGCGAGATGTCCTAGGAAACGTGACAGTTATAGTCAGCTGAGACCCCGACCTCTCTCACGCTATCAAGAATTCCCATCTGTGTCGTCTGTGGACGGAGCTACGGGCTGTGTTCAAGTCTGAGAAGCAATCTGGAGGTACCACGTACTACTATTTCGACTCTGACGGACTGGCTGAGCGAGCTGGCCTAGGAAACGCGATAGTTATCGTCACCTCAGACCCTGAAATCTCTAATAGTATCAAGAATTCCCGGCTGCGTCGTCTGTGAACGGAGCTACAGGCGATGTTCAAGTCTGAGGAGCACTCTGGAGATAGCCATACTACTTTTTCGAATCTGGCGGACTCGCTGAGCGAGCTGGCGTAAGAAACGCGATAGTTCTAGTCAGCTCAGACCCTGACCTCTATAACAGTATCAAGAATTCTCAGATGCGTCGTCTGTGGACGGAGCTATGGGCGGTGTTCAGATCTGAGGAGCACTTTGGAAGTACCTCATTACTACAGTTTCGACTCTAATGGACTCGCTGAGCTAACTGGCCTGAGAAACGCGATAGTTATAGTCAGCTGAGACCCCGACCTCTCTAACAGTATCAAAAATTCCCAGCTGCGTCGTCTGTGGACGGAGCTACGGCAGTGTCTATGTCTGAGGAGCACTCTACCCAGTACTACTGTTTCGACTCTGACGAACTTGCTGAGCGAGCTGGCCTGGGAAAACGTGATAGTGAAAGTTAGCTCAGACCCTGACCTCTCTAACGGTATAAAGAATTCCAGGCTGCGTAGTCTGTGGACGGAGCTACTGGTGGTGTTCATGTCTGAGGTGCAATATGGATGTACCCCGTACTACTGTTTCTACTCAGACGGACTCGCTGAGCGAGCTGGCCTAGAAAACGCGATAGTTATAGTCAGCTGAGACCCCGACCTCTCTAACGGTATCAAGAATTCCCAGCTGAGTCATCTGTGGACGGAGCTACGGGTGGTGTTCAAGGCTGAGGAGCACTCTGGAGTTACCCCGTACTACTATTTGGACTCTAACGAACTCGCTGAGCGGAAGCGCCTGGGAAACGCAATAGTTATAGTCAGCTGAGACCCTGACCTCTCTAACAGTATCAAGAATTCCCAGCTGCGTCGTCTGTGGACGGAGCTACGGGCGGTGTTCAAGTCTGCTGAGCACTCTGGAGGTACACGATACTACTGTTTCGACTCAGACGGACTCGCTGAGCGAGCTGGCCCGGGAAAGGCGATTGTTATAGTCAGCTGAGACCCTGACATCGCTAATGGTATCAAGAATTCCTGGCTGCCTCCTCTGTGGACGGAGCTACGGGCGGTGGTCAAGTCTGAGGAGCACTCTGGAGGTAGCCATACTACCTTTTCGATTCTGGCGGACTCGTTGAGCGAGCTGACGTGGAAAACGCGATTGTTATCCTCAGCTCAGACCCTGACCTCTCTAAAGGTATAATGAATTCTCAGATTCGTCGTCTGTGAACGGAGTTACTGGCCGTGTTCAAATCTGAGGAGCAGTCTGGGGGTACCCCAGTACTACTTTTTCGACTCTGACGGACTCGCTGAGCGAGCTGTCCTAAGAAACGCGATAGTTATAGTCAGCTGAGACCCCGACCTCTTTAACTGTATCAAGAATTCCCAGCTGCATCATCTGTGGACGGAGCTACTAGTGGTGTTCAAGGCTGAGGAGGAATCTGGAGTTTCCCTGTACTACTGTTTCGACTCAGACGGACTTGCTGAGCGAGCTGGCCTGGGAAACGCGATAGTTATAGTCAGCTGAGGCCCTGACCTCTCAAACGGTATCAAGAATTTACGGCTTCGGCATCTGTGGACGGAGCTACGGGCGGTGGTCAAGTCTGAGGAGCACTCTGCAGGTAGCCATACTACCGTTTCGATTCTGGCGGACTTCTTGAGCGAGCTGGCCTGAAAAACGAGATAGTTATCCTCAGCTCAGACCCTGACCTCTCTAAAGGTATAATGAATTCTCAGATGCGTCATCTGTGGACGGAGCTATGGGCTGTGTTCAAATCTGAGGAGCGCTCTGGCGGTACCCTAGTACCACTGTTTCGACTCTGACGGACTCGCTGAGCGAGCTGGCCTGAGAAACGCAACAGTTATAGTCAGCTGAGACCTCGACCTCTTTAACTGTATCAAGAATTCCCGGCTGCATCATCGGTGGACGGAGCTGCGGGTGCTGTTCAAGTCTGAGGAGCACTCTGGAGGTACCCAGTACTACTTTTTCGACTCTGACGGACTCGCTGAACGAGCTGGCCTGGGAAACATGATAGTTAAAGTTAGCTCAGACCCTGACCTCTCTAACGGTATCAAGAATTCTTAGATGCGTCGTCTGTGGACGGAGCTACGGCCGGTGTTCAAGTCTGAGGAGCAATCTGTAGGTACCCCGTACTACTGTATGGACTCAGACGGACTCGCTAAGCGAGCCGACCTACGAAACGGTACAGTTATAGTCAGCTGAGACCCCGACCTCTCTAACACTATCAAGAATTCCCAACTGAGTCATCTGTGGACGGTGCTACGGGTGGTGTTCAAGGCTGAGGAGCACACTGGAGATACACGATACTACTATTTCGACTCTGACGGACTCGCTGAGCGAGCTGGCCTGGGAAAAGTGATAGTTATAGTCAGCTGAATCCCTGGCCTCTCTAACGGTATCAAGAATTCCCGGCTGCCTCGTCTGTGGACTGAGGTACGGGCGGTGTTCAAGTCTGAGGAGCTCTCTGGAGGTAGCCATACTACTGTTTCGATTCTGGAGGACTCGTTGAGCGAGCTGACGTGGAAAACGCGATAGTTATCCTCAGCTCAGACCCTGACCTCTCTAAAGGTATAATGAATTCTCAGATGCGTAGTCTGTGGACGGAGTTACGGGCGATGTTCAGGTCTGAGGAGCACCCTGGGGGTACCCCAGTACTACTGTTTCGACTCTGACGGACTTGCCGAGCAAGCTGTCCTAAGAAATGCGATAGTTATAGTCAGGTGAGACCCCGACCTCTTTAACTGTATCAAGAATTCCGAGCTCCATCATCTGTGGACGGAGCTACGAGTGGTGTTCAAGGCTGAGGAGGAATCTGGAGTTACCCTGTACTACTGTTTCTACTCAGATAGACTCGCTGAGCGAGGTGGCCTGGGAAACGCGACAGTAATAGTCAGCTGAGACCCTGACCTCTCTAATGGTAACAAGAATTCCCAGCTATGTCATCTGTGGACAGAGCTACTGGTGGTCTTCAAGGCTGAGAAGCACTCTGGAGTTACCCCATACTACTGTTTCGACTCAGACGGACTCGCTGAGCGAGGAGGCCAAGGAAACGCAACAGTTATAGTCAGCTGAGACCCCGACCTCTCTAAAGGTTTAAAGAATTCCCAGCTGCATCATCTGTGGACGGAGCTACAGCAGTATCTATGTCTGAGGAGCACTCTGGAAGTGAACCATAGTACTCTTTCGACTCTGACGGACTCGCTGAGCGAGCTGGCCTAGGAAACGCAATGGTTCAAGTTAGCTCAGATCCTGACCTCTCTAACGGTATGAAGAAATCCCGGCAGCGTCGTCTGTGAACGGAGCTACGGGCGGTGTTCAAGTCTGAGGAGAAATCTGGAGGTGCCCCGTATTACTCTTTCGACTCTGACGGACTCGCTGAGCGAGATGTCCTAGGAAACGTGACAGTTATAGTCAGCTGAGACCCCGACCTCTCTCACGCTATCAAGAATTCCCATCTGTGTCGTCTGTGGACGGAGCTACGGGCTGTGTTCAAGTCTGAGAAGCAATCTGGAGGTACCACGTACTACTATTTCGACTCTGACGGACTGGCTGAGCGAGCTGGCCTAGGAAACGCGATAGTTATCGTCACCTCAGACCCTGAAATCTCTAATAGTATCAAGAATTCCCGGCTGCGTCGTCTGTGAACGGAGCTACAGGCGATGTTCAAGTCTGAGGAGCACTCTGGAGATAGCCATACTACTTTTTCGAATCTGGCGGACTCGCTGAGCAAGCTGGCGTAAGAAACGCGATAGTTCTAGTCAGCTCAGACCCTGACCTCTATAACAGTATCAAGAATTCTCAGATGCGTCGTCTGTGGACGGAGCTATGGGCGGTGTTCAGATCTGAGGAGCACTTTGGAAGTACCTCATTACTACAGTTTCGACTCTAATGGACTCGCTGAGCTAACTGGCCTGAGAAACGCGATAGTTATAGTCAGCTGAGACCCCGACCTCTCTAACAGTATCAAAAATTCCCAGCTGCGTCGTCTGTGGACGGAGCTACGGCAGTGTCTATGTCTGAGGAGCACTCTACCCAGTACTACTGTTTCGACTCTGACGAACTTGCTGAGCGAGCTGGCCTGGGAAAACGTGATAGTGAAAGTTAGCTCAGACCCTGACCTCTCTAACGGTATAAAGAATTCCAGGCTGCGTAGTCTGTGGACGGAGCTACTGGTGGTGTTCATGTCTGAGGTGCAATATGGATGTACCCCGTACTACTGTTTCTACTCAGACGGACTCGCTGAGCGAGCTGGCCTAGAAAACGCGATAGTTATAGTCAGCTGAGACCCCGACCTCTCTAACGGTATCAAGAATTCCCAGCTGAGTCATCTGTGGACGGAGCTACGGGTGGTGTTCAAGGCTGAGGAGCACTCTGGAGTTACCCCGTACTACTATTTGGACTCTAACGAACTCGCTGAGCGGAAGCGCCTGGGAAACGCAATAGTTATAGTCAGCTGAGACCCTGACCTCTCTAACAGTATCAAGAATTCCCAGCTGCGTCGTCTGTGGACGGAGCTACGGGCGGTGTTCAAGTCTGCTGAGCACTCTGGAGGTACACGATACTACTGTTTCGACTCAGACGGACTCGCTGAGCGAGCTGGCCCGGGAAAGGCGATTGTTATAGTCAGCTGAGACCCTGACATCGCTAATGGTATCAAGAATTCCTGGCTGCCTCCTCTGTGGACGGAGCTACGGGCGGTGGTCAAGTCTGAGGAGCACTCTGGAGGTAGCCATACTACCTTTTCGATTCTGGCGGACTCGTTGAGCGAGCTGACGTGGAAAACGCGATTGTTATCCTCAGCTCAGACCCTGACCTCTCTAAAGGTATAATGAATTCTCAGATTCGTCGTCTGTGAACGGAGTTACTGGCCGTGTTCAAATCTGAGGAGCAGTCTGGGGGTACCCCAGTACTACTTTTTCGACTCTGACGGACTCGCTGAGCGAGCTGTCCTAAGAAACGCGATAGTTATAGTCAGCTGAGACCCCGACCTCTTTAACTGTATCAAGAATTCCCAGCTGCATCATCTGTGGACGGAGCTACTAGTGGTGTTCAAGGCTGAGGAGGAATCTGGAGTTTCCCTGTACTACTGTTTCGACTCAGATGGACTCGCTGAGCGAGCTGGCCTGGGAAACGTGACAGTTATAGTCAGCTGAGACCCCGACCTCTCTAACACTATCAAGAATTCCCAGCTGTGTCACCTGTGGACTCGCTGAGCCAACTGGCCTAAGAAACGCAATAGTTAAAGTTAGCCCAAACCTTGACCTCTCTAACGGTATCAAGATTTCCCGGCAGCGTCATCTGTGAACGGAGGTAGGGGCGGTGTTCAAGTATGAGGAGCCAATCTGGAGGTACCCCGTACTACTGTTTTGACTCAGATGGACTCGCTGAGCAAGCTTGCCTAGGAAACGCGACAGGTATAGTCAGCTGAGACCCCGACCTCTCTAACGCTATCAAGAATTCCCAGCTGTGTCGTCTGTGGAGGGAGCTACGGGTGGTGTTGAAGGCTGAGGAGCACTCTGGAGGTACCTGATACTACTCTTTCGATTCTGACGGACTCGCTGAGCGAGCTGGCCTAGGAAACGCGATAGTTATAGTCAGCTTAGACCCTGACATCTCTAATAGTATCAAGAATTCTTGGCTGCGACGTCTGTGGACGGGGCTACGGCCGGTGTTCAAGTCTGAAGAGCACTCTGGAGGTAGCCATACTACTTTTTCGAATCTGGCGGACTCGCTGAGCAAGCTGGCCTAAGAAACGCGATAGTTATAGTCAGCTCAGACCCTGACCTCTATAACGGTATCAAGAATTCTCAGATGCGTCGTCTGTGGAGGGAGCTACGGGCCTTGTTCAAATCTGAGGAGCACTTTGGAGGTACCCCAGTACTACAGTTTCGACTCTGACGGACTTGCTGAGCAAACTGGCCTGAGAAACGCGATAGTTATAGTCAGCTGAAACCCCGACATCTCTAATAGTATCAAAAATTCCCAGCTGCGTCGTCTGTGGACGGAGCTACGGCAGTGTCTATGTCTGAGGAGCACTCTCTAGGTACGCCGTCCTACTGTGTCGACTCTGACGGACATGCTAAGCAAGCTGGTCTGGGAAACGTGATAATAAAAGTTAGCTCAGACCCTGACCTCTCTAACGGTATCAAGATTTCCCGGCTGCGTCGTCTGTGGACGGAGGTACGGGCGATGTTCAAGTCTGAGGTGCAATATGGAGGTACCCTGTACTACTATTTCGACTCAGACGGAATCGCTGAGCGAGATGGCCTAGAAAACTCGACAGTTATGGTCAGCTCAGACCCCGACCTCTCTAACGGTATCAAGAATTCCCAGCTGCGTCATCTGTGGACGGAGCTACGGGTGGTGTTCAAATCTGAGGAGCACTCTGGAGTTACCCCGTACTACTCTTTTGACTCTGACGAACTTGCTGAGCAAGCTGCCCTGGGAAACGCGATAGTTATAGTCAGCTGAGACCCTGACCTCTCTAACGGTATTAAGAATTCCCAGCTGCGTCGTCTGTGCAAGGAGCTACGGGCGGTGTTCAAGTCTGAGGAGCTCTCTAGAGTTAGCCATACTACCGTTTCGACTCTGGCAGACTCGTTGAGCGAGCTGGCGTGGAAAACGCGATAGTTATCCTCAGCTGAGACCCCGACCTCTTTAACGGTATCAAGATTTCCCAGCTGAGTTGTCTGTGGACGGAGGTACCTCAGTGTCTATGTCTGAGGAGCACTCCGGAGGTACCCCGTATTACTGTTTCGATTCTGACGGACTCGCTGAGCGAGCTGGCCTGGGAAACGTGATAATGAAAGTTAGCTCAGTCCCTGACCTCTCTAACGGTATCAAGAATTCCCGGCTGCGTCGTCTGTGGACGGAGCTACGAGCGGTGTTCAAGTCTGAGGTGGAATCTGGAGGTTTCCTGTACTACTGTTTCGACTCAGACGGACTCGCTGAGCGAGCTGGCCTAAGAAACACGACAGTTATAGTCAGCTGAGACCCCAACCTCTCTAACGCTATCAAGAATTCCAGCCTGCGTCATCTGTGGACGGACCTACGGGTGGTGTTCAAGTCTGAGGAGTACTCTGGAGTTACCCCGTATTACAGTTTCGACTCTGACGAACTCGCTGAGCGAGCTGGCCTGGGAAACGCAATAGTTATAGTCAGCTGATACCCTTACATCTCTATATGTATCAAGAATTCCCAGCTGAGTCGTCTGTGGAGGGAGCTACGGCCGGTGTTCAAGTCTGCGGAGAACTTTGGAGGTACACGATACTACTCTTTCGACTCTGATGGACTCGCTTAGCGAGCTGGGCTGAGAAACGCGATAGTTATAGTGAGCTGAGACCCCGACCTCTTTAAGTGTATCAAGAATTCCCATCTGCATAATCGGTGGACGGAGCTACGGGTGGTGTTCAAGTCTGAGGAGCACTCTGGAGGTACCCCGTACTACTGTTTCGATTTTGAAGGACTCGCTGAACGAGCTGGCCTGGGAAAAATGATAGTTAAAATTAGCTGAGACCCCGTCCTCTCTGACAGTATCAAAAATTCCCGGCTGCGTCGTCTGTGGACGGAGCTACGGGCGGTGTTCAAGTCTGAGGAGCAATCTGGAGGTACCCCATACTACTGTTTCGACTCTGACGGACTCGCTGAGCGAGCTGTCCTAAGAAACGCGATAGTTATAGTCAGCTGAGACCCCGACCTCTTTAACTGTATCAAGAATTCCGAGCTCCATCATCTGTGGACAGAGCTACGAGTGGTGTTCAAGGCTCAGGAGGAATCTGGAGTTACCCTGTACTACTGTTTCGACTCAGACGGACTCGCTGAGCGAGCTGGCCTGGGAAACGCGACAGTTATAGTCAGCTGAGACCCCGACCTCTCTAACGTTATAAAGAATTCCCAGCTGTGTCATCTGTGGACGGAGCGACGGGCTGTGTTCAAGTCTGAGGAGCGCTGTGGAGGTACCATGTACTACTATTTCGACTCTGACGGACTCGCTGAGCGAGCTGGCCTAGGAAACGCGATAGTTATAATCAGCTGAGACCCCGACCTCTTTAACTGTATCAAGAATTCCCAACTCCATAATCGGTGGACAGAGCTATGGGTGGTGTTCAAGTCTGAGGAGCACTCCGGAGGTAGCCATACTACTCTTTCTATTCTGGCGGACTTGCTGAGCAAGCTGGCCTAAGAAACGTGATAGTTCCAGTCAGCTGAGACCCTGACCTCTATAACGGTATCAAGAATACTCAGATGCGTCGTCTGTGGACGGAGCTATGGGCGGTGTTCAGATCTGAGGAGCCAATCTGGAGATACCCCAGTACTACATTTTCGACTCTGACGGACTCGCTGAGCTAACTGGCCTGAGAAACGCGATAGCTATAGTCAGCTGAGACCCCGACCTCTCTAACAGTATCAAATATCCCCAGCTGCGTCGTCTGTGGACGGAGCTACGGCAGTGTCTATGTCTGAGGAGCACTCTGGAGGTACCCCGTACTACTGTTTCGACTCTGACGAACTTGCTGAGCGAGCTGGCCTGGGAAACGTGATAGTTAAAGTTAGCTCAGACCCTGACTTCTCTAACGGTATCAAGAATTCCCGGGTGCGTTGTCTGTGGACGGAACTACGGGCAGTGATCAAGTCCCATGAGCTCTCTGGAGGTAGCCATACTACCGTTTCGACTCTGGCCGACTTGTTGAGCGAGCTGGCGTGGAAAACGCGATAGTTATCCTCAGCTGAGACCCCGACCTCTTTAACGGTATCAAGATTTCCCTGCTGAGTTGTTTGTGGACGGAGCTACGTCAGTGTCTATGTCTGAGGAGAACTCTGGAGGTACCCCATATTACTGTTTCGATTCTGATGGACTCACTGAGCAAGCTGGCCTGGGAAACGTGATAGTAAAAGTTAGCTCAGACCCTGACCTCTCTAACGGTATCAAGAATTCCCTGCTGCGTCGTTTGTAAACGGAGCTACCGGCGGTGTTCAAGTCTGAGGTGCAATCTGGACATACCCCCTACTACTGTTTCGACTCTGACGGACTCGCTGAGCGAGCTGGCCTGGGAAACGCGACATTTATAGTCAGCTGAGACTCCGACCTCTCTAACGCTATCAAGAATTCCCAGCTGCGTCATCTGTGGACGGAGCTACGGGTGGTGTTCAAGTCTGAGGAGTACGCTGAAGTTACCCCATACTACAATTTCGACTCTGACGTACCCGCTGAGCGAACTGGACTGGGAAACGCAATAGTTATAGTCAGCTGAGACCCTGACCTCTCCAACAGTATCAAGAATTCCTAGCTGCGTCGTTTGTGGAAGGAACTACGGCCGGTGTTCAAGTCTGAGGAGCACTTTGGAGGTACACGATATTACTTTTTCGACTCTGACGGACTCGCTGAGCAAGCTGGCCTGGGAAATTCCCGGCTGCGTCGCCTGTAGACGGAGGTATGGGTGGTGGTAAAGTCTTAAGAGCACTCTGGAGGTAGCCATACTACCTTTTCGACTCTGGCGGACTCATTGAGCGAGCTGGCCTTAAAAACGCAATAGTTATCCTCAGCTCAGACCCTGACCTCTCTAAAGGTATAATGAATTCTCAGATGCGTCGTCTGTGGACGGAGCTACGGGCGGTGTTCAGGTCTGAGGAGCATTCTGGGGGTACCCCAGTACAACTCTTTCGACTCTGACGGACTCGCTGAGCGAGCTGTCCTAAGAAACGCGATAGTTATAGTCATAGTCAGCTGAGACCCCGACCTCTCTAACGGTAAGAAGAATTCCCAGCTGCGCCATCTGTGGACGGAGTTACGGGTGGTGTTCAAGGCTGAGAAACATTCTGGAGTTACCCCATACTACTGTTTCGACTCAGACGGACTCGCTGAGCGAGGTGACCTAGGAAACGTGACAGTTATAGTCAGCTGAGACCCCGACCTGTCTAACGCTATAAAGAATTCCCAGCTGCGTCGTCTGTGGACGGAGCTACGGCAGTGTCTATGACTGAGGAGCACTCTGGAAGTACACCATACTACTGTTTCGACTCTGACGGACTCGCTGAGCCAACTGGCCTAAGAAACGCAATAGTTAAAGTTAGCCCAAACCCTGACCTCTCTAACGGTATCAAGATTTCCCGGCAGCGTCGTCTGCGAACGGAGCTACGGGCGGTGTTCAAATCTGAGAAGCAATCTGGAGGTACCCCGTACTACTGTTTCGACTCAGACAGACTCGCTGAGAAAGCTTGCCTAGGAAACGCGACAGTTATAGTCAGCTGAGACCCCGACCTCTCTAACGCTATCAAGAATTCCCAGCTGTGTCGTCTGTGGACGGAGCTACGGGTGGTGTTGAAGGCTGAGGAGCATTCTGGAGGTACCCGATACTACTATTTCGATTCTGACGGACTCGCTGAGCGAGCTGACCTAGGAAACGCGATAGTTATAGTCAGCTTAGACCCTGACATCTCTAATAGTATCAAGAATTCTTGGCTGCGACGTCTGTGGACGGAGCTACAGCCGGTGTTCAAGTCTGAAGAGCACTCTGGAGGTAGCCATACTACTTTATCGAATCTGGCGGACTCGCTGAGCAAGCTGGCCTAAGAAACGCGATAGTTATAGTCAGCTCAGACCCTGACCTCTATCACGGTATCAAGAATTCTCAGATGCGTCGTCTGTGGAGGGAGCTACGGGCCTTGTTCAGATCTGAGGAGCACTTTGGAGGTACCCCAGTACTACAGTTTCGACTCTGACGGACTCGCTGAGCTAACTGGCCTGAGAAACGCGATAGTTATAGTCAGCTGAAACCCCGACATCTCTAATAGTATCAAAAATTCCCAGCTGCGTCGTCTGTGGACGGAGCTACGGCAGTGTCTATGTCTGAGGAGCACTCTCTAGGTACGCCGTCCTACTGTTTCGACTCTGACGGACTCGCTGAGCGAGCTGGCCTGGGAAACGTGATAATAAAAGTTAGCTCAGACCCTGACCTCTCTAACGGTATCAAGATTTTCCGGCTGCGTCGTCTGTGGACGGAGGTACGGGCGATGTTCAAGTCGGAGGTGCAATATGAAGGTACCCTGTACTACTGTTTCGACTCAGACGGACTCGCTGAGCGAGATGGCCTAGAAAACTCGACAGTTATCGTCAGCGCAGACCCCGACCTCTCTAACGGTATCAAGAATTCCCAGCTGCGTCATCTGTGGACGGAGCTACGGGTGGTGTTCAAATCTGAGGAGCACTCTGGAGTTACCCCGTACTACTCTTTCGACTCTGACGAACTCGCTGAGCTTGCTGGCCTGGGAAACGCGATAGTTATAGTCAGCTGAGACCCTGACCTCTCTAACGGTATTAAGAATTCCCAGCTGCGTCGTCTGTGCACGGAGCTACGGGCGGTCTTCAAGTCTGAGGAGCTCTCTAGAGTTAGCCATACTACCGTTTCGACTCTGGCAGACTCGTTGAGCGAGCTGGCATGGAAAACGCGACAGTTATCCTCAGCTGAGACCCCGACCTCTTTAACGGTATCAAGATTTCCCAGCTGAGTTGTCTGTGGACGGAGGTACCTCAGTGTCTATGTCTGAGGAACACTCCGGAGGTACCCCGTATTACTGTTTCGATTCTGACGGACTCGCTGAGCGAGTTGGCCTGGGAAACGTGATAGTGAAAGTTAGCTCAGACCCTGACCTCTCTAACGGTATCAAGTTTTCCGTGCTGCGTCGTCTGTGGACGGAGCTACGAGCGGTGTTCAAGTCTGAGGTGGAATCTGGAGGTATCCTGTACTACTGTTTCGACTCAGACGGACTCGCTGAGCGAGCTGGCCTAAGAAACGCGACAGTTATAGTCAGCTGGGACCCCAACCTCTCTAACGCTATCAAGAATTCCCGCCTGCGTCATCTGTGGACGGAGCTACGGGGGGTGTTCAAGTCTGAGGAGTACTCTGGAGTTACCCCGTATTACAGTTTCGACTCTGACGAACTCGCTGAGCGAGCTGGCCTGGGAAACGCAATAGTTATAGTCAGCTGATACCCTTACATCTCTATATGTATCAAGAATTCCCAGCTGAGTCGTCTGTGGATGGAGCTACGGCCGGTGTTCAAGTCTGCGGAGAACTTTGGAGGTACACGATACTACTCTTTCGACTCTGATGGACTCGCTGAGCGAGCTGGCCTGAGAAACGCGATAGTTATAGTCAGCTGAGACCCCGACCTCTTTAACTGTATCAAGAATTCCCAACTGCATAATCGGTGGACAGAACTACGGGTGGTGTTCAAGTCTGAGGAGCACTCTGGAGGTACCCCATTCTACTGTTTTGACTCTGACGGACTCGCTGAACGAGCTGGCCTGGGAAACATGATAGTTAAAGTTAGCTGCGACCCCGTCCTCTCTGACAGTATCAAGAATTCCCGGCTGCGTCATCGGAGCTATGGGCGGTGTTCAAGTCTGAGGAGCAATCTGGAGGTACCCCATACTACTGTTTCAACTCAGACGGAGTCGCTGAGCGAGCTGGCCTAGGAAACGCTACAATTGTAGTCAGCTGAGACCCCGTCCTCTCTAACGCTATCAAGAATTTCCAGCTGAGTCATCTGTGGACGGAGCTACGGGTGGTGTTCAAGGCTGAGGACCACTTTGGAGGTACCCCATTACTACAGTTTCGACTCTGACTCTAGCTGAAACCCCGACATCTCTAATAGTATCAAAAATTCCCAGCTGCGTAGTCTGTGGACGGAGCTACGGCCGGTGTTCAAGTGTGCGGAGCACCCTGGTGGTACAAGATACTAGTATTTCGACTCTGACGGACTCGCTGACATGGGAAAAGCGATAGTTATAGTCAGCTGAGGCCCTGACCTCTCTAAGGGTATCAAGAATTCCCGGCTGCATTGTCTGTGGACGGAGCTACGGGCGGCGTTCAAGTCTGAGGAGCACTCTGGAGGTAGCCATACTACCGTTTCGACTCTGGCGGACTAGTTGAGCGAGCTGGCGTGGAAAACGCGATGGTCATCCTCAGCTCAGACCCTGACCTCTCTAAAGGTATAAAGAATTCTCAGATGCGTCGTCTGTGGACGGAGCTACGGGCGGTGTTGAAATCTGAGGAGCACCCTGGGGGTGCCCCAGTACTACTATTTCTATTGTGACGGACTCGCTGAGCGAGCTGGCCTAAGAAACACGATAGTTATAGTCAGCTGAGACCCCAACCTCTTTAACTGTATCAAGAATTCCCAGCTGCATTCATCTGTGGACGGAGCTACGAGTGGTGTTCAAAGCTGAGGAGGAATCTGGAGTTACCCCGTACTACTGTTTCGACTGAGATGGACTCGCTCAGCAAGGTGGCCTGGGAAACGCGACAGTTATAGTCAGCTGAGACCCCGACCTCTCTAACGGTAACAAGAATTCCCAGCTTCGTCGTCTG
This sequence comes from Hippopus hippopus, assembly GCA_946811185.2. Classification (NCBI taxonomy): domain Eukaryota; kingdom Metazoa; phylum Mollusca; class Bivalvia; order Cardiida; family Cardiidae; genus Hippopus; species Hippopus hippopus. The sequence goes on from OX328112.1 coordinate 33,718,464, forward strand.
TGGACGGAGCTACGGGTGGTGTTCAAGGCCCAGGAGCACTCTGGCGTTACCCCATACTACTGTTTCGACTCTGACGGACTCGCTGAGCAAGCTGGCCTAGGAAACGCGACAGTTATAATCAGCTGAGACCCCGACCTGTCTAACGGTATAAAGAATTCCCAGCTGTGTCGTCTGTGGACGGAGCAACGGCAGTGTCTATGTCTGAGGAGGACTCTGGAGGGACACTATACTATTGTTTTGACTCTGACGGACTCGCTGAGCGAGCTGGCCTGGGAAACGCAATAGTTAAAGTTAGCTCTGACCCTGACCTCTGGAATGGTGTAAAGAATTCCCGCCTCCGTCGTCTGTGGACGGAGCTACGGGCGGTGTTCAAATCTGAGGAGCCATCTGGGGGTACCCTGTAGTACTTTTTCGACTCTGACGGACTCGTTGAGCCAGGTGGCCTTAGAAACGCGATAGTTATAGTCAGCTGAGACCCGACCTCTCTAACGCTATAAAGAATTCCCAGGTGCGTCATCTGTGGACAGTTGAAATCTGAGGAGCACTCTTGAGGTACCACGTACTACTGTTTCGACTCTGACGGACTCGCTGAACGAGCTGGCCTGGGAAACGTGATAGTTATAGTCAGATGATACCCTGACATCTCTAATAGTAACAAGAAGATTCAGCTGCGTCGTCTGTGGACGGAGCTATGGGCGGTGTTCAAGTCTTAGGAGCACTCTGCAGGTAGCCATACTACCGTTTCGACTCTGGCGGACTCGCTGAGCGAGCTGGCCTAAGAAACGCGATAGTTATAGTCAGCTCAGACCCTGACCTCTATAACGGTATCAAGAATTCTCAGATGCGTCGTCTGGACGGATCAACGGGCGGTGTTCAAATCTAAGGAGCACTCTGCAGGTACCCCAGTACTACAGTTTCAACTCTGACGGACTCGCTGAGCAAACTGGCCTGAGAAACGCGATATTTATTGTCAGCTGAGACCTTGGCCTCTCTAACAGTATCAAGAATTCCCAGGTGCGTTGTCTGTGGATGGAGCTACGGCCGATGTTCAAATCTGAGGAGCGCTCTGGAGGTACCCGATACTACTGTTTCGACTCTGACGGACTCGCTGAGCGAGCTGGCCTGGGAAACGATATAGTTATAGTTAGCTGAGGCCCTGACTTCTATAACGGTATCAAGAATTCCCGACTGCGTCGTCTGTGGACGGAGCTACGGGCGCTGTTTAAGTCTGAGAAGCTCTCTGGAGGTAGGCATACTACCGTTTCGACTCTGGCGGACTTGTTGAGCGAGTTGGCGTAAAAAACACGATAGTTATCCTCAGCTGAGACCCCGACCCCTTTAACGGTATCAAGAATTCCCAGCTGAGTTGTCTGTGGATGGAGCTACGTCAATGTCTATGTCTGAGGAGCACTCTGGAGGTACCCCATACTACTGTTTCGACTCTGACGGACTCGCTTAGCGAGCTGGTCTAAGAAACACAATAGTTATAGTTAGCTCAGACCCTGACCTCTCTGACGGTATCAAGAATTCCCGGCTGTGTCGTCTGTGAACGGAGCCACGGGCCGTGTTCATGTCTGAGGAGCACTCTGGATGTACCCCCTACTACTGTTTCGACTCTGACGGAGTCGCCGAGGAAGATGGCGTGGGAAACGCAACAGTTATCTTCAGCTGAGACTCTGACCTCTCTAACTGTATCAAGAATTCCCAGCTGCGTCGTCTGTGGACGGAGCTACGGCCACTGTTCCAGTCTGAGGAGCACTCTGTAGGTACCCGATACTTCTGTTTCGACTCTGACGGACTCGCTGAGCAAGCTGGCCTGGGAAACGCGATAGTTATAATTAGGTCAGACCCTGACCACTCTAACGGTATCAAGAATTCCCGTCTCTTTCGTCTGTGGACGGAGTTAGGGTGCTGTTCATGTCTGGGGAGCACTCTGGATGCACTCCCGCACTACTCTTGTGAGTCTGAATGAGATGCTGATGGAGTTGGCCTGGGAAACCCGATTGTTATAGTCAGGTGAGACCCTAAATTCTCAAACGGTACCAAGAATTCTCAGGTGGCTTGTTTCTGGACCGTTTAGGGGTAGGGTTAAGTTTTAGGATTGGGGTTAGGTTGGAGATGGGGTTAGGGTCTTAGGGTTTAGGGTTAGAATTTTGTGTATTAGGGTAACGTTGCCTATCGTTTGCCATTGAGAGTTTGTCAGCTGGAAAATGATTTACAAAAAAGAAAATGAAAAAAAAAAAAAAAAAAAAAAGAAAAAAAAAAAAAAAAAAACTGTCCGATGGAAGGCTATATAAAAAAAATAAGTTGGACAGCAACTGCTCCTCAGACTTGAACACCCCGAAAATAAACCAAGTCCGACGATGGGTTGTCAAAAAACCAAGTCCGACGGCAACCTACAGTATGCTCCTCAGACTTGAACACCCCGAGAATAAACCAAGTCCGACCATGGGTTATCAAAAAACGAAGTCCAACGGCAACCTATAGTATCCTACTGAGACCTGAGACTTGAACACCCCAAGAATAAACCAAGTCCGACAGCAACCTACAGTATGCTCCTCAGCGACGGCAACCTACAGTATGCTCCTCAGACTTGAACACCCCAAAAATAAACCAAGTCCGACCATGGCTTGTGAAAAAACCAAGTCCAACGGCAACCTACAGTATGCTCCTCAGCGACGGTAACCTACAGTTTTGCTCCTCAGACTTGAACACCCCAAGAATAAACCAAGTCCGACGATAGGTTGTAAAAAAACTGTCTGACAGCAACCTGCAGTATGCTCCTAAGACTTGAACACCCCAAGAATAAACCAAGTCCTACCATGGGTTGTCAAAAAACTAAGTCCGACGGCAACCTACAGTTTTGCTCCGAAGACTTGAACACCTTCCAGCTCCTCTGCCTACAGCTTCTTTTCTTTCTCTTCTCCACGCCCTCTCACAGAGTCCCTCCTACTACCTCCAGCATCACTCTCAGAGTTCCTCTTGCTTTTCTACATGGCGGGTGGCTCACTCCCCGCCGCCTGCTCGCTAGGTCCGACCAAGTACCTCCCTAATATTCCACTTTGTCTCTGTGCCCTCTCACAGAGTCGGAGGTGACAGAGTGTTCCAGTGTTTGCCAGTCACCTATGTAGTGTTAGACTCTGTGCCCCTCACAGAGTC